>JEMP01000044.1:121956-266701 GCA_000738655.1 Venturia pyrina ICMP 11032 | reverse complement strand
CCCCCCCCCCCCCCCACCCCCCTCTTGCACACGTGATATGTACTTTGGTCCGACATGAGTCTGTTGATCTAGCCGATAATGACCAGAAGCTGTCCCCATTTGCGTGGGTTTGTGCCAAGAGCTTGGAATATCAAAGGCCCCAAGGTCGTGATGTAAGATACAGGAGATATGATGCTTCCAACACCATCGTGGGTTTGCCAATTGGATGCGTACTGTACCTTGCTAGCACTGCCAGAACTTTAGCAACATCGATTCAGTTTTGAGGGGATACTGATGAGAAAGCTATTGTAAGATTACGTATCTAACTACGTCTTTGTGACATCTAACCCCAATCATTCGTAAAGTGGATGAAAAAGATTAACCTATCGAAGCCACCCAAACTCTCTTCCAACAAACCCACGCCACAACAATAACTCCACTACAAAACATAGTCACCCCTGTAAACAAAATCACTGGTCCAAACCTCTCCACTTCCTTTCGCCCATCACCACTGACAAAAGAACCCATCAACGCCGCGCTCAAAGGTCCCGCAGACACATTTCCAATCCCCTTCCCCACATTGAAGAAACTGAACATAGCCATATGAGCCATCGGCTCTTCACTGACGGTCGTCACCATTCGACCCCATAGCGCTGTATACCCCGCTCCAAAAAAGCCATAGAGCAGAGAAAAGGCGATGAGAGGGGCGAGGGAATGCGCGAAACGCCAAAGAGTGAGACAAGCGATTGCTGAGACAAAGGTTGAGGCGATGAGAAGGATATTCATCAGCCTCCGACTGTCTGAGAGATAGCCGAACGAGAGTTGACCTGCTACTTGAGATATGGAGAGGAGGGCGAGGAGAAGGGCGCCTGTTGTTGGGGAGAGGGAGAGGGATGTGGCGTAAGATGGGAGATAAAGACCTGGAAAGAAGAACCCGAGGCCATAGATGAGGTTTGAAAGGGAGTAGATCCAGAATAAGGGTAATTTGAGAAATGTCCAATCTGTTGCTGCGATGGTCGTGGAGCTTGACATTGGTAGTCGTCCTTTAAGAGTGGGGATGAGAGGGCCTGTTAGGATTGCGAGGGCGATTGCTGTGGCGCGGAGGGTAGTTGGATAGCCGTACTTCTTGAGTAATTCGGTGATGATGAAGGGCATTCCCACCCCTGAGACGCCTGATGCGCTGCAGAGAAGTCCGTAGGCCATGCCACGTCGCTCGATCCAGAACTCGTTGACGAAGCTGAGGATGGGATAATAAAAGATGAGAAATCCCATGCCGTAAATGACACCTTGGGTGACAATGAGGCCGCCGAGTTTAGTAGCGAATGATCCAGCCACAAGACCTGCGATGCATATCGGCCCTAGCTGGGTTAGCAAATGGAATTAGCATTGTGAACGGAGTTTTCCCATACAGCCAAACCAGATCATTTGTCGCTGATGTCTTGGATATCTTTTAATGACTGAAGTGGCGATGGGAGCTCCAAGATATCCTAGTCCAGATGCGACGGTGCCAATCACTGATAAGTAATGACTTTGAGCGAACTGAGGGAGCTGGGAGTAGTGATCTTGGAAAACTCCGAAAGATGCCGGGAAACCTACGACACGTTCAAAAAGCCGATCGATTCGTAGATACTAGCAATCGAAAAGTAGACATACCCCACAGCAAGGCTTCGAATACAAATGCTGAGCAGAGTAGCCTCCATGCTGCAAATCCTCCATCTATCGGTAGGAGCTGCTGATAGTTGGGCTCAGTTGGGTCAACATGGTCCGGCTCAAGGACAGAAGGCTGAGAATGAGGTCGCGTGGCCTGGTCTGCTGCTCCATGTATTGTTTCGTGGCGGCTGCAGAGCTGGATTGAGATCGTTGAGGTCTGAGTAGACATGGTATTTTGTTTCCATCGAACATGAATAAAGAATCGTGTGGATGTTCCGTAATACAGGAACTTTTTGGGCTGAGAATGGATCTTACATACGCTAAGACATGTTACCGAGGTAGCTGCCGATCTTTGCTCACACCGAGGAGTATTACCTACATCAGAAATCGATATCGACTTTGTCGATGCCATTTGATCGCTGTCTTGTCGTGATCGGGTGGATGTACCTCTTTGTATTTGGCTCTCTTGCGGAGTCAGAGGTAATGGCGTATGAGGGACCATGACGAAAGATCTTGCTGAAAAATTAGAGAAATCAGAACGTTCGTAGATGTGTAGATACCAGCATCTGGAGGTTCATTGTTTTCCTATCAGTCGCTCGTCTGCCGTCTCTTTCGCCTTCCATAACCCACGCAAGTTACAACAAGAAATGAGATTGTAAGCGTGTGGTCTCAGCCCCTCAGGGACATCTCTGATTCAAGTTTAAGGTACGATTATGACAGAGAAAGCATAGCCTAGGACGATATGAATCTGGTCCCCACATTCCTCAAAATGTTTAGCAATATCTGAACCACCATGATTCGCAGTGAAGTTTGTTGTGCAAAGTGCAAGGCAAAATGCATTTTGTGAAACCCATCTTCAGGAGCCAAGTCGTATTGCGTGCAACTTCTACAAGCTCTGTACAGTTTAATAAAAGAGTTCGGCTCCTCCATGTCCCAATGTAGGGTTCATGTTGGAAGTTGAAGCTCGAGTCGAGATCTTCGAGAAGAGTAATTCGATAGAGACTCCAAATGATCTGGAAAAAGATAGAGCATAGTCTCGCCATCTTATACACTAAGTCTCGTGCGTACCGAAAGCACCGTATGGTGTTGCGCCCATGATGGTAAGGGGTCGTGATGACAATTTGCTCGAAGGGATAACAACACGATATGAAGCGGGGGTGGATGCTGCTGCGGGTGGGCAGGAGATGGGATTTGCTTGGAAGCTTCTTGCAACCAAGATATTATCGACAAAGCATATCCCAAAGGTGGAATCTAGCGCTCATATCGAGAATGTACTTCACACTGTGTAGGTATGGAAGAAAACAAAGGTTGAATTGCTGAGGTCCGGGGCGGAGCTCTGACGTACTTCAGGAGGCGCCTTGGCGAAAATATCCACCAGACCACGAGCTCAACAGCTAGCTACTAGCTAGGCATCAGAATAAACCACGACCATCAAGACACATAGCCTCCTGCAATACCGTAATCCGTCGACCCTCAATCCCTCCTATACGTCCCAAACCAAACCAACACTCTGTCGACAATGGATTTCTCGGACATCTTGTACGTCGCAAGCTTGCACAGGGGGGAGCTCCAGGAAGCGCTCAAGGGACACGCGCATCATGGGAAGGGACAAGGCATCAGCTTACACGCTTTGAGATAACCTTTGAAGCTGTAGGGGAGCTTAGATGCGCGTCCCCTGCTGTTATGATTTCCTGGGAGAGCTTCTGCTCGGTGTCCACCTTTGTTCAAAATCTTGCGCAACCAGCTAACAGTTTTACTTAGTCGGATTGTCAACTTGGGCGTTGGTGTCCTTATGGTTCTTGGAGGCATTGCTCAGTTCTTTCCTCTCGGCTTGTACGTTGCGTCTTCCTCTTCGAATACCTACGACAATACAAAGACTCGGATCGATGTCACGTTGGACACATTTATATCCCACCCTTGACTTGCGCGCATAGTCTACCGTATAGTTCCGTCACTGATAATTGACGTTCGGTGAGATGAGATTGGAGGGCCATGATGAGGTGACATTTGGCTGTCCAAACATCCGATTCTAGAGTGCCTGAGAGCGCTATGAGCACTCCTGACGAATGCACATCTTCACATATTTAGATTTGGGTTTCGAATTCTATTTTGGCATGATCAGAGAACGGGAATAAATGCAACGCTGACATCTTGACTATAGCCAGTCTATCGTCGTTGGGTGCTATGTCATCATATTTGGTCTGGGTACGTGTCCATTCTTGCAGCGCTAGGATTCATCGAGGTTAACGTGTGGCAGCGACGGCATTATTGGAGTTCCAGATACCTCCGCAAGTTGCGCGGTACGCGTCATTTATGTTTTCCTTTATCGGTAGAGGAATCTGTGAGTCTGAATTATATTACTCGAGCAAGATCCTGTACGATTAACTCTTGCAGTCTACATCTTCATCGGCAGCATTCTTTTGAGCACTCACTGGACAAAGGTGGTTCCAGGCACTCTCATTGGTTTCATTGGTCTTGGTTACGCTGCTCTCGAATTCGTCCCATCAATTGAGCCACCAGCGAACATGCGGTAAGTTTTTCACCCACTCTCACTCACTCGTCGCGCGGCTGACATGCGATAGTGATGCGGATGCCGGCTGGGGTGCAGAGCAGGTCTAAATCATGGACCAGAAGGATGGCGACACATTGAAAGGTCGCCATGATCTATAATTGGGCGCGAGGTAGGGTCTTAGTACTTTGAGATCACATATGCAGATATGCAGACAGATGTGTCCAGAATATGTCCGATAGGTGTATGATACTTAGTGAGGAATGGTGCGAAAGCTTGGCGTTGGATGGAAATGGCCGCTAGATATCATGACGATATCCCCCCTAATACATAGATAGCCGTGACTTCTCGAGGTCAACTCGGCAGTCGGAGGTTTCGTTCATATTTTCTCGATGGCGCAAAACCGGTGACGTGCAGCATGTTGGCCATTCACAGTTTTCGCCCTTTGTAGGCTGACGGTTGACAGCGATCAAGATATGGAATGTTAACTACTTCAGGTTGCTAGTTAATCTGCGACATCGAGCCGGGTGCTCTATAGTCTTATCAATTGTTCATCGAAGGACATGGAAGACACAGCGTGGTGGTGAGACTCGAATACGCGTGGCGAAACTAGTGGTGTAGTCGGGGTCGGGTCAACAATCATCCTCGCGTGGTGTTCGGGCGTGTACGAGGGATTGGCCAGATGGATCGAAATAAACAGACTTTGCTTCAAAAATCTTAGATGGATTATATGAAGTAAAACCAGTGCGGCTAAGCGTAATTAGCTAATCATAGCACAGAGATGTTAATCTATCCAGCCCATCCAGCGACCATTAAGATGCGATAGATTGGCTGTCAGCGCCCCCGCTAGCAGGCTGCCAGCACGCCAAAATCGCTCTATCTAAATTACTCTGTAATATACCTTTAGATGGATTGGATGGATTGAGAATACACCTAATAAGCGCCTTAATTTTGGATTTCAATCCACCCATCCCATCTCTCATACACGCCCTTATTGGCCTGGCCATGTGCTTGACACGATGCATCAGCCTACTAGTAGCTTGACGGTTGAACACGAATTGCCTCATCACGACCAGTGCATCCAGTCCTTGATAGAACAGCTGTGCCCAATGAGCAGACAGAAGGACGCGATTATGCAAGTTTTGTAATACCTGAACCATGATTGGCTGGAGCCGTCGAGGAGGAGGCGCATCTCCAGTCGTTCCCTACACTCAGTAGTTGGCTTTTAGTTCGGAGTATCGGAGTAAGAACCGGCCATCGAGTCGTCTCCAAACTATGTCTAACGACTTCTCCACACTTTCGGCTTGATCTGCCATTATATGCTATGAAATATTCGTGAATGAACCCTCACTGACATTCTGCGAGCATTTGATTGGCCGAGAGCATCCATTTAATTGGCGAAGACCACTGCATTCAAGTGGCTTCGGTCTTCCTCCAACACCTGTCCCCGTCCCCGTCAAACCACATACATACGGCCCTCCCATCTGCATAGTCGCCAGAGGCCTATCTATTGCGCCCATCTGGCTTCAGGAACGCGGAGAAGGCCGCCGCACTCGTTTCCAAAGACGCGCTCCCGACTTCCTTGCAGTGCCATATCACCTCTGGTCTCTAGGTGGTTTCCCCAAGTCACGTAGACTTGCAGACCTCGCCTTGACTCTTTCTGGGTATCTTCAACCACGCTCCTGTCCTGCAACTCTCTTTTGACTTGCATCTCCTTCTCTTGTCCGTTGGTTGGAATTGCCCTTCTCAATCTATGTGCTCCTTATAGCCCGCAATCACACCGCTGTACATGTCAACCGCATTTTCGGCCCCCGGCGTGGCTGCCTCAACACCCATATCGTCCAAAGATCGAATCCCCAGGCACACGACCCAAGAAGACCTGGCGACTGCGGAACTACTTCAGAACTTCAATCAACAGACGGAGCGTTTCGACACAAACTCGCAAAGTGCTCGCCGAAAAGGCGAGCGCATGAACGAGATCGAGAGAGAGTCGGGTTCCGAACAAGCTCGGACTTCGAGGTCTCCAGTCTCCGAGTATCATTCCTTGGATGATGCTGTCAGCTACCCCCGGAACATGGAACGCTCACCACAATCCTCATCAGAGCAGAGGTTTAGTAGCTCTTCTCAAGTCCCAAATGCGCCAAGTACAGGTCAAATTTGCAGGTATGTTGTGACTTTTCTTCTAAATGAGTGTTGTTGTTCTGATATTCTTTCTAAAGAAGCTCTTTTTGATGGAGTCTCTCGTATTAATGAAAGCTGCATTTCTTTGCCTTGTATCACCAGCCCAGACATGCTAACGTTTATAGCAATTGCGGTACAACACGAACACCTCTATGGAGGCGTTCGCCAGCGGGAGAGACCATCTGTAATGCGTGCGGACTATACTACAAGGCTCGGAATCAAATGCGACCGACCAATTTGAAACGAAATGTCCAACCACCACCCGGAATTGTAACGCAAGGTGGTCCAGCCTATGATGGCACTCGATCACCAGCTGCTTTAGACGCAAGAGCTCATGCTCCTTTCGTTCCCACCGACCAAACATCATCTGGAACCTGCCCCGGCGGAGGACGATGTAACGGTACTGGTGGCCATGCTGGTTGCAATGGCTGTCCTGCATTCAACAATCGCATCTCAAAAACACAACCAGCAAGTGCCCCGCAACCATCAAGAGATTTACCTTCGCCGCATGCCTCGTCCACCGACACACCACCTCCGCAACCGCAGGTCCAAGGGAGTACGGTTATCTCGGCCTGCCAAAACTGCGGAACGACGGTAACACCGCTCTGGAGAAGGGATGACAACGGTCACACGATATGCAACGCTTGTGGTGAGTCTTGCACTTTTATGAAGTTCACATCCCCGCACATCCCCGCCCAGGTTTCGGCTGGCTTGAGGTTTCCGACATCGCCGACGCTACATGAGAACAGCAGGGGCTTCCTCGCCGCCCGAATCCTCACATTCCCGTGTCATCTTATCAATCTAATCTGATCTTTCTGTTTCCAGGTCTGTATTTCAAACTTCACGGACGACATCGGCCGTCCGGTATGAAAAAGGGAGAGATAAAACGTCGAAAACGAGTTATTCCAGCGATGGCGAACCAAGCTGGCGATGACCCAACTATGGCCAACGAACAGCAATCCCCCTCACCTGACCCACAACAATCTCATCCACAACGGCTCAACCTTCCTCACCACGGCCATCCATCCAACACCCGCGGACAAGAGCATTTGCTCGAGCCGCCAACGTCATCGTACGGCCCTCCTCCAGTCGACTTCACATCCTACTCGTCTTCATCGCATCACGTACCCAGGGAGCAACCAGCCCACATCTACCCTCCTGTCAGTACTGCTGGTGAAGCGAGAACTAATAGAAAAAGGAGTCTCTCTGCAGCCAACCGTGATCTGCCCCAGCCACACGAGAGTGGCAACCGACAAAGCAACACTGCTGGAAACAGGTCACCAGGCGAAGCAGTGATTGACCCCTCCCTCTCTGCCTACGCTACTGGCTCGAGTGGTACCCAAATCCAGGCCACTAATGGAGATACCCGTACCGAAACTCGGGAGGAGAAGAGGCTTCGTATGCAAAGGCAGAGGGAGGCGATGGCTGCGGAGTTGAAAAGGATGGATGAGGACTTACAGGCTATGGATGAGCAAGACTAATGGGGAGTTATCTCAGGACGGCGCTTCATTGGTTGGATTACTGTGGCCCGGATTGGCGCTTTTCAAATGTGGGTTTTAAAAGATTCCCAAGGTTCGGCGGAAACCAAAGGCGCAATATTCCATGCCATTATGCGGCGAAGAGTATAGTCTACGGCGCTTTTAGGTCATGGTGCTTAGGATATGTAAATGCTTTTTTCTGTGTTGGCCGAGAGTGGGTTGTACGAAGGCTGGATGTTCGCAAAAAGTTTTGTTGGCCTGATCCAACATGGGTATACCCAAGTTTTTTTACCGAACTCCATTTCCACTTTCAACTACGCGACATTGAAAAGTTTGCCAATTCTCTGATTTCAATTTCTTGCGCTCCAGTGTTGATTACCACAGACCAAATTTTGAAGCTGTGCATTCGTGGAGTTTGATGGTTCGAGATCAATGGATTTTACTGGGCCGTGCTATGTTCAAGCACGCAGCGATTGGGTATAGCTACGTGAGGGAGGTGATTGATTATTTTTCTTGTGGAAATTGAAACATCTTGAGTTTTCAGTCAAGTTCATGATTCGGAAATGTGGACAATTTCGGGAGTGTAGCCGGTTCAAGCCATGACTGTGAAGCTTGAGATGCATTCTATAACTTTGGGCGGCCGTAGAAGTGAGCTCACGTAGTAGTCAATAGGTAAGACCAAATTCGAGAAAAACAGAAAAGTGATATGTGGTCTGGTTTTGAATTGAGAATGATCATTGATCGGCCCGTTGAAGGAGATCGGCTCTGGACCAGCGGTTAGCGACAGCGACTTTCTGTGACTGACTCCAAACGTCTTTCCAAAACACCCGACCTCAGTGTCCAGCTCGTGATGGATAGAACTAGCCCTCCACGCTTCTCCGTCATTGAGTATGCAAGATGTCTGCCCACACCTTGCAAGTCGATGGCCAGCACAACCACAGGCAATATGCATGAATCTAAAATCAGCGCCCTTTGCGGAGGTGGGGATGTTCCATCCCCACGGCCCTGAATCGTCGCCGATACTGTGCGACGTTACCACGACTACGAGGCAAAACTACTTATCCAATCCCATTGTCGATGCAGAGAGACTGAGTCTAAGATGCAGAGAGCAATTGCCAATGCCAAGGACAAGATCAAATACACGACCTCCGAACAGCGACGGCCTCTTACCATGCGGGATCAAATTGCACGAGACGAGGAGCTTGAAGTTCCCGAACTTCATCAGAATATAAGCAGCAAAGATTGGGCCATGCAGCATGAACGCGATCACAGTCTCCCGCCGATTACTCAAGTAGAGGTTGTACAGCGATCTATGGGAAAACAGGGCAGGCTTCTGATATGGATAGGCCTGGCCTTGATGCTGATAATTTAGTACGTCAACTGCACAGTTTTACTACTTTTCGATGGCTGACTAACACATTTTAGTCAATTCGATAATGCGGTAGGTACTTGTCTATCTGTCTAAGAGCTCATGCTCACAATGAAAGCTGCTCTACAACTATAGCAACTATGCTACTTCCTCGTACAAGAAAGTTTCGGCCCTGGGAGCTCTGGGAACAGCTTCGGGAATTATCTTCGCGGTGGCGAAGCCCCCAATCGCGAAACTGTCAGATGTGATCGGTCGAGGTGAGACTTACGCACTTTTGGTCTCCTTTATGGTCCTCTCCTACATCCTTGAAGCTTCTTCGAAGACATTCAACGCGTATGCTGCCGGGTCCATCATCCATACCTTTGGACAAACAGGCGTTAACGTCATGAACGATATCATTATTTCGGATTTCACCGAGATGAGATGGCGCTCGTTTGCAATCGGTATATCATTCTTTCCGTTTCTGATCACTCCGTGGATCTCAGCGTTCATTGTGGAAAGTGTGATTGGCGGGATTGGTTGGAGATGGGGAATCGGTATGTTCGCCATCTTGATGCCCGCGTGTGCAGTTCCTCTCGTTGGAGCCCTACTCTTCTACCAAAGGAGATCTAGGACGGCAAGTCGAAAATGGGAGCATAAAACCGTTTCATTTTACAGGTTCTGCAGCCAACTCGACCTTGGTGGGGTTTTCCTCCTTGTTGCCGGATCCGCGATGTTTCTTCTACCATTCAGTCTCTCCTCGACGACACCAAAGAAATGGAAAACACCCTGGGTAATTGCGCTCATCGTCGTTGGATCGCTCACACTCTGCTGCCTCGTGTTCTACGAATCCCGCATGGCTAAAAATCCCATCCTTCCGCCGAAATACCTCCGTAACACTTCGATAGTGCTATGTTGTTTGCTCGGCGCATTCGATTCTTTCGCATTTGCATCAACTCACGCATATTTTTACTCCTGGCTAACCATTACCCATAATTTTGGCCCACGAAACGCTACCTTTGTCACATACGTCAACGGGGTCTTCTCCTGTCTAGCTGGAATTATAGGCGGGCTGGTCGTCTCGCGCTTCCGAAGATATAAATGGCTCATTGTTGGCGGCGCGACCGTCAAACTGCTCGGTTACGGATTGATGCTCCGAGTGCGAGGCGCCAACAATTCTACCGCCGAGCTAGTGATTGTTCAGGCTTTGCAGGGCATGGGAAGTGGCCTGCTTGATATCACTATCATTGTGGTTGCCCAGATCCAAGTTCCCAGAATCGAGATGGCCCAAGTCACCGCCTTGGTTCTGCTGTGCACATTCTTGGGATCGAGCGTCGGATCAGCTGTGGCCGGAGGAATTTACACGGGTACTTTCAAGCAATCTTTGAGGAAATACTTGGGCACAGGTTCCGCCAAGCTTGTCGACTCTGTCTTCGATTCCATCACCGGAAAGGTCCCTGCACCTGGGACGTTCCAACGAACCGCCATCAACCGCGCCGTGAGTTCAAAGCCCTTCACTGGAAGTACTCTTGCTAACCACGAAATCAGTACTCTGACGTTCTAAGGTAGCCATTACGTGAGCACCTCTCAAGGTCCGAGAGCTAATTGTTTTTAGATTCATCACATACTCGGCAGTAGCGACATCGATAGTCGTGCTGGGTCTAGCGGTCATACTCCCTAGCTTCAGGCTTCGGTCAGTCTTTTTCAGCCCCTTTTCTAATTTGTCGCTGACTAGGTAACTCAGTGACGGTCACAACCTTGTAGAAGGTACTGATTCCGAGACCGAACTTCAATCTCACGAGGACCGAGAAACATCCACCGACGAAAGAGACGCGAAGTGAAACCCCAAAGATGGTTGTGAGGACGGCATCATGTAAGATTCGGTCAGCACAGGAATCACACTGCCTTAAGTGGCAAAGCAATAATGGAAGTGGAGTTTATCGTTTTCAAATAGCAGGCTAGGTGCGACAGGTGGTGCTTATCTCCCAATCATTGGGAACACCAGAATCCGACTTTGATAGGGCTTCGACTGTTCCCTGTTATATTGGGAGCTTTAATGCAGAAAGTTCAGAGGCTTTCCAGGCTTTGCGAATGTAGGTATTCAGACGTACGCGTCGCAGTGGAATCGTTGCTGTCAATGAATGGGGGTTTGTAGTTGGATATGACCCTGGTTGGGATGCTAAAACCTTGCACGACTAAATGCTGAAAATAATCAAAGATGCTTTCGAAACGAAGTTATCTTTCTATTGGCTTGACGTGAAGCACATGGACGCTCTCATCAAATAGCCCTCGCAAACGCTGGGAGTATACTGCAGAACGTGTAATTCTCCAGCACGGCCCGCGCCCCAATCAAAGCGCGCTACGTCACTGCCCGGCTACATCAAACAAGAAATTCCCACGACAACGCATCCGGGCACAGAAAACACCATTTCCTTGTTTTCACGCGGCACACGCAACCCGCAGAAATACGACAACGACAACCCTCCGGAATGAGTGGCTGGTCAGGGCAAAGACGGGTTGCAAAAGGCGGGATAGGGCAGTGTTTGTTGTCACAAGCCACGATGGGTGGAAGCTTGACTGCAATTAGGTTGAGCTTGTTTGATGCAAGCAACCTGAGTGGTTGGAATGGGACTTGGCTATGGGCGGGTTGAAGAGGGTAAATCAGGATTCACATTTGGTGGTGAGCAGGAGGAGCAGGTATATAATTGAGATGCCCTGGGCTTATGTGAATCGTCCCCCAGCCTTCTGCGCGATTGAAGCTGCGGAACTACTTCTATCCTTGAGATTGTGAGTTGAAGTGGATAAATAGTAAGTGTGCTTCCCGTGTTAGGTTCCAGGTTACAACATCATTGACTGACGTTGTGCCGGGCAGTTTCCCGTGTTTGGTCAATTCCTGATCGCGAAGGATCCACCTGCTTTTCCGCCTAAACATTAAAATCAACACTGCCCTTGGTTTCCTAATCTCTAAACAACCGACATATTCGAGCTTTCATCTTCTACTTAACATCATAACACCAACTCGAGATACCTCACCATGGGTCTCTTCAGTCGACGAGCGCGACCCGTTGATGCCAACACAGCAACAGCTACTGGCACTACTCCCGCAACAACAACAAAAACGAGCGCTACACGCGAAAAGACACCACGCGCCGGTGGAGGTCTCGTGGGAATGCTTCGCGGCGGAAACCATGGCACCTATCCAGAGACAAGAAACTCTCGACCAACATTTGGGCAATGGTTGAAGCAAACATGGGTTGACATATTCACCATGGTCATCTTGGGCGTGATCGGACTCGGAGTAAGTACAGTACCTCCCTCAGACCTATGGAGCACTTCACAACCTTTGTCAATGTCTTACTAACTCCATCTGCCAGGTTTACATGGCACCACCAGCTCCATCTAGATCGTTTCCTGTCACGTTCCAAAATGGCCAGGTCGTCTATCCTCAATTCGCCTACCCACTTCGCAACGAGATCATTCCAATCTGGGCCTCCGCACTCATGTCGGTGCTAATCCCAGTCCTCATCTTCCTCATTTGCGCAATCCGTGTCCGCAGCTTCTGGGATCTCAACAACGCCATCATGGGAATCTTGTACTCCGTCATAAGCGCTGCAGTATTCCAAGTTTTCGTCAAGTGTTTGATCGGCGGTTTCCGTCCTCACTTCCTCGCTGTCTGCCAACCAGCTGTCCCAATTGGCGGCGATGGCACCCCGCTTGCCGCAAAGGGAGATGGCTACCTCGATTTGATGTACAGGCCAAGCGACTGCACTGGAGACAGGAAAAAAATCAATGATGCTCTCGAATCAATGCCATCTGGCCACACCACCGCAGCGTTCGCGGGTTTCGTCTTCTTGTCTCTCTACCTCAACGGCAAGCTCAAGGTCTTCTCCAACTACCACCCAAGTCTGTGGAAACTGATCGCCATCTACGCACCCATCCTCGGCGCGACTCTCATCGGCGGTGCTCTTACCATCGACAAATACCACAATTGGTATGACGTTGTTGCCGGCGGTATTATCGGTACTATCTTTGCATTCTCAGCCTATCGCATGATGTACGCTTCCGTCTGGGACTTCCGCTTCAACCACATCCCTCTCACACGCGATATCCCGTTCACGTATGGAGCCGGTGGATACCAGGGACCACACCATAGCTTCCACGATGCCGTCTTCACGCGTCAAGCTGGTTGGGGCACTGCTGACGGTATGGCAGCCATGGGTGGTGCTCCTTTCGACTCGTCCGCTCTCGGTGGTGCTCAAGGTCTCCGATCGAGCAGTGGCAATGACGACATTGGACATGGTCGTCGCCATGGTGGCGGTGGAATGTTCCACAGCGGCAGCCCAACCAATCACCGTGGTAGCATCGGTCGGAAACCGGTCGGCACTACTGATAACGTTGTTTGATTGTGAGGCATAATACTAGGCGTTCATTGATCTTCTTCCCATCAGCATAAAACTTGATTGAGGAAAGTGGATGGGGAATGGATGATTTTACGGCATGGAGTCTGGAGATGGTGAGATTGTTGATTGTAGTACTATACCCCTTTTCCGGTAGCGACACTGCACGCGGTGGCCTGAGATAGTTCTTGATAATGGTGTTTATAGGTACCTTGAGTTTATACCGGATGCTTACATTTCCATGTTCCAAAGCTCCTTCGATGTGTGAGACTGTGAAAACGATGTCGCTCGGTTTAACTCAGAGACTGTTCTGGGCTAAGGACCTGTGTATGCTGAATGGTGAAAATATACATGATTTGTCGGCCCTGTTGCGTTGTCGAATTTGTCAGTGATTGCGTCACACAATTGCAATGAAGGGAGATATCGAGGAAACACTATAGTTGCCAGAATTATACCAAGGCCAAGTGGTATCGTAGGTTTTTCCATCGGGTATCTCTGAGATTCCAAAACTCCATCTCATGCTCTTCCTTTTATGCTTCTCTGGCCTTTTCCAAGGCAGGATCTCAAGATATGTATGCCATGCTATCCCATCTCATCCCACATCCATATCCCCGTCCCGTCTCTCCCATCACTCCTCCTCCTCCTCCCCATCACTCGGCGGCATCTCACCCACCCTCCTATTAGGATTCCTCCCCTCCTCCTCACTCTCATCATCCCCCTCACTCCCAGCATAACCAACCTTCTTCACAAAATCTCCCGGCCAATACCCCATCTTCCGCCACTCCCTCTCCTCTCTCACCACATTCACTATCTCCCCGTCCAACTTGTTCTCTCGCTCGGCGTCCATGCTGGGACCCGCCGTGTCGATGACTACGTAGCCGCCGTTTTTGAGCCAGACGAGGTTACGGAATTGCGGGGCCAGTTCTACGAGGAGGGGTTTTGTGGGGGTGTTTGGGGTGGGCTTTGGTGGGGAGACGGTGAAGTTGTTGTTTCCCACTGCTTTGATGACGCGGCAGATGCTTTGCGTGGGCGTCAGGGAGGGAGGCGGGGTGGAGGTGTATTCTGCTAGTGTCGGGCGTGAGGCGCGTTTGGCGGAGGTGAGTTTGGGCATTTCGGTGGTGGTGTGTTTGTTGGGCGGGTTTGTGTGTTTTCACTGTTGTCTGTTTGTAGAGCTCGAGAATGGCTCTGAGCTCGATTGTGCTTTTCGACTGGCTTGTGGTTTTCGCTTAAGCTCGAATGCTGTATACTCTTCAATTGCGGGCTTGACTTTGCTGTGTTGTCGAGAGTGTTTGCTGTGATACTGGGGATTTAATAATGAATAAGGTGGTGGGTTTTTCGAGAAAGTACGTTGTTCTCAGCGCAGGAGCGATATGGAATAGGGCGATGCAGAGGCAGCAAAATGAGGGGTGTCGTTTGCTTGCAATTGCTTTGTGGACTAGATTAGTGGACCCTGCTAATACGTGGCGGCCTCATGCCCAGTCTTTGTACTACGGTAGCTGTACATCTGATTGATACCTATCAACGAATTTTCGGCGACCTCAAAACAAGATCCCGCTAAGAATATGTCAGTGTCCATCTTTCATTGATAGAGTTGATTCGGATTGCAGGGCTCTTCCTCTGAGAGCTTTCTCGTTGCAGATGGCTGATTCTTCTTGCATAAATACTTTACTCGTCCGTACCTCCTGTTCTTGGACTTCCATTCTGCCTCACTACAGGCTTGATCTGGAGAATTCAGAGAAGGGTTGAGCGAAGCAGAGAGCGATAACCATGCGGAGGTTCTGGAATAGACAGACGCTGAAGAGTCCTTTTATGATAAGGGAGAATGGCGGGAGCTCTCGGTTGATCAGAACAGTATGGATCTCTGCTGCCTTAAAACTGCAGCTCACGTTCTGGTTCTGGAGCCCGTTGGTAACGTTCAGTACAAGAGAGTCGAGTGGACTAGATGATTGATGGAAATTGGCTAAGATTATACGAGCCTGCTCGCAGTTATTTCGACCCCCAACAGGCCTTGATCCGAATTTATCAGACTTGCCAACAACCAAGGCACCTACCTAACCCCTGAGGTTGAAAAGGTAATACCTAAAAAATTATCTCGGGTGCAAACACCTGAACTCTCACTTAAGATGAGCCTTCGCCTGCTTCGACCTTCTCAACATCCAATCTGATATTCGCATCCTCCTTCAGAGCCTCATAGTACTTCCATAACCCACTCACTCCACCAATGTCACCCCAGAGCTGAAACGTCTGCTTCTCCTCAGCGGCAAGTACACTGTCGCATGAGATGACAACAGACCATCCCCTCTCTCTGTACTTTAAGACCTTGAGATCTTCCGCGATGGGATTGATCCATTTTCTCTTGTCGACCTCGACCAGTGGCTCATTTACTTTTGCTGGTAGTGGTGTGATGGAAGCCAATTTCTCCTGAATAATGATTAGCAGAGCGCAAAGGTGAAAAGATTGGCAAAAAATCGTACCTTAAAACTCTCCTCGTCAAGTCCCATCTCCTCTCCAACCAATACAGCAACCTTCCTCACACCCTCCTTCCAACGCTCCAACTTCTCAATCTTCACAGCCAACTTTTTCTGCTGCTCCTCCGAATCTAGTCCCACCGGCATCTTCTCTCTCTCCGGATCACAAATCTTCCTCGAATCCAACTTGATCCTGCCCGCAATTCTGGGAAACCTCACAGCAACACTTGCGAACTCCCTGATCTGCTCTAGATGACCAATAAAGACATACACATCATCGAGATATTCATCTGAGAAATGGTTCAGCGCTGCAGGAGAAAGATCGGAGAGAATGGAAACGAGAATGCTGCTGGAGATGTGGTAGTCGGGGACGGAGTCTGGATGTTTCTTGTCTTCGGGACTGGGGAAGACCCGGGTGCTTTGAAAATGATATCCGAAATACTTTTCAATGTCTGATTTGGTGGAAGCGTCTGAGGTTGGTTTGGGTGGTAAAACCTTTTTTGCTGGTGCTAGCTCGGTGACGGACTTTTTTAGCTTCGATGGCTCAGTGGCGGTAATGATTGACTTTGTTATTTCGGTTGTAGACTCTGATTTTGATGGTGGTGATTTGGTGACGGACTTCTTTAGCTTCGGTGGCTCAGCAGCGGTAGTGATTGGCTTTGTTATTTCGGTTGTAGACTCTGCTTTTGATGGTGGTGATTCGGTGACGGACTTCTTTAGCTTCGGTGGCTCAGCGGCGGTAGTAATTGACCTTGTTATTTCGGTTGTAGACTCTGCTTTTGCTGGTGGTGATTCGATGACGGATCTTTTTGAATTTGGTGGCTCGGCGGTGGTGGTAGTTGATTTGGGCGACAGTGTGTTAGACTCTGCTTCCGCGATCGTGGGTGGAGTAGAAGTCGGTGTGTCTACCTTGAGACGCTTGCTGGTGGGGGACACTGTATCTCCATGCTCCTCTGAGACTCCGCGTTTTGCCATTGCTGCGATGTTGTTGTTCGATGGTTCAGAAAGTCGCGATTCTTATAGTGACGGTGATGAATAGCAAGTAAATGTGATGTTGGTGGAAGGAATTGGGATTGATGTTGTTGTAAGACTTAAGTATTAGACCAGTTCAGTTTGCTATTGTTGGTCACTTTCTATTGTGATTGCTCATGTCAATAGAAAGTGAAAGTTATGTATGTATCAGGCCGAAATACTAACCACTTTGGGACAGACTAAGAGCATCGGTGACCCGACCGGCCTCCTATTGTTCGGGTTCATTGTCCTTGATCGTACTGATATATTGACTCAGATCATCTGCAATACGATTATATTTAACTAATGGTGAAGAAGTGATAAGCCTGCACAATGTTGAGGAGATGATCGTTTACCAAGCCTTCAAGTCCGAACTTGCCAAGGCGGCAGTGGACACACAGAAGCTCGATGCCTCACCACTCTATCGCAATGATGTGACTTGGATCAAACGGAGCTGGAACTGTGTGCTGTAGTTCTACTGTACGTTCTCTGCTGATGGAGGAGTTCGACGCGTTGGGGTAGAAGAAATGCCGACGAAACACGCTTGCCGAATGAGGTTGAGTTATTACCTTTTGTAGTTCTATTAGCAAGCTTGATCTTAATCACCTTAGATCCCTCAACACCACCACCAGTTCTCCTCCTCCTCCTCCTCCTCCTCCCCGACAACAACAACGCCCATCATGTAACCTCATGATTTGACAGGCCAGCGGAAGACTCAAGGCTAAGATACTGTCTGATCATCTCGACTCCGGTCACGAATCTCGGGCCGGCGCAAATTCTCCGGCGCGTTCCGCTGGATCAGGAATGTCGGCCTCTACCGTCATTTGGAAGGCTGACTCTTTGTTCCAAATTTGATTTGCACTGATAATGAGGCACCGCGTGCAGAAGTATTCCCACAGAAGACATTCTTTCGCCCACATCCCTTGTTCCATTCTTTGGGAAACTCCCAGTTTTGGATGCATCCATCTACAGGACGATTATCCCATTTGACGTGCGGCGTAATGCTTCACTCGAGCGTTTTTACGCGATGGTCGTAGACTTTGAGCAGCTTCGATGTATAACTGCCTGGACATTGGTCGGCTACTCTCGAGGTCAAAGAGTGCCAAATATCTTCGAATTTTGTACTGGATTTCCCTATTTGCCTCCAGGACTCGAAAAACGACCCTTGACGATTGAGTTCCACTTTTGAAACCACAGTGGCCCAATTACTGCAAGGCTAATGCATTCCGCTCGATCTTTCAGGTGCGCCACTGGTCCTGCTCTATTCTCCTTGCATAGTTTTTCATCCTGGTCTGGCTCTAGACATTCTCCTACTTCTTTTACATTCCGCATCGGCAAGTCGCTGACGGTCCCACGTTGTAACATTATGTTCTATAACATATCTTTCCTCCTAAAGAATACCTCAAGTCACTTTGAGTCCTCACTGGCAAATCTGGCGAAATTATTCACTCATTCATACTGCAACTCGACTGTCCTTCTCCCAACTCTGATAGCTCCTATAGCCAATAAACATGCATTCTCAAATCAGCCTTGCCGCGCTTCTCACTTTTCTCCTCCCTACGCTCGCCATCAAACCCCGAGCCAATTGCCCAAAAAATGTCGACGAATGGCACATCAACGGTGCCACCCACTGTCTCCAACGCGGTGATATGTGCGTCGAAATATTTCCCGAATTTGATTTCATAGGCCCAGCTTTCGTCACTTGCAGCCAAAACAACATATGTGTCAACATCCCTCCCGATTCTGTCGTCTACAATAAAGTATCTTCCTTTCGACAACAAGGGAAGACAAACTACCCGGACAGGAAAGCCAAGGCTGACCAGATGAAATGTGAGATGTTTTGGGAGGAAGATTGCAAAGGCGGATCACATGGGAGCGTGGATAGTTGGAATCCCAATTTTATGCAGCAGAAATGCTGGACGGGACTTGGGTTGGACAATAGGCTGAAGAGTTACCGTTGCTTTAACCCGTTGGAATGGAAGCTTCCGAGGGTTTGGGATTGCTCTGGTCCATAAGGTTGGTACGAAGGAAAGAAGGATATTGAACATTGTATTTGGGGAAAACGAGTGTCTTGAAAGCGGTACAAGAGACGTTCGAGTGCGACATCGGATACGGAGACTCCGAAGAAAAAGATTTACTCGTTCGGGATCCCAACATGTCCTAAACATCCCTCAGGTCTTTTCTCACAGCTTACCACCGCCCATGGTCTTCTTCACATGTCTCACCCACGGCGATGCTGGTACCAAAGGACCATCAGTCATCATGGCGACATTTGGTGCTGTCAGGGAATTAGCGTATTATTGATATCCACCCGTCTCGTACATACATCTCTTATTTACCACTGCAGTTAGCGAAATTCTGGTTTTCACCAGGTCTCCGAGTTTTCTCTGTTCCGAATACACAGCCATTGCCTGGCACCAAGCAAGGGTTTGACTAGATAGAGAAATGTTAGCATAGCTACTAGTATAATTAGAGAACTAGATTTTGCTTACATCACGACATGGCAGCACGAGACCAGTGAGTGCCCCTCTATCGGTGAACTGAACGCACTGGCCTGCTGCCCTACTACCCGCTTTCTGACAAGTTGACTATAGCACGCGTTAGTATATCGAGTATAGATCTATAAAATTAGATTGGGGATAACGAGCCTGAGTAGCAAAGATAGGAGTAGTTAAAGATAGGGAGACTACTACTATAGCTGAAGTAAACTTCATGATTGAGGATGGGGCAGTGTAGGCGGGGTGTAGTAAGATAACTTCGCAGTGCAGATGGGGAAGAGCAATTTCGCCGTACAAGTGGGATATCTTGGGATTAAGTATACAAGGAGAGTGGTATCCTAGGTTATTTATAGCATTTAGTGCTTCAGGTATTACCTCCGCACTGTCCGCAGTCCGCAAACACAAAGTACATTCTCGTTTATTATACCGCCATGGCGACCAGGAGGCCTGCCTTATCGAGAGCCTTTTTTAGCACCGCCGCTCTTGCTTGTCGGAACACTATGCACAATGGAATGGAGTAGCGTACTGTGGTAGATAGAGGAGTGTAGATTACTTACTGTGATATAAGAATACCCGCCAAGACGAGGTTCGAAGAGAAACTCTCTAAGCTTATTAGGGTGTAAAAGACGGTGATACATCCCTCGGTACCCACCTACACCCACCTACTATTATTTCTAACCCTTACCTGGCGTACAACTTTGCACGGAATCTACCGTACACAGTAGTATATAATCCCAGTTTGAACTGACCTCGGTCACGATGAAGTCTCGTACATTAATATCTATGCCTGCTCCTCGAGATCGTGACCGAAGCCGAAGATGCCGCCATTTACAGAATTAAATTCCCGCTTTGGGATAGGGCGGCAACCTGGAAGCGGCTCTGGGCGGACCGTTGAAAGATACCTGAGTTTCCCCGCGTCGACGTCAACAACTTCATCCCAACAACATGAACCAAGAGACAAAAGTCTCATCATGGTCACCTATACAAGGTTTTGCGCCTATGCCCGAAGCCAGCATTCCGTTTCATTCATGTACCTGTGGTCTCCCGTCACACAGTCTGCCAGCAGCGCAACCCAGCCAAAGCTTGTGGACCATCATGGAAAGAGTCCAAGACTCGCCGTTATGGCGCCAGACCGTACACGAGTAGTACGCCGACTTCTGGGCAATGACGGATGAGTGTCGACATCAGTATGATTGAGACTATATATCGAATCCTGTCGAAGCGACACGCCAGTCTCCTACGACAGACATCGCCATGAAATTCAACAGCTTGAAACTCACCGCGCTGGCCGCGCTCGCCAGCGCGCAATCTAACGTGCGATTTGTAGCCAACCAGAGCGATCCGGGCCTGCTTGCTGATTCGCAAAGAGCTGGGCCGACGCCCGAATTGGTGCATTTGTTCTATGATCTGTGGCCGACTGGTATTTGCACTTTTCTCAATTGCAGCTTCCACCTCATTGAGTGGAACATCTGGAGTGCTGACATCTCTTCCAAGGGATTGCCGTATCACGATCTGGGCGTATGTTCTGCAACTATCCTCGTGGTTTAGATCCAACAAACATCGCCTACACCGTCGCCGAAATCTTCCCCAACAACACAGAAAGAGCTTATCCAAATGCGACTTATCAAACCCCGCCACAAGGGTTGATCAATAACTCGACAAACCCAGCTACGTCAGTGGGAAATCCGAACTACCTCACGGGTGTTCAAAGTGTGGTAATTGATCCTGCTGACCGATTGTGGATCCTTGATACCGGGCGCACTGCAACTCCCGATGGGACCATTCTCAATGCCAGTCCAGGAGGCGTAAAGCTAGTTGGCGTCGATTTGACGACCAATGAAATATTCAAAACAATTGTCTTTGACACCATGGCCGCGCCCGCTGTATCTGTGAGTATCACAACAAATCCAAAAATCCATGTCTAACATCATCCACAGTATTTCAACGACGTACGCTTCGATCTTTCCCCGGACCTCACCTCATCAGGCCAAGGAGTAGCCTACATCACAGACTCCTCCTCAGTAGGCCTCAACGCCATCGTCGTCGTCGACCTTGGAACGGGAGAAGCCTGGCGCCGTCTCCAACGTCACCACTCCGTCCAAGGAGACGTTGGATTCGTCCCCATCATCTGGGGCGAGCCAGTATGGAACAACCAGACTGGCATGCCAACAGCCGACGCCTTCAACTTCGGCGCCGATGGCATCGCTCTAAGCGCCGACAACACAGAATTATTCTACTCTACAACCGGTGGCCGCGAACTCTGGTCCATCTCCACCGCTCTCCTGCGCGCCCGCGACCGCAACGCCGAACTCGTCGCCCGGGCAGCAGTCAAGTACCGCGGTGAAACCGGTTTCAAAGACGGCATGGAAACAGATTCCAACGGTATGATTTACGCGGGTGATCAGGAGGACAATTCGCTATCGTATTTCAATCCTGTGAATAATCAGCTTTACACTTTGGTTAGAGATCCGAGGTTTTCGTGGACGGATACGTTGAGTGTCGGGTTTGATGGGTACCTTTATTTTACGGAGAATCAGCTTTGGTTGAGTCCGCAGTATTGGTATGGAAGGGAGAGGAGGGTCAAGCCTTGGAGTCTTTGGAGGGTGAAGTTGCCGAACGGGGGGACTAAGGTTACGCAGGTTATGTAGGAGTAGATGCGATAGAATGTAGAAGGAATCATTTAATAATGTTTTTGGTTCTGTAGTCTGTTCTCTTAACCTCGATCTTGGAAAGCACATGACCAGTTAGAAGCATGTACACCTTAGCTTCGTTCCTTCCCAACCCAGACACATGGAAATGAAGACGAAAACTCGCATGGATGACTGTGGTCATCATGATCACCCACGCTGGTATTCACCTTCTCCTCCCCATTTGAGTCATCTGAGCCAACTACGCACCGATCCTAATAGATCGCGTCCAAGACCCCTCTTCGCTACTTGTAAAGACCTCTACATTCCATACCTCAAGACTTCATTCCTGTACCATTTGCTAGAAGCACAATGTCCTTTTCTATTGCCTGCTCTGCCAACCAAAGCCAAATTGCGAGCGGCGCGCAATTTCTCCCTCCATCAATCGCGAATCCTGACCGTTCTATACAGCATACGCTCTACATCTGCCCATCTTTTCTCATCATTCATCCTCCATGTCGGCAGCGACCTTGCCCTTCCCAAGTCTTGGAAGCTGGATTGGTAGGATTAGCATGTTTACGATGACGAAATATAAGATTGCGGACATGAATGCAAGACGGAGTGCGGCGGCATATGCCATGATAGCTATTCGTGGTCAGCACGGTATGTCCATGTCTATGCATTGGAAGACTCACCTTCGTGTTGATGGAGACCCTCCAATTCTCGAATGGTGGAGACTGACTTTCGCACGTTTTGGATGATCTGAAGGCGTTAGAGTAGCCATCGCGAGGGGAGAGATTTACGAACCTTGATTTTGTTGGGTCCTGTGATGTACTGGTCCAGATAGGCAATAAGTCCATTTTGGACGATCAGACTACTGATGGCTACACCCATTACTGTTCCCAGGTTTCTCCATAGACTCAGAGTGGAAGTCATGACCGCTTGGTCACTATGAGAACTAACGGCGAGAACTGAGATTGATGTTGCTGGAAGCATGAGTGCCTGTGGGTAACAAATTAGCTCAGCATCGAGGCCAGGAAAAGGATTCTTGACTAACCAGGCCCAGACTTTGAGGAACGACGAAAAGTGTAGCAAGCCAAGGGGGAATACCATCCCACATTGACGACAAAACAATGCCACCAATCAGCATACATATCGCTCCCAAGACTTGGGGGCTTTTCATTCGACCGGTATATGTGATAAAGAAACCGGTCGCAACAGCGAAAATAGTCTGTACACTAGACGGTGCAGCAAGCCGGAACCCCGACATGGAAGCTGAATCAAGCTTCACAGCTTGAAAGTAAAGCGGAGCATTGAAGACAATAGTGTTGATTCCAAAGTTGGCGAAGAAATTGGAAAAGACAAGATTGGCGCGAGGTGACTTGGAAAGCATCGTTAGTGGCATGACAGGACGATGAGCTCGAGATTCGATGCGGATGAGTAGTGCAGCGGCGAGGACACTAGTAACCAGAGCAGAGATGACGATCGGATGGTTCCAGGGCAAGATATTGCCTCCTAGATTGAGGCCGAGGATTAGTGACGCAGTGGTGATAGTTAGGCAAAACGAGCCAGCGAGGTCGAAGCCCTGGAGAGTTTGATACCACTTCTGCCCAGCATGCTGAGCAAGATTCGGACCAAGATTAGATGGAACTGAAAAGAAGCCGCAGATGAGAAGAATCAGGATGGGCAGGACTTGTATGCCGAAGGTCCATCGCCATCCTAATCTGTCACACAGAAATCCCCCAAAGGCAGCCCCAGAGGCTGCGCCTAGACCGTAGAAGAGATTGATGTATGCTTGATAAGTGCCTCTAAACTCGATCTTGATAAGATCATTTGTTATGATGGATCCCTGAACAGATCAGAACAAGTCATCGAGCGGCAAGAATTCTCATTACCATAGCCATAACACCTCCTGCTCCGAGTCCACAAAACGCCCTGGCAGCAATAAAGCTCCCAATGCTTTGAGCAAGGGAGCACCAAAGTGTGGTCGCAGCAAACATTACCAAAGAGAAGATATACAAGGGCCTTCTGCCAAGCGTGTCGCTCACTCTTCCAAAGAGCGGCTGAAAAGCAGTAGATGTAAGCATGAAGGCCGTGCTCAACCAAGACGCAGCATTCGAAGCATGGAAATAACTGGTGATGACGGGATGACTTGATGCCATCAGAGTGCTATCGAAGTTTGCTAGAAAGTACATGACTAAGATTGGTCCATAGAGAAACCAAAATTGGGATTTCGTATAATCTCCATAGAAAGGAGAGAGGTTTTCGGGATCTTCATTGCTGGCCTCAATCTCGGTCTCTTCGTGTTCTGCTGGTTGCGTACGTGTTATTTCATGGCGAGGGGGAGGATGGTTGCCAGGCTCTTGAAGCAATGGGGTCCTTTCCGAAGGAGTGTCAGATATCATCGGAAGAGATATTCAAAGTAACAAAGATGCAGCGCTGGCTACGAGGCTAAATCATCGGAGAAATAGAGAAAGCTAGTAAGATCAGGGGCAATGGCTGTGCTGTGTACTATTATAGCTGAAGAAATGATGAGAAGTGGATACTACTAAACAAGAGGCCGGCCGACATCGCTGCCGATTGTGGCGTAAAAGACAGCGAGGCCCTGCAATTCACGATAAGACAGGCTTTGGAGTTTCTGACCCGAACTTCTTTATATCAACACAAATTTCGACAAGATGAAGTTGCCGTTGAGGATAGCAGTTCTGGAGTGCGATACGCCATTGGAAAAGACAAAGGCAAAGTACGGCGGCTACGGCGGAGTCTTCAAGCAGCTCCTTCAGCGCGGTGCAGACAAACTAGGCCATCCTGGGTTGAGCTCAACAGAGGGATGGGAGGTGGCCATGTTCGATGTCGAGAATAATCCTGGAGTCTTCCCAAAGATGGACGACATCGATGCTATCATTCTCACCGGCTCTCGTAAGGACTCTCCTGCCTGCCCGCGTGAAACAGCAGCTTACCGACGATTTAGGTCACGACTCCTTCGCAGATGTCCCATGGATCAACCAACTCGTGGACTTCGTGAAGGAAGTCTTAGCGTCTGATCGAGTCCGAATCTTCGGTGTTTGCTTCGGCCACCAGATCGTCGGACGAGCTCTCGGTCAACGAGTATACAGAGGAGAGGCTGGATGGGAAGTCTCTCAAGTGCCCCTCAGACTCTCCGAAAAGGGCAAAGAAATCTTCAAAGTGGCAAAAATGGTACGACTAGCCCGTCACCATCGCTCGTGTGCTACCTTCTAACTTCCCGAATAGAGCCTGTACCAAATGCACAAGGACATTGTGTATGGTTACCCCTCAGGCACAGAAGAGCTCGGTGAGACCGACATCTGCCTCAACCAGGGTATGTACATCAAGAACAAGATCATCACGGTTCAAGGCCATCCGGAATTCACCCACGACATTGTTGAAGAGATTCTGAAGTCTCGCTATGAGATGGGCATCTTCACCGATGAAATGTTCGAGGATGCGATGAGACGTCTGCCCGACCATGACGATGGAGTTGTTGTCGCTCAAGCAGTGTTCCGGTTCCTCCTCGAGGATTGATCTCGTTACGCTGCAACCTCGCACCTTTGCTCGAAGTCTATGCATCGAAGACGACTGAAGAGGCTCAAATGCGGGGGGATCCGTCTCTGCTCGCTTGCTCGCTTGCTCGTTTTCGCGGAAGCGAGGGCCATACTCGCCTCATTATATGGAAATTGGAGGACAGATTAGAGTTGGTGAATGACAACCTTCAACATCCCAGACGCGAATGACGCGGGCCAAGGCGTATGCAATGCACAGAATCCAAAGGGGTCCAGCTGCATGAAGCGATACTGGCCCGCGTCCCTCTGGACAGGGGCCGCGCGTTCCTGTAACATCGCTCGGGGCGAAGGATTCTTACTCAGATGGAATCATCAGAATTCACCTTCCTGTTGTCGATTGATAGACACGAGTAGCCATCTCCAAATCAAAGAAGGGGGTTATCATCTGACGGTCCAAATTTTCCCGGTTGTGCAATCTATCATCGGGTACTCCCTTTGATCGTGTCCGTACTGTGTACTATGGTGTCCCCTGGACACGGTGCTTTGACGAGATGAGGAGCGACGTGTTGTCGAATCTCTGAGAGGGCTGTTGGATTTATATATAGAAGAGCGATTGATGTCTTTCAACTCGAGTGAGAGATATAGTTTCTCCCTGTTTCTGGTCCAACTGCCCACAACTGTCAAAGCCTTGCCCTATTGGTAGTGGCGTTTCCAAAGACCAAAATAGTTCTTCACGATCCAGGGTCCTGGTCGGTCGTACCATAGTAAAGTCGGATAACGAAAGTCATTACGACCGCCCTCCTCTCACCACCACAACCCTTCACACGCTCTCCTTCACCTAATCGCCGTCAGACCCTCCTGCCTTCTCTACCTACACTCGCCTTTGCGCCTGTTCAACCACACAATTCGACGCATTAACAGTTAATGCCTGCCCGCAATGGGCAAGTGTAGGTGGCCTTTTCCTCTTATCTACAGAAACGCGATGCTGACAATTCTTGATTTTCAGGGCGATACGGAGTCATTCTAGATGCTGGCTCATCGGTATGTGTCCCATGGATGTCTCGGAAAGGCATTGTACACTTCTCGCACCGAGCGACAACTGACTCTCTTCTTAGGGGACTCGCGTCTACGTATACAAATGGCTCAACAATGCTCGCGCACGAAAAGACGCAGATAGGGATAAGCTACAGACGCTACCAGAACTCATCACCCACAAGAAATGGACCAAGAAGACACATCCCGGTACGCGCTCCGCCCCCGATTGCCCTCGCATCCTATGCAGGCTGACAAGATCTAGGTGTTTCCACTTTCGGAGATCGAGCGAGCGAAGTGGGCGAAGAACACCTAAAACCTCTCTTACGGCATGCCTTAAAACACGTACCAAGCCATGAAGTTGAGAATACGCCTTTCTTCCTCCTCGCAACGGCCGGTATGCGACTTCTCCCCGAACACCAACGGACGGAACTCCTACAATCCATATGCACCTATACCCGCACACATACCAAGTTCCAGTTACCGGATTGCGACCTGCATGTACAAGTAATACCTGGAGAGACCGAGGGATTATATGGGTGGATAGCCGCGAATTATCTACTGGGAGGCTTCGACAATCCGACAGCACACAACCACGGAAAAGGACATCATACCTATGGCTTTCTGGATATGGGCGGGGCATCTGCGCAGATCGCATTTGCACCAAATGCGACAGAGGCAAAGAAACACGCGGACGATCTGAAATTACTCAGATTACGTACGATTGACGGCACACCGCAAGAGCACAGGATCTTTGTCACGACATGGCTAGGGTTCGGCGCGAACGAGGCGAGAAGACGATATGTGAAAGCTTTGAAAGAGGCGGTGGGTGGAGGTGCAACAGAATTCCCAGATCCATGTATACCAAAGGGCTTGAAAGTGTCACTCGATGGCAAGCCAGTCGAATCGTCGCCGGAAGAAAGTTCGATCCCGCATCTTGTGGGAACTGGAAACTTCAAGGAATGTGTTTCGCAGACATACCCACTCCTGGAGAAGGACAAGCCTTGCAATGATGACCCGTGTCTGCTTGGAGGAACTCATGTACCAGCTATCGATTTTGACGTCAACCATTTCGTCGGAGTCTCGGAATACTGGCATACAACACATGCGATATTCGAGATGGCAAACAAGGACAAGGCTTACGACTTCAAAACATACCAAACCCAAGTCAATCAATTCTGCTCGCAGCCATGGACGGATATACAAGCAGGGATCAAGAAGCACACATGGGGTAAAAAGGTGGATGAGCAGACCGCGCTTCAAGTATGCTTCAAGGCAAGCTGGCTGATCAATATGTTACACGATGGCATTGGTGTTCCAAGAGTCGGACTTGAAATGAAGAATGGCGGCAAAAACACCACGAAAGCCCTCATCAAGAGCGCAAAGAGCAAGGGATTTTTAGATCCATTCCAGGCAGTCGACAGAATCGAGGGGACAGAAGTGAGCTGGACATTGGGCAAAATGGTCCTCTACGCAGCGAGCCAGATCCCACCGGCGGACAAGGCGCTGCCGGTTGGCTTCGGCAGTAATATGCCCGGCGTCGAAATGCCGAAGGACTTCCAATATCCGGGCGGAAAAGACTTCGCTCTACCCAACGATCTCACAGATACCTCCGATAGCACAGTCAAAGAAGACTGGCATGATACCTTGTTCCGCGATTCTCCTCGACGTGTCCCTGGATTCCTCCTCTTCCTGCTAATTCTATTCGTGCTACTCTTCCTTTTCATGGGTCGTGAAAAGCGCGCGGCGTATTACACAAAACTCCGATCTCTTCTTCCTTTCCAACGTAAACGCGGCGGTGCAAGCGCATCCCGTTTCGGCAAATACGATCGCGTCATTGAAGATCCCGAGGCGGCAGGCGAATTCGAATTACCGCCCTACACTCATGGATCCGACGACGAACATTCCGATGACACAGCTGGTACTTCCTCGAGTCGAGCTGGCAAGACGCCTGGTTGGGCCACACCTGTACTGAGCGTGCCGCCGAATAATGGACTTGATTTAAATGTGAGCCCGAGTAAGAGGGGTTATTTCGATTCGGTGTTGCCGACGAGTTCGGGACTTGGAGCTGGGCTCGGGGTAGGGGCTTTTACGCCTGGGCTGTTGAGCAGAACTGGGAGTAGGGAAAGACTAACGCCGCATTTGGGGAGGAGCAGGACGAGTAGTCCTACGAGGTTGAGGAGTCCAGGGGTTGGTGTTATCAAAGAGTCCGTCGATTAATGACGCCATTTGTAGGGTTTTGTACAATGGATGGATCCGATATGGGTGATGGCTTGTAAGAGATTAAGCTGTATCCCTAGATTTTGTAGGCTTCTTTTATATTCTCCTGCTGATGGTGCGGTCGAGGTCGTCGAAATGACGTGGTTTTGAGAGAACATCTGATCTTTCTCAGTTCTCTGTTTTCTCGCCAACTTTCTTTGTGCTTCCTTGCGCCGGTATCTTTTCCAATTCTCTTAGGAAAAGAAGTTCACTTTACGTTTTCCCCTCTTCAAGCGTGAAGGTTCGGTACTCATATATCTCCATCCCATAACCGCCAATACGATCCCAAGTCTAGGTGAGGGAAACGTGATATCGAGTATGAAAAATCGATACTTGTGGTGATTGAATCGGATTGCGCGAAATTTGTTAGCGCGACGAGGCGAGGAACGAAATGTACGAGGATTGATTACTGACATGAGCTAAAGAACCCTTATACGGCCTTATGCGAGTTCAAACGGATATAACAAAAACCAAGCTAATACTTAGTTTAGACTGACTACATAGGGCAGACCAATGACGATCCAGATGCTGTATCTGTGAGGTGTAAATAATTGATTGCACGTATGCTGTTTAGACAGTCCAAGGGCATGACGGAGGAGAGAATGTGGAGGGTGTGTGCTCGGTTGTTATTGAGAGAGCACATGTTTGGAGCTTGTGGCTTTTATGTACACTTGAAAAGATTCCCTTCTCTCGTTACTTTTTTTCTCCTTGTCGTCAATCATTTGTTAGTTGATCGATTCGGGATGAGATCGTTTACTTTTTTCGCCCTTTTGACAGGTTGTGTCATCGCCTCTCCTCTTCAACAGCTGCACCCAAAGAGACAAGAGGATGTTGGTGTCGGTGCCCTCCTACAAGGCACCTTGAATGCTGGCTACGGCAAACGGCCAGCAGCACCAGGCGACTCTGCCCGAAGAGTGGTCCTCGCAAATCGCACACCGCAATTAGCAGACGCGAAGACTGTGAAACTCCGATATGGACCTTACTCCGTTCCCAACGTGACGCGCAAAAACGACTTCGGGGAGATGGGAACTTTGTATAATTATCCCGATACCGAGATTGAACGCCCTTGTGAGGGTGATTGTGTCTTGCTGGGCATAACAGCCGGGTTGGAGTATGGGAATGGTACCGAGGCGGATCTAAAGAGTGGGATGTGGTTGCATCATGTTTGTTGATCCTTTCCCTTCAAGCCTTGGAGATTAAGTTGGTAGGAGATGTGCTAATAATTGCGGTAGATGGTTGCGTTCACAGTGTCTCCGGAGCGAAAGGATCCAACCTGTGCGGGACTTACTTCGTTACCGGCAATGGCTATCGGATCTGATTCATCCCACTCGGAACGGTTCTTTGCTGCTGGGAATGAGAAATCAAATGTGAAGTTTAATCCTCCGTGGGTCAAGGATGAGATGATGGGGTATTATCTGTATAAGAACGATAAGGTTGCTTATTTGGTGGATTTGATGAACCAAAATCAGGATGATAGGACTGTTTATATGACGATCACGTACGATTTCATCGAGGGACGCCCAAAGGCTGTTTCTGATGTCAAGGTGAGTGATGCTCTCGTTATGAACAGCTGAGGCGTTGCTGATGAAGAGTAGGCGATCTGGTTGGACGTCGAACAATGCGGAACCTCAGAGTACCAACCTCCAACGCAAAGCGGTAGCTTCTCAGCAAAGTACTCCTGGAACGCAACAGTCAATGGCGAGATCCTGGGAGCTGGAGGGTGAGTTTTCTCTCCTCTATATATATATATATATTTGATCGCACACTTACACTTTGGAAAGTCACCTCCACGATGGCGGAACCCATCTTTCCCTCGCTGTGGACGGAAAGCAAATCTGTGACTCGATAGCCACCTACGGCACCGCTGGCAAGGCTGAAGGTGGACCAGCAATGGCCCCAATGGCGGCTGCTGCAAGAGGAGGAGGAGGAGGAGGAGGAGGAGGAGGAGAGCACTCCCATGGAGGAGAGATGAAGGGAATGGGTGGTGAAGCTGTTGAGCATATTACCAAAATGAGCGCCTGTCATGGAGAGACGCTAGGAATCGAGAAGGTGCAGAAGGGACAGAAATGGGATATGGAGGCGTATTATGATTATGGGAAGTTCAAAGGAATGAAGAATGAGGAAGGAAAGCAGACGAGTGTGATGGGGATTGCCGTTATGTATGTCAAGAATCCTCAGATGTGAGAGGGAGGTAGACTTGACGGCTGTTTATATGTCAACCAAACCGACTCATATTCATCTTTCCACATTGTCTATGTTCCTGGTCTATGTTTCTTCGACAACAACACACTCCGATAAAACCGCTTCGTCCTGAGATTCAGTCTCGTAGTCATTCAGTGAAATGTAGGTAAACCTCGGTAGTCGAGCGATTGATCTTCTGGTAGCGTCTCTGTTGCATCTTTCCTTCATGTTGTAAATCTTACCCGAGGTCCGAGGGTCATTGTAAGATATTGAAGCAGATGGCAAGAAGGGTTCCTTTTGCGGGTTTAGCAAAAGTAGGGTTGAAGACAAGGCGGAGGGTCCTCGGGGAAGCGAAGTAAGTCGGGTATTCTAATTCTACCACCCATGTGAGATGCCAGAGCGACTAGGAAACATCATCTACTAGCAAGCTACAAACAATAGTTTCAGCTATACACCGACGGCCAATGTCCAATTCAAACATGCCAACCTGCAGATAACCCATGTCTTCACCACCCATTGACAGCAATGCCAGATCCAACCCCACCAAATGCCCGTCCAGATGCATCCTCCCCATTTACCGATCCTCTACTGCCTCCCGGCGAAATTGCCCTCCCTGATTTGTGCCAAAGAATCAATGAAAGAATAGCAGCTTTTCTGGCGAAAGATGCAGAGACCGAGGCCTTGAGGAGTGTACAAAGGCATACACGGATAGCTTTAGGCGTGATAGAAGCGGCATTGAACAAGTACAGGTAGATCTTCGTCTCAAGTACCTCCTAACTCCAGTACAAGCTGACCATGTCCAGCCTGACCTCCTTATCTCTCTCTTACAACGGCGGAAAAGACTGCCTAGTCCTCCTAATCCTCTACCTCTCGGCCCTCCACACCCACAAACCTGCCCCCACAACACCCCTCCAGTCCGTTTACATCGTCTCTTCGCACCCCTTTCCCGAAGTAGAAGACTTTGTAAACACATCCTCAGCAACATGTTCGCTCAAACTATCACGCTACAACATGGGCATGAAACCAGCGTTCACTGCGTACCTGCAAGAACACAAAGATGTGGAAGCTATATTCGTGGGCACGAGGAGGACGGATCCGCATGGAGAGTTTTTGACGCATTTTGATCGAACAGATCATGGGTGGCCGGATTTCATGAGAGTCCATCCGGTTATCGATTGGCACTATGTTGATATTTGGAATGTAAGTCCAAGCCCCCTTTCCCAAGGCTGTCTTTGTTGCTTCAAGCCGTGAGATCTGACAACTTGAGTAGTTTATCATACACCTCCAAATTCCCTATTGTCCACTGTACGACCAAGGTTACACTTCCCTGGGCGGAACAACAGATACACATCCCAACCCCGCATTGCGTCGACAATCAATTTCAGAGGCCGGGACACCAAAAGTCATTTTCAGACCTGCTTACGAGCTCATGGCAGATAATGAAGAAAGGCTAGGCCGAGATTGGGAAAGGAAGGGAGCTCCTTCACAAGCCACAGCTGGGGCAACGGAAGTGCTACCAGTGGGTAATGACGATGGAGACAAGAGCCTGTGAACGTCACCACGGCTGGGGGACTGCGAAGGGTGATTTATGGTAGTGGAAGAGCTTTGGATCTCAGACAGGAAGATGATTTTGATGATAATGGATGCCAAATATATCTTTTATGCGTACGCGTGGAATTGGAAAGAGAGGGCATAGAAAGGGCAATCATGTACATAGGCACCCGACATGGGTATCAAGGAAGAAGACCAAATCCGAGAGAACCTTAAATTAAAATTCGCAGTAATGAAAGGGTGCCGTAGAAATAGTGACTTACGGCAGCCATAGCTTTTCTAGCCCACCCGTCAAGATTTTCGATTTGTTTTCCAATCTTGACAAATACCTGATAAATGTCAAAGTTAATGTTCTTCAAAGAGCTACTAAAACTTAATCTCGAGCGAAAGAAGCCTTCTAATCATTGAACCACTTTTCTTGGGCCGCTCTTCTAAGCTTATGCTCCTAGGATGCAATCCATAACATAACCATACCCAACATCCAGTTCACATCTCTATCTATCCTGCGCAGAGATCCAAAAAGCCCCCTTCGAGACATCGCTAAAACGCCACATTGCAGCACTGCCCACCCATAAATATCTTTCAGACATCCCTTATTGACACACATTGCACAAAAACCGACCTTTCGTTATGCCGTCATTGCCCCATCTTCGTTGGGGCTTTATCCAAAGCAGATCGGAGCCAAAGCAAACCAGACAACGGCTTCGCTTTACGAAGCATCATTCCTCATTCTGGCATCCTCCACCGCCGCATTCCAGTCCGCCCTTTTGATAAACCAGCCCTCTATAACGAAGACCAAGAATAGTGCAATAGCTGGTCCGAGCCAGAGACCGTGTAGTCCCCATCCGAGACCGAAGCCAGTGGCGAAGGAGATGGGCATGGCGATCTGTTATTCACAGGTTAGTACAGCGTCTTTGAGCAGTTTGGAGAGGGCAACCTCTCATCTGAAGAGGAAGGGAGGATAATAGACTTACGGCGTAATAAGCAAACAAATTAACATAACCACCAATTTCCTGACGACCCAGGCCTCGTAAAATACCATTACAATTTGCAGCTAAAGCATCAAAGAGTTGAAATGCAGCACAGATAGGCAGGATTTGGGCGACTAGGTCCGAGACATCCTTATCGTTTGTGAAGAGTTGCGGGATATAGTTCCTCAAACTACTCAATAAGATGACGTTGAAGACGCCGACGAAGATAGATGCAATGAGCGCAACTCTTGCTGCTACCTTTGCTGCGTCGGCGAGGGTGGCACCAATGAGGTTGGCGATTCGTGTAGAGGCGGCAATGGACATGGGGAATGGGATCTGGAATGTCAGTGCTGTGAGTGTTGACAGCACAGATTGGGCGGCCAAATGCGTTGTTCCTATCCAAGACGCAGCGAGCGTTAGAATCTCGAAAGCGAGCATTTCGGCAAGGACCATAACGAGACCTGGCAAAGCCAACCGGATCATCGGGGCCCAATTTTTCAGTGCTTTCTTGGAAAAGCCGCCCCAACAGCCGCGGCCGTCCACGAAGTATACGTAAAGGAAGAGACAGAGCGGCAGCATGTTATCGGTGACGGCAACGGCAATGGGGGCACCAATAAAACCCCAACCAAGATGCCAAACCATGAACCAATTCAAAAATGCGTTGAGAGGTGCGCAGAAGAGGAGAACGTAAAGAGTTGCTGAGAATAATCCTTGGGCTTGGACAAATCGCTTTCCACACTCAAAAGCTGCGTAACCTGGTGCTCCCAGGAAAATGATGCGGAGATATAGACCTGCTAGTCTCGCTGTCTCTTTCTCGGGAACGATGGCTTGGAGGATGTAGGTTCCTGATACCCAAATTACGCCAATGGGGATAGAGACGAGCCAGAGGAAGTAGACCATTCGCTGAAATTGGAGACCGACGAGCGTCTTACGGCCTGAGCCATAGGCTTGGGCGCAGAGGGTGTCAAGACTGGTGCTTAGGCCTTGATAGACTGAGTAGCCAGTAATTTGGGCGGTCACTGTGTCGAGGTTAGCCTCTTGTCCAAGGTGATAAACTCTGGTGGAATCCCTACTCGTTGCCAAACTAACAGCCCCAAGCTCAACCTTTCCAATATGTCCAACAGTGAATATCGAGGCCATGGTCAAGCTATACTGTAATATGAATGTCAAGATTAAACTCCTGGAGTACCTTGTCAACACCTTTGCTTCTCTCTGCCATGTTGTCTGTATCTTGCCCGCCTGTACAGCCTCCTCCCACTTCGAATTTAAACCCTCAAGGTCGTCATCAATCATCTCGCCGTTTCTCCCGAGAAGAGGAGTTTGTTCAGATGCAGAACCATCATCAGGGCCCTCTTCGTGTGTGGCAGGTGCATTCTCTTCGTCAGGGTTTGTCCAGGTCTTCCTCAAACCCGCAGTTGATAATTTTTTACCAAGCTTCGCAGCAAGATTATCCTCACTCTTTCTACTCGGTGGATGCTTCGGCGGAATGAGAGAATTGTCCCTTAGCAGACTACGTTCCTCGTCCCGCATTCTTTGCCTTTCCACTTTGGACAAATGCACCTCACCCGAAAAAAGATTCTGACCAGGCAGAACGGCACCTCGCGGGCCCGTGGCCACAAAGCTAGGTCGCCGGTATGATCCCACCATACTGTGTTGTGTCGGTTTTACCGTCGAGGCGTCCGATTCGTCCTTGGACGACTCGCCTTCCGGCTCATCTTCTGCATCCTGGGCGATTGCGGCAGCAGCGATTGGAGAATTCGCGCTCCAGGAACTCAATTGTGATCTGTAGCTATAGCCCCCTCTTGAAGGACTCCCGGCTGGATCGTTGGGGTGGGAGGACATTGTTGCGGCGTCGGGAAGGTGGTGTGTATGTCGTGAAGAATGAAGCTGGAGGGATTCGACGCAAGGAACGGCACTTGGGTGGAGAATGAGCTACGACATAGAACGGATTGTGTTACAAGACAAACACAGAAAGTTCCAAGGAGAATGGAAAGAACACAGGGTTGGGAGAGGAAGCTATCTTGGTCCCAATGATAAGTCATGGTGGCTCCGAGTATGGCAGTCGACCTTTGCTCCGAGTCAGGGAGTCGATATCTCGGAAGCTTTGATATGTAGACTCCCTAGCTGCACCGATTGGGAATGCAGATGCGAGAAAGGACAAGAAGTTTTCGTATCCCTACAGACATCTTTTCCGCCCCGAGGTTGTCCCTACGATCCCTACCAAATCGAATATGCTGTTGCCCCTCGAACATTGTCGTTAAATAACTCTGAGATTCCCCCTCTGTGATGTCATCCATCGTGGATTTTCTTACCAAAATACCTTTTCAACCTCATTTCGGTTCGGCCACTACGCCGAAAGGCAGAAGGTGGATCGGCATTTCCTTTCCTCTACGAATTAATAGCGTCTCTGTGTCTGGAGAGATCTGTAATGATGGAGAGATCTGTGATGATAGAGAGATCTGTAATGATGGAGAGATCTGTGATGATGGAGAGGTCTGTGATGATGGAGAGGTCTGTAATGACAGAGATCTGTAAGGATAACGGGGACAGTTTTAGACATCTGTAATGGTAGATGGACACATGAATGATGAAGCTGGCTGAAGTTTCCTCTAGAATACTGTGGTACATATCTTGTTGCACGAGTCATTAGACGCCGTTGGATGGTCCCGTCCCCGTCTTAGGACTTGGTTCTATTAGGAGGTAGCTCGGTAGATATCAGCTCCTTTCTGGCGCCCTCTCCCTACACACCTCGTTCTCGTTATTCTTCATCATCCTCGCCAACTCATCAATTGGGCTCTAAACATCACTTCGCATTGAAAATGCTTGCTCATCTACATCTTTCTTACTTGTGTGAGTCTTGCTTGATTGAACCTTGACTCGGGAGTGATGTGGAGGACTTGCAGACCAGTTCTCGAGAATGTGGTTACCAGACAGTCATCAATATAGCTTGAATACGAGAGCGTTGCGAGCTGTCTCATGAGTGCTGAGCAAATGACATAGTCACAAGCACGAAGGAAGAGAGCCCACGCCAGGGATATCGTACAACTCGGACTCCCGAATCCGGCTGTTTGACGTCCTTTGCCTCATTGGGACGGCATGGTAACATACGTGGCCGCCACATTTCCAACGTCAGCCCCACCAGACACTGCAGAACGCTTATCCGTCCGTGTTTGAGAACTCTTGGACCGTGTCTACCGCCCGCAAGTACCGGTGCTGATAATTTTGCAAAGCCTTATCACCCAGACCTTACCTTCACTGATAGCTACAGCAGCTGCGCTTCAGCGAACTGCACTTCATGGCGAATCGGAACAGATGAGACAGCCATGATGAACCCTTCTGGGATGAGGACATACCGGCTCAGGTTGGTTTTCGACCCATATGACCTGCTCCGGTGGCTGGGCAACAAGGCTGTGTTGATATACAGTCTTGGCGTCCGCAATTTTCCATAGATGCGGGGGAGATTTGTTGTAGGTTTCTCCATCTGGAAACCCAATACGATATTGCCGAGGAGAGGGCAAAATATGGACAACGGTCCACGAATGCCATAACAATATCCCTTACGAGCTGTTCGCACTTCGGGAGATCAGCAGAGGGCAAGCTATTCTTACATCGCTACATCCAAGAATCCAAGATACTGTGTACGCCACACACAGGACGGAGTACTACTACTGTGCACAGTACGCCTGCGGAGTTTCTTACAGGGTAGTTTGATCACCCGAACGATATGCGCACGCTGCACTGACGCAAGTTATTGTCCGCGTCGTCCGAATACCTCATCTATCCCTGCACTTCTCGGCGGGCGTGAGTCGTATTCGATCAAATTATCAAATTTCACACCAAAATTACAGGCAGAAATCCCTTTTCCCACGACGCGGCGAAGATGCCGAACCAAGTCCAACCTCAATGTTTCATGGCTCATGGCTGTCATTCTTCTTCATGCTACATCTGCCTTGGAAGTCGAGCTGCTTCTTGAATGACGTGCGAAAATGTTCAATGATCCAGATTCGCAACCTCCATCCACAAGCAGGGTTGGCACTATGGACGACAAGGGCTAAAATGAGGCTACACCAAAACCGAAATTCGGATGCCAGCAACCCAAGAAAATCCTCTCCGAGATTACCAAATTAGTGTTGATGGACATCTCACCTCCGCAATATGGAGGACAGCCTCATTGACTTTGCACGGTATACCGTGAGGATGGAGCATCGGCAGCCACGGATTTGGAGAATCAGATCAAAAAGACAAATATAGATTTCAGGATATATATGCCTACGTCCTATCCTGCTGTGGAGGGTACCTTTCAAAAACCATCACCATTTTACACACCTACATCGACGTCTTCACAGTCCTTTTAACAGCCAACAATGTTGTTCGCCAAATCATCCGCTGCGATACTTTCGCTCTTCACTCTCCTGGTTGCAGCCGCGCCAGCACCAGACTTTCTCGCCGCTAGAGAACGTGAGTTTTGTTTCACGCAAATTTCGTTCGGTATTTCAACTGACATCATCTATAGTCTGCAATGGAACAATCACTCTAGACCCCAATGTCCAGAATTACACGGTTGCTTCCGGCGACACTCTACGCAAAGTCGCCACCCAATTCAACCGCGGACTCTGCGACATTGCGAATGCAAACAAAATCACCAACATCAACTTCATAACAGCAGGAGCAGTTCTCATCATTCCCGCCCAAGTCTGCATCCCAGACAACGCCTCTTGCCTCCCCAAAGAGCCCGTGTACACCGCCACCTCCATTCTCGGCGGTCCAGGCTTCTATCAAGTCGTCGCAGGCGACACTCTCACCAACATCGCCAAGCTCTTCCAAATTACTCTTCAATCTTTGATCAGTGCGAACCCCCTGATCGCGAACCCGGATTTGATTCTTGTTGGACAGATCATCAATGTACCTGTTCTTCCTGGATCGAGTTGCACCATTACGCCATATGTGATTGTGAAGGGCGATATCTTCTTTGATTTAGCTGCCAAGTTTGGCAGTACGGCTGGTCAGCTTTTGGCGCTTAACACTGGGACCGACCCAACCAAGCTTCAGATTGGACAGAGTGTGACGATTGCGCGTGATTGCAAGAGTGCGTAAATTTTACTTTTAGGAGACAATGACATTTGGATGAGTTCTAACACTACTAAGGAACAGGCGGAACAGGTGCAAAAGGCGGATCCGCTAGTGGCGACAACAAGTACTGGAAGGGAAAGTGGGGCGATAACTGATTCTATTACATGTAAACTTAATTCTTGAAATATTGATGGATAGCATAGAGATGAAATAATGTCACTGCTTCAGGCGAGGTCACCTGACGATATGAATACGCAAAGGAATCGTCTTGAGACTGTGTGCCAAAGTAATCGTCTGAGACCGTATGGGGTTAGGTGGATAGATATATCTTGACAGTTGAAACCAACGACGGCTCCTATGATCTACCTATTTGCCTTGTTCTTCTTATAGCTTTGCTTCTATCAGTACCTCTGATCCATCTCTTTCCATCTATCTCAACTTAGACGAGCCCGGAAGGAGGTGGAGATGGAACATCTCTCTATATTCTTGTCCTATCCAGGAAGTGAACAAAGAAAAGAATAATAAAACATTATCCGCTCATAATTCCGGTATACAAGCCGAAATTGAATGATACTCTAGTATCCACTCAACAGCCTTATGTTGCCCCTGATGCCGTCCCTTCGTCTACTCCAAACGGGATGGCATGGCGATTACTGTGTATACCTACTATGGTAGGTCGGGAGATCCGGCCGCGGTGGGATCTAAGGTCTATGGACTAATTACTGCCTGGCGGCCTTAGACTGGTAATATTATTCCAGGCGGGTTTTTGACAGCGACCCAAATGCCGTATCCACATATGTTATTTTGGGAGATTGGATGTGGACTCGCTCACAGGCCTTGTTTTGCGAAGCTAGGAGGTGATGAAGAGGCCCTCAATTTGGATGATGAAACTGGAAAGCAATTTCCACAAATCACGCGGTTTCTTATCCCCCCATGAATTGTCCATTCGCACAGTATTCATCCGCCCTTGGTAGCTCTGTCATCTGGAATGGAATTTTGGAGTAGCTCTGGGCAATTTCGAGACTAACTCAGTTTGCTTCTGAATTCAAGAAGTCCACGATCCCTTGCTGAAGAGTTCAGCCACAACTATTATTCCAAGCCAGCCGTGCCAGCCACCCAGCCTTGCGCTCGCGCACCCCCATGCTATCGATAACAACGGCCCGACCAACTCCACTCCTCTCCACACCAGCCCAACGAATAATGTCTAGATATACCTATTTTCTCGCCCGCTGCCCAACAAATCCGACTATGACAAGCGCAGCTTGCCCGTCTTCCATAGTCTAGTGGTCATGATATCCGCTTGTCAACTGATAACATCGCGGATGGCCCGGGTTCGATTCCCGGTGGGAGAGATTGTTCTCGAAATCGTCTTTTTATGATCTCGAGTCCAGGTCTTTTCAGCACTCTCTTTTTAACTCTACCTTTTCCAGGGTCCATATTGATAAAGAGGACTTTCTATCAATCTGTACAAGCATCCGACCTGCTATCTTCTCTGAGCAGAATATCCAGAGCGGTTTTTCAAGCGACAGGACTTATTCCGTATGACCCGCAGCGTGTTCTTTCGTCGCTCGCAGTCAGTCACTAAAACGTTATCACCACCAGGACCATGCCATGGAATAGCACCACAGTGGACGTCAGAAACTCCTGGTACGATAGCTCAGCTTGAACAGCAGGCTCAGCTCGTCCGAGATCTTTTCCATCGCCAATCTCAGAGTCCAAGCGGTCAAGCAATCAATCAACTTATCAAAGGATGCTAAGCCGAGACAAATTTAGCAGTGATACTCGCAGACGAGAATAAGAAGCCTCGTGTAGAGAACCAACGACAAAAAAAAGCAACAGTATCGTAGACGATAAATTGCACATGGAGGCGTTTTACAGGCCCCATAGTTCTACCGTTCTTAGTTCAGGGAGGCGAAAATAGCTCAAGAGAGGGTATTGAAGGTTAGGAAGTCGTTGTACGACAGCGAGCACTACCAACGTGTACCCGTCGCCTTGAGATAGTCCTCCGGGCTGCCGACGGCTCAACGGCCACCCACAGCTCAACGACCTCGCCATTTTACACCAAAAAACCAAGTTTTAGGAAGCTTGATAAGTACCGCCTTTGTTACGTATCTATGTCCCTCTCAATCCCTGACAGTGGCTGCGGTATTCAAGGCCATAAGAGCAATCGATGTCCAAATGCCTAAGAAATGTATTGTTTGTTGCGCTGAACGAGCAAAACAGATTTCTTCAGTAGATTTAACACGAACTTAACGATAGGAGTCGATGAACAAAACGAGTGTCACCCTGTCACTGAATTGTATTGATTAAGGAGGTAGAGTACATCGTAGTATTTTGATGCATGGATACCTTTATATTAATAACATTTATAATGGTGGTTGCTGTCTTGCACGATAGTGAGAGATTTCGTAGTACTCGCGGGCCCTGTGCTGTACACAGTAGGCGCGAGTAGTGGAGGTGGGCCACTAAGTAGTAGAACACGTTACTATCCATGTACATATCCGTAAAGTCTACATGGCTCTCCATGCGATCGTCAATGAGACCGTACCTGATCCAACTAAATGTTTGCTCAAAGAGTACAAATTTCGGTATGATCCGATCCATTCCTTCGCAAAACTACCGGCAGCGTGTCACAAATGTTCATGAACTAGAGTTCTAACGGCGTTCCATTTCCCCAACCATTTTCGATCATGGCCATGGAAAGCGAGGAAGAATGCGGCGCGCTGCTCGGAGATACTGAAGTCGTATACATGCAAGAGCGGGTAGTTAAGAAGGAACGCTTGACTTCAATAATGTTTCGATGGTTCAGTCTTCCATGCATGTTCTTTCTTGGACTCGTCGCCGGCTGGTTTGCACATAACTATTTGTACACCGCCTCGTATACGTACGACACAAGTATGTAACTCCCGAGTCTTTTCGCTTTCATCCTAACTCTGTCACAGCAATAAGGAGTGCTGAAGTTCTCACCAAACCGATCCACCGAGTAACAAACGTATCTTCTGGACCTGGCGACTACTCAGACATCTTCACTCATGCTCCAAGTAAAGAGCTTGACGATGCTTGGGACAGTCTGTACACAAACTCGTTGCTACTCATTACAGAGAGAGACATGCGCCGCATGGGCAGGAATCCGACAGAACACGCACATATCCCATTGGACGAAGACTTCGGCTATGGCGATAAAAAATACCTCGCCAAATTCGACCACATACACGCGATCCACTGCCTCAATCTCATCAGAAAGTGGGTTCATGCAGACTATTACTTTCCACGCGGGACACCAAAGACTATAGGTTTGGTCCACGTCGATCATTGCATACGGAGTATACTTGAAAACCTTCGATGTCACGTGGAGTACGGACTATTCACATACAAATGGTATGAGGGGGAAGAAGGCCCAGTAGCCGATTTCTCGGTGGACCGGCAGTGTCGAGACTACGATGCGTTACTGGACTTTGCGAAGAAAAATCGCGTGGATTATGACGCCCGAGTCGCGTATTTTCCGAGGCCTCCAAGCGCTGTTGTGTTCCCTAAGGACCCCACGCTGGCAAGATATGAAGCAGCTTGGAACGAAGCACATCCTAATCATACAACGAAGCAAAAGTATATTGGCTCGAGAAAGAAGTACGATGCAGCGATCCAGGAATGGAGGGACACAGGGCGTGTCCCTATGGTTGAGCAATACCTACAAGATGCATGAAACGATAGCCTTGATACTGCCTCATTTGACATGCCGTCTTATCAGCAGGAATTTGTTGTTAATCTAAGGGCTAGAGACTGGCTGCTGTACAATATCGGTTCCCGTGATTCCAGACCTAAGAAAATGCTCCCCTAAAAACCACCCGTATATCGTGGACTCGAGCATGCCTAGTCTCCCTCCCTGCGGAAGGGTACCGTCCCTAGACTGCCTTGGACTCCCAGTCATTACCGTAGCTAATCAGAGTAAAGGAATGCAACATTTTTGAAGTAATATATATAGTTGATTGAAGTTATATGCGAATGCATGTACGAGTATATTTTTTGAGATGATATATGCGGCAGTATATTCTTTATTAACCAATTAGAGGGCCCTATCCGACACCGTCTAGGCCTCGCCTCCGCAACATTATAATCCCCGAAATCTTCTCTACTATCATAACCACACAACAACACCATATACACAGTACGCACGCAATATCTATATTATTATAATACCTCTTTCACGTAGACCTGGCAGCAACGTCCCCGTAAGCCTTCTACACTACGTGTAAGCGCTATAGCGGCATGGGGTACCTACTAGAGGATTACCCTATCCAGAGATAGCCTTAGCGCTTTTTGAGCGCTGTAATCAAGCTCAAGTTGATGAGTTCAAAGGTCGATCGCCTCGTATCCCCTCTTTCCCCCCTATCTAAAAGTCTGTAAGTACAAAGTCTTAAATAGGGTATTCTAGGAAGGTCCCTCTCTCTCTTTGTCCCTTATCTCGCCCCGGCGAGGGGGAGGTAGCTAGTCTCTTCTCTTCGCGATAGTAAGCAGTAAAACCCCGGAGGCGTACTCTCAAATCCGGCTTCGTTCCCAGGCATGCCGTCTCATTTGACATGCCGCTGTGTGCCTGTACCATTCAGCTATGAAAAACAGAAATACTTGAAATGAAGTCCAACGTGAAGTTCTTCACCCTGGCCCATGTCATAAACTCACAATTCCCCCCCTCTATCTCATTTATCGTGGTTCCAGCATCAACGGAGACACATGCTAGTCGAATTGACCATTTTTGTAGAGCTAGGACAGCCAGGAATCAGTACCCGCACCCAATATCTTCAATTCGCAATGTAACCGGGCCCGGGCCTTTCGCCAGACGCTTAGACCCTCTCCCGGACATTTGCCCAGGGAATGAGGTTGGAGGTTCGAGCGTACTGTGTATTGCGATGGGCCCGGTTGATCTCCGGATCGATGTTATATACCAGCGCCCGTCGATCTTGTTTCAACAACCAATGAGTACACGTCTCTAGTCGGGATGATTCGCGAATCAGTGACCTCAGATCTTGTCGATCGGCTTACCAGCCAATGAATACCAATGGAAAAGTTGAATTGAGACTGACACGCGCTGGTATTTTAAGAGCGCCCAAAAACACGTCAATTAATGTTGCATGTGTCCTCGATGACTCTGGAAGCACAATAAAACACGTCTATGATATCGCGATCGCACGATCATTCTCATCAAATGCTTCGTGGATATAGATCGAAATGACCCTGGAACGATTAAAATAATACCATCTTGCTCAGGGTTCAGTTATAGCAAGCTCATCATGTAGTGACAGGCCTACTGTGCTGTGTATAGGCCTCAACGGTGATATTGATACAATACTACAGGACACAGTATTTGTAGCCAGTCGATCGTGGTGGAGTCGTACTATTTAAAGGCAAGCCCCTGCGATAGCTAGCAGTCACTTTGGAAAATTCCTGATACCAAACCACCGCCGATTCAGCTCCAAAATTGTTCGGTTGTCGAGATCGATATCGGTGTTATCATATGAAACCGATAGGACAGGTGCAGGGTGCTTGAGCGAGTATATGTACCTTTGCTACTAACAAACATCTTGGTATGGTATCCATTTGCCAATTCCCGTTTACCAACTTCACCTATACTTTACAACAGAGTTGAAAATGCGTCTCGTCTTCTCCACTCTCGCAGCCTTCACAGTCCTCGCTCACGGATTGTTTATCCCTCCTAACAGTATGTATGGTCCCATCAACATACTACCTTCACACTCCCTACTAATTCGCATTAAAGACGATCCCGGCCTCGAAGCATCTGACAATGCTCTCGTGAAGCGCCAGTATGAGGATAGAAAGGAAAAGATGGAAATTGAGACCTCCGAAGCCCTTGTCGATTCCAAAGCTTAGAACGGTATGTTTTGACTTGCGGGGGGCTAGAAATGAACTGAGAGAAGCTGATTGAATTCTTAAGCACCGAGAACTTGAGGCAGTGAAGGTATAAGCATGGGGCGGGGAAGGGACGGACGATGAGCCTTTGACTATAGTGAGTGCTTGACAGGGCGATTTTTCTGTTGATCGGGCGAGGTCGCACAAACGTTATGGAAATCTTTACCTTTAGAACTACAATCAATGGAAATTGTGTCAAAACGGTATATAAACCGGTCGTGTCCCGTAGTGAAAACAATCTGATGATTTCCACAAGGCGATCGAATTGAGTTCGCAGTCCTCGATAGATTAATAGGCTATTCCTTACAACGAATTCAACAAGAAGTACCCAAAACTAAGGGTTAAACCCTCAGGATTAGATACCTTAGAATATGATATGGTCGTTTCGGGCTCGATTCCCGGTGGGAGAGATTATGCTCAAGATCGTCTCCTTGTGGCCTCGGGGTTCAGGTAAGATACAAAACCAGGTCCGTCGCACAAGCCGTCCACGATCTACGCACAATCGTTTTTCACGTCCAGCGATTCCAGACTGGGCGTGTCGAGCAAGAAGACACCTCCGAAACGGGAGGCTTTGCACAAAACCTGCTTCAAGGCAAAGTGTGTCCCTCGCTCGTCCTGCCAACGACAATGGCGCAGTATTTGGAGCATGGGAAGCCCGAGATCGCCGAGATTTACGTAAAGCAGATGGGGAAGTTGTTTGGGCAGTATGAGAGGAAATTTCGGGAATTGGGTCCAGAGTAGCGGAATAGTGGGAGGGAAGGGGTTTGGTATTCGGAGGCCACAAGTCTAGAAACATGGTGGTTGAACGCATCCTTTCACGACTGGAAAGTAGTCGGATGCTAAGGTTCCCTGAGCATCCAAGTTCGCCTGGGCTGTGAAGCTGTGGTTCAGACTGGAGCGTCTCAGAGTTCCTGCTCTCGTTGTTAGCAAGTTATGTAGACTGGTCCCAAGTTTCTCTTTCTCATATTCAACACCTTGTGACAACAACGCTCCCTTGCTTCGTCTGATCTTTTTGCCTTCAGTTCGGCAACCATTAGCCCGTTACCCATCGACATCAGAACAGCTAATTCAAGCGAGAAAGTTCCAGTATAGTAGCATCTGCCCTCTACGAATCTCATACGTCGCATTCTGCCGAGCAAAGTCGTGTCAAGCCAGTTAGCTAGGGAGCAGCGGGCTACTTGTTTTTTGAAAAAGAGACCCAACGAAAATCCTAGCCATCAATGATGGTATCATGAAATCTCGAAAATGTGCACGTAATGCGTTCACTTCATTGCTGCAGTCGCGGATGTTACGGAATATATAGATCTGCCAACCTTTGGGCTCCACGAAACGTTCTCGAATGCCGGCTGGTCCGGTCTACAAACCCCGTTGGACTCCTTGATACATCGTTGCTGCAACGGATTGAAGTTTTGACGCACTGGACTCACGGCTGTTGTACACATGTATTACCTAAAGCTAATCTATTGACTGCTATTCGTTGCCCTTCACGTATAGCGTGCGACCGACAGTACATCATGGTCAGCTCAAAATCGATGCCGAGGTCAGACCCAGATCCGTCGGTAAATTCCCCGATGTCGACGTCACTCTTGAGAAGAAATATCTAACATCCTCGTTGATCCACTTTATTCTTGCCACTCCGGATTTTTCCTCAAGATGACCAGTCCCTCAAGGGCATGTGTCAGGGGAAGATATTGTTCGTCTTCCAACTCAGCTCGCTCACCAACGCTCAAGAGTACAGGTGTAGTCTGCGTTTGCCATCCAGTGATCGTCTTCGGCCTACCTGCTTGTCCAACGATGTCCACAGCCTGACCAACGCGCACATTGACCGTGACTGGCTTGAGATCCTCGCCAAGGGTGACCAAGAATCTAGGGTTCATTGATGTCGCCAGGAAGTACAACATGTAGTGGTTGTTGGAGAGGATGAAATCCTTTGCATCAATCATTGTAACGAGGGTCGTTAATAGACCAGCGCAACCGACTTTTGACAAAACCTGTCGGTCAGTGTGGAAAGGGTTCAAAGTCATGGTGCCCTTGCCCATGTGTAAAAGACCTTGGGCTATCCGCACCATGAAGAGCGCATTAGCATCGCGATGGTAGTAGCTTGCAAGTTGTCTGAGCAGCTGTGCCAAACGTGCGTTGTTCGTTCCAGCGCCAACAAGACCCATGGCGAAGATGGCATTGATGGCAACGTCGAGGTCATTGTCGTGAGAATATCTCGACAGGGTATCGTAGACCTTCATTTGCGGGTTGCTTGTGCTTGCCAGACCCATGGCAAGCGGAACGGCGCGTCGGATGTTGCTCTCTCCGTAATGCATGAGATGGCCGAATTGTCGCAGAATCATTTCTTGGCCGACCTCTTCACCCATGCCTACAAGCGAGAGACCGAGTACAGCATATGCTTGGAGAAGCTCATCACCCTTCTTCTCGCCTTCGTCATCCTCCTCGATATGCTCGTTGCAGATGTGTAGGAAGTTCTGAATGTTGAGAACGGCACCAGTTCCAGCCCACGCACAAGCTTCAGCAAGCACTTGAGTTGTCTTCGAGATTGGATGTTCGATGGCTTTCAGCGTCTCAATGATGACGTCAACCTCTTCTTGTTGTCCGAAGTAAAGGAGAGCAAGACCGAGACTCATGAATCGCGTCCATTTGTCCTTGAGCTGCGATTCTCGGTCAGGATCCATCAATGTTGAGATGATCGCTTCAATCACATCAGGCTGAGCTGTGCCAACGAAAACAAGTCCCAGGGACAGAGCAGCCATAGCAGATAGCTGCATATCGAGAGAAGAATCGGTGACAATTGGAATGAGAATCTCGAGGAGAGCCTCCTTGCTAGAGCCAGCATACGCTACACCGAGACCCATGATGGAGGCCATTCGTGTGGGCATATGTTTTCCGTGCAGCTTGTCCGAGTCACCCAACAATGCAAGCGCTGGGTCGGCGTCATTTCGGACACCGGTGCTGATGAGACCAGATGCTAGCATGGCACCAGCCTTGACTTGCTCCTCGTCGACGTAAGAGAAGGCATCAACTTTGTCCAAGCCCATCTCAACATCCCAGAGCATCAACAAACCGACCGAAGCGGTGGTCGACAGCATACCCTCGTCTTTGGTCTTCCACACCCAGCTGGACTTGTTCTCGTCCACCAACATGAGCTTGTCTTGGCCGAAACCTGCGTTGACAAAACCATTGACAAATGCGCTGGACAGATTGTGGCGGGCGGAATCGGTATTTGTGAGTCCTGCTGTCCGTGTGCTTTCCAGATGCGTTTTGTAGATGTCTTCGGGTATCTTTGGGTCCAAGATGCTCAGTTCCTTACCCATGTACTTGAAGTAGTCTGGGAGCTTGGTATTGTTGATGCAGTCTGCCAATTCTGGGTCCTCCTCGGCATCCTCTTCGGAAAGCTCGATACATATTCTCTGTCGCCCAAGCAAAATGGCCATTTGTCTCCTCGTTGATTTGTCCTTGGTAGAGTTGAAAACCTCTTCGATCACACTGTTGTCATTTAACCGGATGGCCAGCAGCAAAGCTTGTGTGTATTGCTTGTACTGTTTGTAAATACTGTATGCGGTCTTGATGAATTCCGAATTATCTGGATAGGGAAGGAGAGGCACCATGCTATAGATTGTTAGTAATCACAGAATTTTGGAAAGTCTTTTCAACTAACCTAACCATGTACAAACACACTCTGGAGTAGGTGTCTGCATCGAGGTACTTTGGCAAATCTTCAATCATCTCCAGTTCGCTCAACAGATCGACAGCATCTGCTTCAGCATTGTGCTTCAGGAAGTATGGGACGAGCGCAAGGGCGAGTTCCTTGATGTCGTCCAACTTAGGCTCGGGACCGGTCGATTCATCATTCAACCTGAAGTCTTGTTCTTCGCCGATCTCAAGAGCGAGATGGCGCATGTATTCGTGTCCCCACTGACCAAGATCTGTGGATGGAGCGAGGAGGCGGTATTTAAGGGTATCTCGTCGCTCTTCATCGGAGAATGTCATACCAACAACGGAGAGCATATCAGCGAGGGAAGTCTGCGGATTTTGTCAGCATTAGCGTCCCGAATTCCATCTCAGCCTATCTTGCCTTATGGTCGCCTTCGGGCCATGTTTCGTACACCTTCTCCAAAGGTGCATAATGTGGCCGTAAGAATTTCAGTGGTTTTGGAACTGCTGTCATAGACGAGGTGGAGGTCTTAATGGAGGTTTTGATAGCTTCTAGCGTCGGCTTGTAGAGACTCTTGTCCGATTCCTGTTTGTTTGGTCAGAACAGTACAATGCAAACAAGGAAGTGAATAGCCAGACTTACAAGTAATCGGTCAACCAGCATCTCGAGGTCTTCTTTAAGCTTCTGGTCTTCCTCGCTGAGCTCCTCTGGGAAGTGATTATCAGTGACAGCGCTGCACTTGCAAAGGGAGAGTTGTCATACCTGGTGGCAGGACTTTCTCATCTTCCACGGGCTTTCCATCCTTATCCAGTACTGGTTCCTTCTTTTCCTCTGTGTCGGTCACCTTGCCCTTTCCCTTGTCTACAGGCTTGGTCTCCGTCGCCGATGGTCCAGTTGCCTTCGAAGGCGTATTCTCCTTCCCAGCCATGCTGCTGGAGTCTGGTTACAGCTCCGTAAAGTCGGGGAGATGTGGTTTTATTGAAGAACGCTGGAGTACTGGAGGAGATAAGAGGGTATCAGGGTGGTGGTTGCGAGCGAGGAAGATGAATGGATGAGGTTGTTGTTGGAGGCTATGTCTTGAATGTACACGCCAATGGATGAGGCGGTCGCGTTATGTTCCCCAAGCTCGAATGCAATCCTCTATCACGTGATGTCTGGAATGGCAAGTTTTTGAAAACAGGAGCGGGAGGCAATGTTTCAAATTGTATGGCGAGAGAAAACTTAAGTTCTTAAAGTGTGTGGCCAGTTATCGAGACTCTGTAAATCCGTGAAGCCGTACCTCACTTCCAAGTCCATTTTACCCGACAAGGCCCGGGGACTACAAGTAACCTGCTTCCATACAATACTCTCAAATCACGATCGATATCGCTAGACTCTTAGTAATCTGGAGTCCTATTCAGCCAGATCTATATCCTCATCAATCCTGATTTGGACATGGCTCTCGAAGTACAATATCCGCAAGACTGGGGCAGAATTGGACAAGGCTGCTGTCGGTGCTTCATTCTTTCTTTACCATTGGAAGGCATTTGAACCAAGCCTATGAATCCCACAGCCACAAGATTGTGTTGGCAATTTTAATTTCGATAGAAAACTTCCAAAATCGTAGTCAAGGGATTCCAATACTTTGCTTGCAGAATACCCACTGCTGCATTCGACTTTCAGCCTTGCTACTGGCATCTAGCAAAGTCCGGTCCTTCTGGCCTCTGGTAGACATCTTGTACCTGACTTTAAACTTAAAAATTTGTTTCGGATCTTGGGAACTTGGATGTTATGGGACGTACTCATGATCACTGGCATGGATATTCCGCATGTCTGGTCTTGTTCTGAATTGCCGTAGAATTTGAATTTGGGAACTCCAACCAAGAACGATTTCTCTGCTCTTGAAAATTCCATTCGGTCTGTGAATGCGAATCGGAACATGGAATCAGGAACACTCTTCCTTATCCAAGGCTTATCAAACAAATTTCAGTATTCAGCCTTGCCGTGCTTGCCCCCCCAGGTGATCGCCATGTGACTGCGACGGCTAATCGGTCTCCGTCGCTCCGCAAATTCGCTGTGAGGTCGTGAACACGACCAAAAATATTTCACCCATCAAATCAACATGAAGCTCGACCCAAAAGGAATCCGATATGTGTCTCCAGAAGACTGGCGAGTCCTCACTGCCGTAAATTTACGCCAACTTTTCAAAGCAAATACTCGTCTAACAACTACATAGGTCGAGCAAGGCTCACGAAACCACGAAATCGTTCCCACGCCCCTCATAATCACCCTCTCGAATCTCAAAGGCGGCAACCAAGTCCTAAAATGCATATCCAGTCTCGCCAAAATCGGTCTTCTTTCCAGGGTCAGGAATGCGCGGTATGAGGGTTACCGATTGACCTACGGCGGACTTGATTATCTCTCCCTCCACACACATCTCAAATCGGACACGATATACAGCGTTGGAAACCAGATTGGAGTCGGAAAAGAGAGTGATATCTTCGTTGTTGCAAGTCCAGGTGGTCGTCGACTGGTGTTGAAGATTCACCGTCTGGGTCGCATAAGTTTTCGCACGGTAAAGGCAAATCGGGACTACCTAAGGAATAGACATTCGGGATCATGGATGTACATGTCGACACTTGCTGCAAGGAAGGAGTATACATTTATGTGCTCCCTGAGGGAAGCAGGGTTTCCCGTGCCTGAGCCAGTAGGATGGAACAGGCATACTGTGGTTATGGAATTGATAGATGCATTCCCTTTGCGACAGATCACGGACGTTCACGATCCAGCAAAACTGTACGGACAACTCATGGAAATGATCCTCGATCTAGCGAAGGTTGGCCTGATTCATGGAGATTTCAACGAGTTCAATATTCTGATCAAAGAGGAGGGCACAAAAGCAATTGAAGATGGGGACGAAGAAGGCGCAGAAACCACACCACCAAAAGATCCAGACGCGAAACTGACATCAGTCTCTACCACAGAAGCACCAGTTCCCTCACCTCCAGCCGATTCGACATCTACAACCACAACCGACCAGCCAGTGCTCATTCCGATCCTCATCGATTTTCCCCAAACCCTCTCCATCTCCCACGCAAACGCCGAATTCTACTTCAACCGTGACGTAAACTGCATCAAGATATTCTTCGAACGCCGTTTCCACTTCACATCCGACGAACCGGGTCCTTTCTTCGCTGACGCAGTGAAGGGCATGGAAGACGCCGTCAGAGTGGGAGGACGACGACTAGATATCGAAGTAGAAGCAACAGGCTTCAACAAGAAACTGGCCAGAGAGCTAGAAGGTTACATGAAAGAAGTCGGCGTCGATGGAGACGCAAACGGTGAAGCCTTCGAGGAAGATGAGGGCGACAACGAAACAGTCGTGGATGTAACGGAAGCACACATCTTGGACAACGAAGAAAGAGACCAAACAGCAGATCTCCCAGCAACCGACGCAGAGCCTTCTGCCGAAACAGTAGACAACCTAGCCGTTCAGCCTCCACCCATCACAGAGGCCACGGAGCAGCAACCAGCACAACTGACAGCCGCCTCCTTGTCCATAATCGATCGCCTCTCCAACCTCCGCACAAGCGACACACCCACAATCAAGGGTTCCCAAAGAGCCCCAACAATATCCCACGCCGGCACAAACGCGAGTAGAAGACCGCCACCGAATCCTGCAAAAGTAGCTAGAGGATGGGCTATTTGAGATGTTAATACCCCAGATTATCTAGACATGCTTTCAACAGTTGATTCATGATACCATTATCGCTCCACTCCTGCTAGCTTTGTAGAACAGACAGACACAGCATAGTGAAGCAAATAACAAGCTAATCATCCAGCGGTCCTAAAGCCCCGGCGAAACTGCTGATGCCCTCGGACCTGATAGCAGGGTCAAGTCATGTTGTTTGTATGGATTGCAAGTATCGTCGGAAAGGCAGACAAGTGCTTTTCATCGACTACGTTCCCGCTTTGATCCTGCACATGTTAAACTCTTCAATTCATAATATCCCAAGAGGAATTCAACGTTGTGCTTCTTAGCTACCCATTACACAGTCCAAGTCTATTGGGTGTACTACAACGATGATACTCATCGTTAGCTTTTGTGACTGGCGTGGCATTGCGATTGATAAAGTATATTCATACACAACTTTTCGAAAAAGATATGTTCCAATGAGGTTTCGTATCAAAATTCGAATGTCAGATGACGACTCTACTCCAATATTAGCCATTAGACACGTTTGGAGAAGCTCGCATGATTTCCAAGACATTTCACTCAAAAGGCACCAAAAGTCAAGTTTTCATCAAAATTCTTTTCTCATCAAGCATGCCTCCATCAACCATATCATCATCTAGCATACATACAGCAACGACGACGAAAGCAAATTTGCACCAGAAGCCACACCCATTTTGTCTGCTCATTCACCCATTGATCATCAGCACCAAACATTACCGCAGCAAGAAGAAAGAACAAGAAAAGAAGAGCAATTGTTCATCAACTGTACCATTAGAATAAGAACAAGTACAACGAAGGAAGAGGTGCGATGAGATGGTCTTGCAGGCAGTGATCGTAGCTACCACAAAATCTCAGCACTCAGAAATGACAACGTTGAAATGATTGGGAAGGAGGTGGCGAGCCTCCAAGATGACTCCATGAACAGCAGATGAGCGAAAATCGAGAATTGTTGTGCCACTCTCGTGAGAATGGATGTGATGTGCTGCAGTGTGGCGTCAAGTATGATGGGAACTGGCATCGTAGATAAGAGCGATCCATTGATGCATGATCAAGCAAATAATACATGCTGTGCCCCCAGTCGCCGAATGCCAGCCTGATGAAAGATATGTTGGGTGTGTGCATAACGATGCGATGCCGACGTGAAGCTTTCCGAACGGTGATTGAAGAGTGAATGGCGACATCGCACGCTGTGTGTCATGGAACTGTAGTGGCAAGCAGTCTACTCGACGTCTTGACCTGCCTCGTTGTCCTCGCTGGCGTGGACAGACTCAGTTGGGGTGACTGGAGCCTTGGCATCGGCCTCATTGTCCAATGGCACGCCTCCATCAGTGCTTGGAAGGTTAACACGAGGTGTCTGAGCACCACTGCCTATGTCAGAGTTGATGGTGGAGAGGGCGGGGCGAGAGAGGTAGTATGGAGCAGAGGCTGCTGGAGGGGCATAGCCGAATGGTGGGAGCTTGCTGAACATGATATTAGCGGGTGACACCAAGGCAAGGAGGAGTGAAGAACTTACGCATCATTGCGCACCAAGTACTGCTTTAACTCTTGCTGGCTACCAGCACCAGTTGGGCTACCAGTGAGGACTGCTGGAGGACCAGATGTGCTACCTGGTGGGCTGACGGTGGGTCCACGAGATGGAATGGAGAGAGAGCTGCGGCCAGCCTGCATGCAACCGAACTCGAACTCAGCAGCGCGGAATTGGCGAGCTGCGGCGGTCTGCTGCTTGAGCATCTTTTGCTCGTGAGTGTCCGAGTATCGGATTTGGATGATGTGCTCCTCTCCCCCGGGCTTGGTGACGGGAGTATTGTTGAACTGCTTGATCACGTCCTCACAGACATCGCGAGACTCAAAGCTGTGAAGATTAGTGAGTGAAACAAGATTGTGGATGATGCAGACGAACCGAGCGAAACCAACTCCACGACCATTGCCACTGTCATCACGGAGGATGCGGGCAGAGCAGACCTTGAACGGGAGAAACTGAACAGAGAGTTCCTAGAAGTGTCAGTGCATGATGAAGGATGGATGGGTCATTGGGTGATGATCAGGCGGATGGGACAAGGCTAAAAGATAAATAACATAGGCAAAACTCACATGCTCGTTCATGTTGCGTGGAATGTTGGACACATAGAGGTTGGTGTTTGCCTCATCAGAGAACTTCTTGAGCTTGGCGTAAAAAGATTCCTGGATGCAAGTCAGTGAGAGTCAAGCAAGAACGATATCGACAAGTACGTACTCGAGCAAAGGACACCTCATATCCAAGCCAGTGAAAGCCACGGATGCAGTTCTCAGCGTCCTCGAAGTTGTGATACTTGATGAAGCCAAAGCTGTGAAGAGTTAGCAAAAGAAGAGACGGTTAGAGGCGAGCATGAACTTGCCCTTTGCAAGAACCAGTCTTGAGATCGATGATGGATTTCGAGCTCTGAATATCACCGAAGCGAGTGCCCCAGTTGTGTAACATATCGTCGGTAGTCTCTGGAAGGAGGCCGCGGATATAGACATTGGTCTCGCCATTCTTGTTCTCGAGGCAGCGGTCGAGAGGCTTCATTGGTGAGTTGGGCGCTGGAATAGCACGTGGGACCGGAGGATCTTGCTGAAGAAGAATCTGCAAGTGAAGTGGAAGCTGACCAACGCTGGGCTGCTTGGTGTACTGTGGTGTCATATAGCCAAACTGAGATGGAGATGGCGTGCCAGAGTGGGTGAACAGCGCGTTTGGAGAGCGGTCATAGACTGCAACGCCATTCTGGTATGCTCCATAGGTGTATGGTGTGGTTGGGAGGTGGTCTTCGTTCGATGAAGTTGAGTCTCGGCGTGGTGTAATGAGGGTCGGCATGACATGGGCCGAGCCATCGGAGTTGGCACGTGGAGTCCAGGTCTGGCCGTGTGGGCTGTTGTCAATGGAGTAGTAGCCATGCTGGCCCATTGGAGTGTACATCGGGTTGGACGCCTGGTTACCATTGTTGATGCCTGACATGCCAGAGACGAGGCTAGCACCTGGGGGGTAGTTGTAGAGAAGCTGCTGGGCGTTGGATGGATACTGGGCCATTGGGGCACCGAAAGCCTGATTGGGAGCTGGAACCTGTGAGCTGGTGCGGCCGCCAGCAGCAAAGGGTGATGGATGCAAACCCATTGCACCGAAGCCTTGAGCCAATGCAGCGATGCCAGCTGGATCGACATGCTCAGACTGCATCATGGAGTTGGTCGGTGGCAAATATTGGGCAGCACGAAGAGCTGAGGCCTGCGAGCCTGGCGTATGTCCGTAGGAGCCGTAAACAGCCGCTGCCTGGGAGTAGTTGCCCATGCCAGAGTAGGCGTTTTGGCGCTTGCTGTAGTCATTGACGCTGAGGTTTGCCATTTTAATGATCTGGACCATTGTTAGTGCCTGGAGCAGAGTTTTGGAGGATGAGAGGTGGTGTGCCGGTGAAAAATTGATCAAAGGGAGATATTGGAGGTGAGAGTGATGTGAAGTCGGCTAGAGAGGCACCATTGTTGCTGCTAACCCAATGGCAGTGAATGAAGCATGTGACTGAAGGTGGGAAGAACTTGGAAATCCGTAACAGAACGTACCTCTTGAAGTTCGAGAAGCGGTGCTTTGTTATATGCAGGCTAGATGATTCCGGCCAAGAGATTGCAAGACTGCTCATGAAATGGTCAGTGGATGTCGATGAGTTGTTGCAAAGAGGGAGGAAGTGAAGAGAGTGAAAGTTGTCAAGTCAGTAAGTGATGGAAGCAAGTGCAAGTGCCAATCGAGGCCTAGGCAGCAGAGCTGCTCCGAATGGAGCTGAATGGAGTGTACAATGGGTAATGGCATGAATGAGATGGATGAGAGGTACTTGTGTGACGAGAGAGCGTGAGGTTTGCACATACCTTGAAGGATTGTCGTCTTGCTCTGAGGATGCAGGGTCAAAAGTCGACGACTGGGAGCACTGAAGGAAGCTGGATGGTGTCAGCGGAGAGGAGAGGTGATGAGCAGCGTTGAGAGTGGTGTACTCACCTTGAACTGATGATGATGTGCTGGGAGTTGAGGGATTGAGGGATGTTCTGGCTGATTGTTGTTGAGTGAAAAGAAGAGAAAGAAGACCGGGCGAGGACGAGAGGATATACACGGTGGGAGATTACGTTCGTGACTAAGACGTCGTCGAGAGTTCTTGACTAAAACGTAGTCAGTGAATGAGGAAGGAAGACCCAAGCGTCGCTATCAATCGTCTGCTCCACCAACATTCGAGGCAGGCAAGCTCGACGACCGGTCCTCAGCCAATTCCTCAGTCCAACAACGTGCTTCTGTTAGGCAATTGATATTGCCCGGCCCCAGCATATTACTCCCAGTCTGGTATCGACGCCGAGAGACTTCCCGCACTGTGGAAACAAAGATGGCCAGAAATGTTGCGGGCTTGATATTCCACGTTGGACGGCCCTCCAGGCATGCGTACTTCATTGTCCGCGGACATGAATCGACGATACCAGTTGATTGCGGTGATAACCAGCTCCAACTCACCTTGGACAGGAGAACAGCAACGGCGGATGGTACGGGAAGAGTAGGCGGCTCCGGTTGAGCTGAACTTGGTGACGGCTTCGTGCAGCACACAATAATAACAGGAAGAGATGTTGAAGTAAGAGATGATTGTGATAAGAGGTGGTCTCTGTGTCCAAGTGAAAGGGGTTGATGTCCACTGGTCAGACTGCTTGATCGAAGACAGAGGCCGCCTGATATATGAACGGCCGACGACGATCTCCTGAGCGAACGACTTGTAGTGGAGATGTTCCACTCTGGGGTTGATGCAACGCAACGATGAAGATCTGTGGTCGACGGGATGGACTGGTATCTGATACGTTCATATCCTGCAAGAAGCTCGAAGCGTGGTCAATATAGGCACCATTTTGTCGAGTGAAGGTGAGACGGTGCGAAGTCTCTGCCGGCTGCGTTACACACGACAGCATGGGAGCTCTCTGGGCCAGCTGGCGTTTGTCTTTGTTTCCTCAACCCCCTGTCGTCGAGTTCCTTTGTGGACTTTGTGATCTATCTCCCGACCGTTTGAAGGCCGGCGCGTTTGCATCATAATAAAACTTGGCCATCTCCATAATAATTGTTGTGAACATACCACACCCACTCCCAAACATCCTCTTTTCCCACCCTCACGTCAACAAACCACACATTGACGCGTCTTATTGGCGAGCACATATATACCAGGATGAGGTGACGACTACTCTGTTGTGGTCTACGTCAGATGATTCTATTTTGTCCTCCAACTATAACGCGTTACACTCGTTTCCTCCAAATTGGCCGTCGAAAATTTCGTGTCTCTGGACAATTCACTGCGCAGCCGCGGCAACCCTGCCTTTGCAGGTCACCAAATGTGGACGAGAGATTCACGGGAGTCTGCTCCGACTTGTACATATCATCCTGGCTGCTCTGTTTGTCTGCAGAGGCCTTGAGGAAGCGATATGTCAGTTTGCGGTCCAGCATCACCACCGTGACTTCAGCAATTGGAGTTGGCAAGGTAGGCCGGTTCTGACCGCCGCTTGATTTTGGTCATTTGTTGATCCTGCCGCATGCCCATGCGAGAAATGTTTGCCGGAGCGGACCGATGCATAGAAGGTACAGGGACAATTTGAGTTTTCATGAGGCTGCTTCTTGGACCTCTGTTACTGCAATGGTAGTCAGGCCTGATATGAACAATAAGAAGCTGGTTATAGGCAGGTAGATTTGAAATGAGACAGGCAATGGATAAGCTCCACGAATCGCTTCTGGCGTGGACAGTGTCTGTGGAATTGTCCACTGAGTAGCTTACCGCCTGTCACCAAACAGCTCTCAATCTCGGACCTGCAAAGACCCACCTTGAGACCATAATCTAGCTGTGTAACCCTAGCTGATGTTCTAACCCTCAGAAGCAATGTCTACTCTTATTGGCGCATGTCAACTTGCTGCTCGGTTGTGCAAAGACTTGGAGTAGTTGGACCACATCTGCAAGTGGCTTCGGGGGACTGCGTCTCGACATGCCGTCCTGCCTCGCGTTTTCGGTCTACATGAGTGTATGGTCGATAAGATACTGACAAGGCCGCATGATAGGCCGTCGAGGCTCATGTGCAGGGGCGTCGCTATGCATAGAATTGACTCCGATTATCATCTTGGAGGAAAAGCCCCGGCCCATCGGATGTGTCGTAGTCTTGACCTTGTGGAACTGTTATGCAAGCCCCATAGTTCCGTTTGACCAGCAACCGGGTCCTTGGTGACTGGCAATGTTACTTCAACTCTTTGTACCTGCCACAGAAACGATGAGATCGCATTGTCGTTGAGTCTTGTCCTCATACCAGGTGGATGGGTTAGTACTCTGTGTGTGGGCACCTGGAACGCAACGGTAGGCTTGTGTATGATACTCGATGCAGGGAACTATCTCTTCTTTCCAAGTCAGTATTCTACCTTGCCTGTGTCTCGGAGACTCAAACCATGGACGGCGGGACGTTGCGGAGTACGTATAGATGGCTGTAGGGGGAAGCTGAAGCCAAGACTTGCTTTTTGCTCCCAACCACCACTACCACTGGTCGAGGCTGGTTGATGGACCCGAATGGCGGACCGCAATGTACGATGACTGCGTTCCTCGCTACCAGAAGAGCAGACATGCATTGCGGGATGCGGACATGGAGGTAGATCTGTGAGACTTGGGGTTGTTCTTCTACTGGATTGTGGGTCTGCTAAGATACAAAAGGGATCGACTCGTCACCAGAAACCTTAATACATGAACTCCGCAAGGTGATGTATTTAACAGTTTTCTATGCTTCAAGCACGCCGAATGGACCAATTTCTCCTTGTCTAGACATACTGCTTATACCACTGAGAAAGTATGCATCCGGACCCATTCTTAGCGGTCTTTATCCATCACACATCCAGCGACTGAGCAGCTCCTTCAAAGAAATGCACAATGAGGCAGAAGGAAATCACCTTCAGAATCCAATTGCGGCTCGTACAGGTAGCAAGCAATCGTTGTACGTAATGCCTTTAGCAACTATCACGGTTGCTTCGGGTGAAAGGAACGACTTGCAAAATTCGCTTTTAGAATTTGCTCGCTGAATGCACCCACGGCTGATGGATATGGGGGAGTGTGGAAATGTCTATTTGCAGCTAAATACTCACGACCCGATAGCTATGGATAAAACCCACATTCCCGGCATGCAAGCAGTCCAGAATTGAACTGGTTGAAGTCGATATATTGCGAGGAAAAAATGACCCTGCTCTAGATGCTACCTAACGCCACGCAACACTAATGTAATCTACGACCAAACATCCTCCTGGTACTGATTCGATGCCCTCATAGCCTTGACGATCTCATCGCCCTTTGCCACCGGGATGCCTCTTTGCTCAGCAATGATTTGTCCAAGAAGAGTGTTCACTTCGCGTGCCATACTCGCAGCGTCACCGCAAACGTAAAAGTATGCCTTCTGTTCCAACAGCTTGTTGATTTCCTCAGCGGCATCCTTGAGTTTGTGCTGGACATAGACCTTGTTCGGCCCTTCGCGAGAAAAGGCAGTGTGGATTTCGAAGTTGTCGCCCAGGGCTTGCTTGTATTCCTGGAGATTTGAGTTAGCAGCTGTGACACGCAACTAGTGAAAGGGGCGATACGTACGTCCCACTCGTCTTTGTAAATAAAATCCTCATCCTTTCTCCGGCATCCGAAGAATAGAATCGTCTTGCCAACCTGTTCACCCTTCTTAGCTTGTTCAGCACGCTCCTGAACAAACGCTCTGAATGGTGCAACACCTGTTCCGGGTCCAACCATGATAATCGGCTTCAGTGGATCCGACGGCAACTTAAAGTTGGAGTGGCGGACGTGAACTGGGATGTGAATACCATCATATTTGTTGCGTGGACCAGTAAGTTCGTAGTTCAGGCCGTGTGGGTCTGGTGATGGGTCGCCGTGCTGCTTTTGCTTCAGTGCTAAGAGGTAGTTCGTGGTGACACCCTTCACAACGTGTGGGGCGCCAGGCTTCTCAATCGATTCAACCACAGCTGTGATTGATATCTTTTGCTTTTGCTTCAGGGATGACGACGAAATAGAGTAGTAGCGCGGCTGGATTTTGTGAAGACCTTCAATGAACAGCGAAAATGGTACCTTTGTCCATGGTTCACCCTTCGACTGCTTCTCGAGAAGTTGTGCAATGTTCAAATGCAAGTCCGAAACTTGAGAGTAGAAATATTTCTTGTCGCTTCCGATCTTGGTCATTTCGGCCTTGATGTCTTCATTCGGGGCGAATTGAGCAAGCTGGGAAACGAATTGACGCGAGACAGGGGCACAAATTTCCATGTGGTAGCGGACAACAGCATCGTAGGTTGTAGGGGCCGGAAAGGGAACCTTGGAAGTCGGATCTTTGCTCTTGACGTTGATAACCATATGACTTTTAGCACCTCCAAGTCCAATGATCCTAAGGAAACGCTCGACTTCTTTGCCAGCATTGGTAGGCCATACAGCAATGTGATCGCCAGTCGTATAGGTGATGTTGGAGCCACTGACGTCGATTTCCATGTGTAAACAGTTGCGGTCCTTCGCCGTGAATAGCTCCTTGGACTCAGTGATTGGGGCAATATAGGGGTTATTGGCGTTGTAAGGTCCCTTGGAAGTCCCTTCAAGATGATTCTTATTTGGTTCACCAAGGTACACTTGCTCGTCGTCGGCATTCAATTCTGGTCGTTCCAAGATGTCAAAAGCAGGCTCGTAGACTGCTTCACGTTCTTCTAGTCCCATTTTATCGGCCAGGGCTTGCCACATAGGCTCTTTCCAGGCCAGAAAGTCTTCTTCCATTGTGCCGGCTCCATCATCGCCTTCACCGGCCTTGCCAATTCTGGTTGCGCCCAACTTATCAAAGGCCTTGGTGACATTCCGAACCATAGAGTTGTAGTGCTCATAGGTGTTATTGCCCAGACCAAATGCAACGTAGTGGAATCCGCTTAGTGGGTTATCATCGGCACCTGATCCGCTGCTGAAAGTGATATCCTCGCTGTTGGCGAACTCGTAGAAGTCGACTGCGTTGTCTGTTGGTTCTCCTTCACCGTATGTAGCCAGTACGAAAAAGGCAACTTTGTCTTCTGGGAAAGAATCCAAGTTATCATAATCGTAGTCCTCGAGGTCGGCAACCATTGTCTTGAGGCCAAAGCGAGCCGCACCTTCCTTCGCCAATCGAGAGGCGTAGTCTTCCGCGGTACCGGTCTGAGATCCATAGAATACGACGCAGTTTTTGTCTGTCTCTTCCATTTTTTCAATTATGTTTCGCGATTTGCTGGCCTTCGCGGCGCCGTTCGTGTGTGCTAGAGAATTGCCATAGGGGTCGTTGGGAACAGCCCAGTAGGTCCCTTTCGTGAAATATGCGACTGTCCCAAGAAGCAAGACGACCAGAACAACAATGTCCAACGTGTCTAGTTGGGCCATCGTAGCGGGGAGTGAAGTGTGAAGGAGGGTGAGATGCAACTGCAAATGTTAGTTGAGGAAGTCGCTACTGTGCTGGCAGTCGACAAGCGGCCACTGACCGGGAAACGTTTTGTGCAGGTTGAATTTCTGGCCAAATTGCCAACCGTGGTCAGCCCGAATGAGCTTACTGCAGTATAAAGTGGCGATGGATTGCCTAGAGTGGCGATGGATTGCCTAGAGTGGCAGTCGAACAAGGAGCTTCTGTGGCTTCTTATCAAAGACGGTGAGGTGATCTTTCCTCGGATTGGATCCACTACGAGTAGCTGAACGTTTCTGTTACTGCCCTTCTGCCATCAAGTACGGAGGTACGTGTGGCCGAGAAAAGAGAGTGAAGTTGGAGAGAGAAGATGAGGTAGATTCAAGGCATAGAACTCCAACACGAGGCGTTTTGGAATCGTATTATTATACGACGAAGACCTTCTGCAATTTGTCACTTTCACGAGGGAATGTTTCCGCCCACTGCGCCCCCCCTCCCCCCCGGCGCTTTCGCACCAAGTCTCCTCCCGAGTCCCGACCTGTTGCTTCCATGACCCTTCCAAAGCCACTGGCACGTTTTTCGTGCTCGGCATTACCAGCAGAACAACGACAGCGCCGCGCAGACTTCTCCATTTCGAGATCCTCATTCAACTGCTCCCTTCCAGCCGACTGCTTCTTGTGTAGTCCACCCTGCAGAATTCGGGCGGAGCGTTAGTACATGGTACAACAAGTTTCCGTGGAGTTCAGACGAGTGTCAGTGTCGGAAGCGGAAGCTCGGACGAGATTTCCCGGCAGCTCGATGTTTGCACGCAGTTCTAAGCGTCATGAAGTACCGGCCCTGGATAGCTCCGTCCTTCCAGGCGTCCGACAACACTGTGTCTCCCCAATAAAAAGTGATTTTATGCCTGGGACAACACTTCTTATCCTTCTGAGAACTGAATGGAGGTCTCCGTATTTGGCTTGTACGATTCTCCGGAACGAGACATATTGCATACTTCATCTATATGCTGCTGTTATTTGACAATCCATGGATCTGTCTTCATCTAGGTGTTCAGTATGTAAACATCAAATCCAGACTGATGCACTTCTGGCCGCACGCCAAGGTGCCAGAAATCGCTCGTTCGAATTCCAGTCAGCTTACGGTAGGGCGTACCTCTGAAAAGGGTTTGCAGTTTTGGAAACCGAATTAAAAAGATCACGTATGACTGCACTGCTACACCTTCTACATGACAGTTATCGGTCTGGAGGTGTATCAATAAGTATTCATGAGTGAACGTCGGGACCTACGAACCTCGCTCGTGAAGAAATCTTTCCATAATGTCAGATTTATTATACTGTCGTTTTGGCCATGATCTGGACAACTCGACATCTTTTTAACTACTCAATTGGAAGAAGTTCTGAAAATGCGTTAACGACTAAGCTCCGGAGGGAACGTTCCGGAGGCTTTTAGAGGCACCAAGCTGCTACAGGTTATACTGTGTAGGATTACTCCGTAGTTTGTCTTATCGGTGAATCTCCTTTGAGTACTGCCACGCTGCGTATGGTATCAGGGAAAATAGAGGTTACCGTAGGAGCTTGCCAAACTGATTAGTGCCTCGTGCTCGGATTCGCTTATACGAGCCTCGTACAGCCCTACCCGCGCTCGTACTCGTACTAGAATCATGCTACTAGATCTTAGGAAATCGATGTCTTAACTAAACTTAAAGCATTAGAAAGCTTAAGAAGAGAGGATAGCTATACTCGTAAAAGATCTTACAAACTGATTTCTGGTTAGAGGTGTGACTAAGCGAATCACGAGGTTCGTATCAATCCGAGGCACTAGTCAGTTTGGCAAGTTCCTATGGTATTCCGCATCCTTGTCTTGATCCGTGCGATAGACTCTCTTAGGTACCTAGGAAAAGAACTCAACGCCGCCTATATTTTTTCAACTCGGAGCATGGGGATCTTATTCTTCTCATCTTTTTCTTTACCAATCTACTAAAATCTTTATGATTAAGGTTGGTTAGAAGGGAGAAGACGGGTGAGACGACAGGGGGTACCGAACAACCTTTGTTTTCCCTGATACAAGTGAAGGAAGATCTCTGATAAAGTCAGATCTTCTAGAGTAACAACGTGAAAATCCGGGAAGGCGTATATCAAAATTGCGGGCGAACTCTTAGATTCTATTAAGGCAGTGTTAAAAATGGCGAGTCGCCCAGATCACGACCATATTCGATCAGATTGTTTTACCAGTTATGATACGAGACAGGATATGTGCCCTGTAAGCGATGGCTTCCCATTCCACGCATCACAACAGCAAGTTTTCAAGCACGGGCATTGGTTCATTCCCGTTGAGTGGACAGTATCGCAACCAATCTAATCACAAGTCCTGACGGGGTACTACACAGTACTGTGGTATGTACCGGTAAGGGGTTCACGAACAGCCCTAAGAATAAATTGATCTCGCGTGATATCCCTTGTGGACGGTCCCGAAATCATCTATTTACACGCGGGGTACCAGGATTGAGAAGTAACGTCCTCCCCACGTATGGTTCAACGGGAAGCAGTTACCAAAAAGTTGTTCTAGCATGGGCGTGCATCCTAGCCTGTGCGTAGGAGAAGCCACCAGTTACATATCGCAGCTCTTTGAGAAGTATCAGAAGAAAAGCAGAACCTGTTCTCATCACACCCTACATACTCCAGCTAGCAAGAGTCGTAGTGAACAACTCGCAGCCAGAACTCTGTCTCGCTAGAACATCACTTGCCAGGTTCTGGGATTATGGATGCGTATCACAGCTGGAGGCCACCACATCCGCTATTCCCGATGTAGATAATTGTATATTGAGAGCGAGTGTACGCAAAAGCCTTTTCTTGCAACTCCAGAAAAACCAGCTCTCGGTTTGGAAGATGCAGGCGACTCTGATTCAGCTGGATATGCGAGCAGATGGTGTCGTGATCTGCTTTCTAATTCTACTCTGCCTCGTACCTGACTGAAAGGTGTTTTGGGCTGGACGCAAGGCGGGCTCGACCAGGACAAAAAGCAGCCCTTGACTTGATAAAGACAGCTATCAAACAGGAGTTGTGGATATATAAGACGTGCCAGCACATTCCATCCGTACAAAGTACGCTCGTCTTACCGATTGGCGATAATTGCTCCGAAGTCTCCATCTTGATCCAAGAGAGGCGAGGCCGAGAGTTTTGATAGCTTCCCAATTGGGATCACTGCCGCGCGGATCTCCTGGACTTCACCAGATACCTCCCACGCGGTAGTTGGGCGTTTGCACAGTCTGGATCCAATTGCTCGCCTCTCCACCCGTCGCCCTGAGGATGTCAAAGACTGTTTGGCGCCTATGAAATCGCGGCTTGCGATCTAGATGGGTAAGTTCTGCGTGTACTGTGTATACACGGCTGCCATTCCCCTCCTGCTCCCTCTTGTCATATATCCGGCACTGTTGCGGCTGTTTCACCCTTCGCACACGTCTTGTCAGCCTTTTGCCGGCTCATTCGAGGGCTCAGCCTTGCATTCCAGCAGCTGACTCCAGCGGAATGTCGTCTTCGAGTCGAGTCTAGGCTAACTGTGTAGCCCAATTCACGGCGTACGACATATCAGCCAACATCCCCGCAGGCCCGTCTCCTGCCACAACTCTGCCCTCCCGAGAACCCTCTCTCCTTCGTGGACGCGCCCCCACTGGACGCGGCGGCTCATCATCGCGATCACAAACCCCTGGTGCCGTCGTGCCGAACTTCAACACAAACACATCTGATGGAGGACTGCTAGAAAGGAAACCGTCTGCCAACTACGGCCACCACCGACAAGCCTCAATCGTACACGGCAGCATCCAACACTCACGCAGCACAAGCTTCGCCAGCGCACCAGCTACAAGTCCCCTCTCTCCCCAGGTCATTGCAGAATTAGGGGCCGCTTCGCAGCATGCGCTTGACGGCAGGATGATGGGCCACAACGAGGTGGGCAAACTGCCATCGATGAATGGACACGTTTCAGGCACCACAAATTTCAAGAATCACTCTCCGTCAGCTTCGTTTGGTGATCGATCAGGCACGGACAATACGCAAGGAGGCACATACCGGCGGCCAGAACGTATGCACAGTGGTAAATCCAGCAAGCCTCACAATCACACTCGCTCCCAGTCACGGAACCACTACACGCACCAGCAAACCACAGTCAGCGAATATGCATTGCACCATTTGTTCAACTCGTTCATTGCGCTGGCGGAGCAGAAGATCAACCAATGTGTTGCTGGTCCACGAGGTGTAGAGCCACGGGTGGAATCGGTGTGCGGTCCTGGTGTTGATCCCGCCTTTGATCAACTGGGTTCCGCATTGGGCCACATCGCTCGCCAAAAGCCCAAGCCTCTCATTGATAGCCTAATGCTGTGGCGGAAGCAAAAGAGTGAAGCAGCCACGACAATGAAGGCAGAACTCCACCAAGCTAAATCCCTCAGCTCGTCGGTCAGTCTGCCTGGAACCTCTGGAATGGACAATGCACAGGCAATACAACAAAAAATCAACCAGGCCGAACAAAGGTCCACAATCTCAATATATCTCCTGTGCCGGGTCCTGATGGAAATATTTCAGCAAAGTACGCTGGACGATGTGACACCTGATATGGCCGACCGACTGGAGGATATCATTTACAAGCAACTGAGTGGCGCAGAACCGGAAGAGCTGGAAGAATCACCACTTCGGCAGGCAAATTGGGTAATTTTTGGTCAGTTGCTAGGTGCCATGGGAAATATGGATTTCGATCATGTCACCAGCCGCTTTCTCTCCGATCTCGAGCGCATGCAACTTCACCTTGGTTCTCGTCGGGAAGTGGAAGGCAAAGCTGTCCTGGTGATTAGAGGAATGCGGTGGCTTAAGCTCAACTTCCTCTCCGAATCTAGTTGGAATAGCTGCTGCGACTTTGTTGGAGCACTTGGAAAATTGGCGATGGGCGCCTCAGGACAGCCCATCAAATACGCTTTCAACACGCTCATGAAGGAATTGCTTCTCCCTATTGCAGCAAACGCAACGTCAGAGCTCAACAGTCCACGATGGAGAGGCGTAATCGAAATCCTGAGGCCGCGGCTAATTCAGATGTTGACGAAGCCCAAGCATTGGAATAATGCTTTCCCTTCCTTGGTTGTCGTCTTGTGCTCTTCGCCACATGAGTGCTTTGCATCGCAATGGATGGCTCAAGTTCTTCCTTTACAATCTAAACTCAAGGAACGGAATACACGTGCTGTAGCTCTGAGAGGGATCTGCAGAATGGTATGGACTTATCTTTATCGCACTAGAGAGCCCTCGGGCGCCACGGCCAAGAATCTCAATGAGATCGTGCGTCTGGTTTTTATTCCAGGTAGAAAGTCTTACATTTCCACTGACCCAGCCATCGCCGAACCTCTCATTCAATTGATCCGCATCATTGGATTCAAGTATCAGGAACTATGCTTCAAGACCATTCTTTTTCCACTCATGAATTCCGATATGTTCACATCTGGCAAGGACCTGAGGATCACTGATGTTGAGCCGGAAAAGATCGTTCTTGGTATTCGCTCATTCCTCGCCATCATGACGGATCTTGAGAAAGGAGAGCAGCCGCCATTCCCAGTATCCTTTCATAGCGATCCTTCGCAAGAACCATTTCAGGCGTCAACCATGCCTCTTAGCCCCAGTCCAAATGCGGTCATACCCACGAAGAGTACGTTGACGAAAGAGGAACGTTTGTCAAAACCTGTGATGGTAGCTGGATTCGGTGAAGTGACAAAAGAGTCTTACAACAGATTTTGCAAGATCTTGGCTGAGATCACACTTCTCTGCGATAACGCGTTTGGTGGACAGGCGGTTTTGAACGAGAAATTCTCTGCCCAAACGCCGAAGACGCCCATGGCAGAGGCTTTCAATTTTGGAAGTCGGAAGGACGATCATGGGCCCTCGGACTCGAGACAAGGTTATTATGACCTGCTCCACGTTGCTGTACAAGCTCTGCCACGTTGCCTTTCTCCGCACATTTCATTTAAAGCGCTCATCAATCTTCTCTGCACCGGAACTGCCCATGTTCAAAGCAACATCGCATCATCATCTGCTCAATCTCTAAAAGCCATCGCTAGGCAATCATTCGCTCAGCAGGTGACGGTAGGATTTGCAAGATTCATCTTCAATTTCGATGATCGTTATGCAACCATGTCAGATGGTGGAATGCTGGGCCCAGGGCACATCGAAAGTACGCTGAGATTATACGTCGAGCTTCTCGAAATTTGGATTGAAGAGATCAAATTGAAATCGAGAAGAGTTGCTGCAGACCCAACAGATGATTTCACAACCTCTGGACATCGAGGAGCGCAACTCGATCTCACAGGCATTTCTGCGCAGGTTGACGAAATCGAATCGCACGGTCTCTTCTTCCTCTGCTCTCCAGCACGGAGAGTTCGCAGTTTTGCAATCAATGTGCTTCGCTTGGTAACAGAGTTCGATACGGCATTGGGCAAGCACAACGAGCGTATCATTAAAATCATCGAACGGAGTCCCGAGAAAGTCATCGATGTCAATGACAAGAAACTGTCTGTCGCAGAGCGAAGTCGTATCCAGCGTGGTATGCGGGCAAGCAACTTGCAAAGCACTCTGGTTGAACTTTGTAGCAGCGATGTTGCCTATGACTCTGCTCTGTGGTTCAAAGTGGTGTTTCCGAACATCATCCGACTGAGCTTCGAGATCTGCCCATTTGCCGTTACACTGACCAGGGACATCATCTGCGCTCGGATATCACAGATGCAAAAAGTTATCAGTTCCTTGGCTGAAGGCTACCGCAACGCTCCTTATACATCCTTCGATGTCACGGACCAGAGAGGTGGAGCACGGTTAGCAACCACATCACCAGAAATGGTTGTCGAGCAGTGGAAGCTCTTCCTTATCTTTGCTTGCTCGACATTGACCAATCGAGGACCGCAATTTTCGTCTCACGCACAAATCGCCCACGTAAGAAAAAGCTCAAAGTCTTCACAGCTCGGCCATGAAAAGGTTCTTTCAGCTAATGAGCTTTTCGCAAAAATCATTCCCTTTTTAGCAGTGGGTAATGGAAAGGTTCGTGCTGCTGTCGTAGTCGGTCTCGGCTCTATCAACCAAAGCCTTTATCGAACTCTGTTGGAAACCTTACAGCCAGCCGTGGTCAATTGCAATGAGGAAGCGAAATTTCGCCTCGCCAATCATCAGAGAAGCCTGAGCAGTCCACGACGAAATGTTCGCTCAGATTTCTTGCGGACAGAAGTAGCACACGTCTACAAACTGACATCGCATTTTATCCATAACCCCGACACTATCAAAGACGAGTGGATCTTGAACAACTTAGTGCAGTATACAAGAGATCTCCGGCTATTCTTAGGGGATGCTGATATTCAGAATGAATTGTATCTCCACAAACTGCGCACGCATTACTGTGGGCTGATGGAGGAACTATACGCAGGCATCTGTAGGACCAATGAACCTCTTCGGTGGATGCCATTTCAGGCACGAAAAGCCGCATTTACTTTGATGGAGGATTGGTGTGGACATTCACCAAATCAAGATCAACTTCGACAGAGGGAGAACTCAGTGAGACGCTCAATGCTGGACCGAGATACTGAATATGACAGCAAGCCTATCGTCCAAAGCACTGCAGCGCTTGAGATCGAGAAGCGAGATCTTCGCACGTCAGCCTTGAGTGCCATGGCGACACTATGTGTAGGTATTCTTCCCATCAGTATCTATTACAACGTACTGACGTTTATTAGGCCGGACCTGTCAGCATAACGACCGAGACTAAGGCTGTTTTACAGTTCGACGTCCTCCGAATGCTCACATGGATCGACATCATCTTTGATACCCAAAGTGATAAGACCCACGCCATCGGACGAAGAGCATTGAAAAACTTGATCATTCACAACAAAGAACATCCTTACTTTATGGGACGGTCGATCGAAATGTGCTACATGGCCAAAAACCCCAAAGCGCTGGAGAGCTATTTTGAGATCGTGACAGACGTCCTCATGGAGCGCGAAGATTTTGCCCCCGCGTTCTGGAAGATTCTCTGTGCTGGTCTTTACACCCTGGGCAACGAGAACAATCATCTTCGCATCAAGTCTGCTCGCCTCATACGGACCTTGGAGGAGCGCCAGGACAAGAGCTCGAAGCTACAAGATCTCGATATCAGCATCTCCGACAAGACTATAGCAGTGTATAAGCGAGCGCAATTCGAGACGTCACAAAGACTGGCCCAGCAACATCACGATCTGGCGTTCCATGTCTTTTCAGAGTTCTCGCGCTTTTTCAAGGATTTGGTACCAGATCATCAACGAAACATGGTTGCTGCTATGCTTCCGTGGATTCAAACCATTGAATTGCAGTTGGACCCTAATGGCGGCCCAACAGCAACTTCGTACATGCTCTTAGTGAACCTATTTGAGATCACTGTCAGGTGCGGAAACGCACTGCACAATGAGATCCAGGCACTCTGGCAAGCTCTCTCCAATGGCCCTTACGCTGGCAATGTGCAGCTGGTCCTGAACTTCATCATTTCGGTCTGCCTCGATCGGAAGGAACAGAACTTCGTGGACTATGCAAAGCAGATTGTCGTGTATCTCGCTGGCACTCAGGCTGGATCAAAGGTGGTTGACTTCCTGCTTCTCCAAATAACGCCGAAAGCCATGGTGCAAGAAAAAGATAAGCGGCAGCTGCACATTGCACCGCTTGAGGCTAACCATCTTCCCTACCTTGCTGATCTGAATGCTGTCCTACCAGGTGGCAATAAACAGGTGGGGCTCCACTTTGTCATTGCGAATGTAAAACTAATTCCGTGCAGCAGGGATTTTCATTGGGCCAGCTCTGTTTGGTACTTTTGGTCGACCTCATGGTTGCTCCAGTAGAATTGTCCAAAGAGCATGTTCCTCTGATGCTCCACGTTGTTCTCATACTTTGGGACCACTACATTCCTCTCGTTCAAGATCAGGCCCGCGAGATGTTGGTCCATTTAATACATGAACTAGTCATCTCTCAAATTGAAGACAGCAGTACAACAAACCCCACGAAACGCTCCATTGAAGCCTTCATCGAGCTGGTCCGCCAGCACGATATACAGGTCGTCTGGGCGTATGATGATTTTAATGGCAAAAAGGAAGACGAGAACGACCTCCGACTACCCGATGCGACGAACTATGTTGCTACCGAGGTGTTCAACATCTTCAGCATCACTTATCCCACAATCCGAGAAGATTGGGGGAAGACAGCACTCAAATGGGCCTCCAATTGCCCGGTACACCATCTAGCATGTCGCTCTTTCCAGGTATTCCGCAGTATCTTGAGCTCCTTGGACCAGCCTATGCTTGCCGATATGCTCGCTCGACTTTCCAATACAATCGCTGATGAAGGCACCGAAGTTCAGACATTCTCCATGGAGATCTTGACTACGTTGAAGACCATAATTGACGCTCTCTCGCCGTCTGATCTGGTCCAATATCCTCAGCTCTTCTGGACAACGTGTGCCTGTCTTGACACCGTTCATGAGCGGGAGTTCATGGAGACCTTGGCAATGCTGGAAAAGCTGATGGACAAACTCGATCTCGCTAATCCAAACATTGTCCTTCGACTTTCCGAAACGTTCCCTCCGAAATGGGAAGGTACATATGAAGGATTACAAGCATTGGTGTACAAAGGCGTGCGCTCGAGTATCTGTCTTGACCGGTCTCTCCGTGTGCTTGAGAAGCTCATTGTCCTCCCGTCAAACGACTTGGTTGGCGACAACAGTCGCTTTCTGTTTACCCTTCTTTCCAATCTTCCTCGATATTTAAGACTCTTTGAGACGAGCGTGAAAGACAAGGCAACCTTGGAATCAGCAGCGGTGCTTGGTCAAGTAGCGAGACGCCATTCTTTCAAGGCTATTACAAAGCCTTTGGAAGACTTCTCGTTGCTGCGATATGTCAAGGATGACGACTTTCTGGCAGATCTCCTTCCTGCTATCAAGGCCATTTTCTTTCCCGAGGAAGAGTTCAAGAGTCTCGTCTTTCTGCTCAGCCTCCTTACAAACAAGCTGGCGTGGTTCAAGATCAAGACTATGCACTTGCTTTGCGTTATCATTCCTGCCGTGGACATGAAGAAGCGGGAGATTGCTACCCAGGGCTCTGATCTTATCTCTCCTCTCCTACGACTCCTCCAAACCGAGTTCTGCCCACAGGCGCTCGTCGTTCTCGACAATGTTATGATGACTATGACAGCCACTCCACTCGATAACAAGCATCTGCGCATGAGCATGGCAGGCGCCAACACAAGCCGCGCTTTGCGAAAAGAGTACGAGAGTGTCAAGAGCCTGTACGGCATACCGGAGGCATCTGGCTGGTCAGTGCCTATGCCGGCTGTACACGCCCGGACGACGAGAGACAACGTACATGCAGTATTCTACACATGTGCAGGGCCAGAGACAGTAGTGGCTCCAGATGATGCCGCACCTAAAATAGAGCTCGTAGCGGAAGAGTACAGTGAGAATTACTTCCCCGATTACCGCACAGCGACCATGATGTCCGACGACACCCGCCACGACAACCAACCGGCCGATCTTGTGACGAAGCTCGAAAGTCTCGACGATTTTTTCGATGATGAAGATGACGATGGCAACGACGATGCGAGGGATTTGGCTACAGAGCTGCCTCATTCCAGCCTTGGTCATTATCACGCCACAACTGATGTGCGAGAAAGTTTGTATGACCAGGAAACGTTGCCCTTGCTCAACAGATCTTTGAAACGCAACGCAAGCGTTAGTTCTTTCAACCACGGCTTTGCTGACCGACCTGAGATGAGGAGCGAGATGAGGACCTCTCCTTCAAGGGAAGCGATCACGATGACTCCCACGCTCTTCCAACATGATCTTAGATCTCCATTCCCACAAACAACACTGCGACCAAACATGCACATAAGATCAATCACATCGCCGGCCGCCAGCCAGACGTCGCCCCCAGGCAACGCGTTTGCGCTTGAGCAGACGGTTGTGGACGAAGCATTTTCCGAGGACGAATACGAAGCGGACCCTGTTGTCCGACAGGCTGGAAACGACAAGCTATTCTCGATCCGTACTGGTTTCCGATCTGGTATCCGGAGACTGACTGGTGGTGGAGGGGACGCATTGCATGGTGCGAGGACGCGGGAGGCACTTCGTTCACAGATGCAAAAGAGTCCGAAGGTCCCAAAAGTACCAGACGTCTATTTGCAGAACCCAAAGAGCTCGGATCTCTAAGGGCTAATTTTACTTATGAAAATCGGGGTGGCATGGCGTGGCTGGACTTCCACACGTGGATGGTAATTTCATCATGTTTTTGGGGTGTTAAAGGTTTCATTTGGGGGATTTGATATGATAAATCAGGAGCATCATGGAGAAGAAATGCATATGGCGCAAACCTCATACTCACAACTTTTGCATGGAGATGGCGCAGTCTATTGGGGATGCAATTTTTGGCGCATATATGGGTCATGTGAAGACCTGTTTGTGGAAGTCTGAGGATACGGATTCCATCATGGTAATCATAGTCAAGTCTTTACGATTCCCCCAAACGTAGCTAGCTGGTAATTGAATCTTTGATTAAAATGGTATTCTGATCAAGAAAATATGATATTGGTACTGATACTGATACTGATACTGGTACTGATACTGGTACTGATACTGATACTGATACTGATACTGGTACTGATACTGATACTGGTACTGATACTGATTTTCGTACTCCTATGCCCGAGATTCCGTCTTTGTCAACATCAGCTAATCGTGCCAAGCACCGCTGTGCTAGCCGTGTGATGATGCAACCCATCACCAATGCTTGCAAATGGCCGTGAGAAACCCCCGCCCTGAGCGAGTCAGAATCTTCGATCATCTAAGTATCTTACTTAAACCATCTCTTCTCTACTATTTCCTCGCTCAAAACTTCCATTGAATGTCCTACCTGCTTGCACGAACTAATCTCATACATCGTCAATTGTTGCTCAAAAGTACGACATTTACACGGAACTTTGCTACCATGGCCGTAAGGAAGTGAGCAGTTCTGGAGGTAGCAGATGCTAATGTTGTACGACTAGGATGACAAGAAGAACATCCTTAATTGGGTCGATCCCAAAGACAAATCCGGCGAGTTCAAACGACAGGTTTCTCAATTCCGGAATTGGATCTCGAGCGAAGTTGGTGCTGAGTTTCCTGCTGAAAAAGGACGATACCATCTCTATGTCTCGTACGCCTGCCCTTGGGCGCATAGGACTTTGATCGTCCGCAAGCTGAAGGGCTTGGAAGATTTCATTCCATTCACCAGCGTCCACTGGGAAATGCTCGAGAAGGGTATGCACAATCAATGCCGCGAATGCGATCACCAGGCTAACAGGTGTAGGATGGCGATTCGCAACTGCAGAAGAGAAGATTCCCGGTGACCAAGTCCACCCCAATCCCGTCCATCCAGAATTCACACACCTACGCGATCTCTACTTCTCCGTCGATCCCGAATATGCTGGCCGTTTTACCGTCCCTACCCTCTACGATATGAAACAGAAGAAGATTGTCAGCAATGAGTCTTCAGACATCATCCGCATGTTCTACACTGCTTTCGACTCTGTTTTGCCAAAGGAGTTCGCAGAGGTCGACCTTTTCCCGAAGAGCTTGCAGAAGGACATCGAGGAATCGAATGAATGGGTGTACAATGACATCAACAACGGTGTCTACAAATCTGGGTTCGCGACAACGCAAGAGGCATATGAGAAAGCTGTGACTACGCTCTTCACCTCGCTTGATCGCGTAGAGAAGCATCTGTCTTCCAGTCCAGGTCCATATTATTTCGGCGACAAGATTACAGAGGCCGATGTCCGTCTTTACACTACGATTGTACGATTTGATGCTGTGTATGTCCAGCATTTCAAGACGAATCTAAGGGATATCAGATCTGGATACCCGGCGCTCCACAAGTGGGTCAGGAAATTGTACTGGGATACTCCTGCTTTTGGAGAGACGACGCAGTTTGAGCATATCAAGAAGCATTACACTAAGAGTCATAGGCAGATCAACCCTTTTGTAAGTCGACCTTTTTCATAAACTGGTATTTCTACTCGCTAACAAACATTACAGAGCATCACGCCATTGGGACCAATTCCAGATATCCTGCCGAAGGATGAGGAGGTCGCTACTGTGGCTGCTGAATAAAGGTCTTCATATACCTAGACAAAGTAATGCAATGATCAATGAAATATCATTTACTGCGACTTCTGAATTTCATCTTTCAGTCCTTGTACTTCACTCTGGACCTTACTATACGCCGCCCACGCTTCCTTCCACTCCGTCGACATCTGCGTCTTCATATACGCAAGACCGACCGACATACTAAATTCCTTATTGGCCGGCCACGCCTTATTCACCATTTCAATAATCTTCGTATTGGCATCTTGCATCCTATCCCGGATGGCTTCATACTTGGTCTGGAGCTCTCCAGTATAAGCTCCCGTCTCTTTTACAACGGCAGCTAGGCCAGTAGGCGGATCGTATTTCCCCTCATACTTCTTCCCTCCAGGCGAAACCTATGATTCCATTCACATTAGAACAGTCTTTTCCATCTCCACTGGGATTTCGTCAACTCACATAGTTTTCATTCCTCTCCACGCCGCTCCCCTCCCCAAAATACGGGACGAACCCAATCCCTGGATCAGTAGTCTTGTAAGTACCGGGGAATGTTGTTCCCTCAGGCGTCACCGTCCCATTCCCCAACACCTCGATGTTGAAACAGTGCAAATAGAATTCCGGACCGCCGACGGGCGTCATCTTCATACTTGCGGTATTTGCATGTAAAGCGAGCATTTCGGTTCGGAGAACATAAGTTCCCGGTATGACGTCACTGGGTATACGCAGGGTATAGCTGTTTCCCGCAGAGGCGGCGCGGTCAGAGGCCCATGTATCTGTCTTCGGGTCGTAGCTTTCGTCTTGTATTTTGAAGAATTTGACGGCGTTTATTGAGGTCGAGGGGGTAGGGAGGTAGCCCATGTACTTTTTTTTCTTCTGTTAGCATGCCAGTGGCTAAGGTGCTTCTTGGTGTGGTTGGGGAGGGGAATGCGAGGCTTACGGAGAGGACGGGGCCTTTGTGCATTTTTATTATACTGGTCCATGTTACGTTGATTTCTGCGCCTGCGCGGGCGATGGCCTTGAGAGATGGTGCTTCTGCTTTTTCTCCGCCTTCTCAATGAAGTTAGCAACGATTTCTCTTTCCGAGGGTTCTGCGATTCCGATTTTTGGAAAAGGTGATGGTTGGGTTGCGGTCGTAGTGGGACTGGGCTTACAAGCAATAGCGAGACTGTCTATTTTGGTAATGGGGCCGAATTCGTGGGAATTGGGGTCTTTACTGAAGCCCATTTGGGTGGCGACGTTTTGATGTGACCATTCCACGCGCTTGACGGGTCCGAGGTAACTGTCTATTCGTACGTCCCAGGCTGGGTAGCTGTGGGGCTTTGTTAGATGGGAGTGAGGACGTGGAGGGAGAGGAGTAGTATTATGTTTTCAGTGCCTTTGGTTTTCGGTAATGTAGGAAGGAGGTTTGAGATTGGACTTTGCTAATTTCAGATCGATATCGATACGTTTCTAGTGTTGAAGTCGCCAGAAAATTATCATTGATATCAATCTCTAATTACAGATGTCCATTGTGATTTGGCTATACAGCGAGTGGCGAGTGATGGATGATGCGATGATGGAATGAAAAACTTACACGACGCCATCGACTTCAATCTTCCTCACGCCGTAATGGGCAACCGCTTGAGCTGCTAAAAGCACCGCTGTAATGATGATCTTTGTCATATTGGTGCCGCGCGATCGTTGTTGCTAAAATCACAAAGAGGAGGATGAGAAACGCTCAGCCTTGTATGGCTACGTACCTTGCAGCCTTTGATATACAAATTCGAGTCGTTGTCGATTGGTTCCTGCGTATCCTTTCGCTCGTAAGATAGCGTTACATGCTGCACACGATTGACGTCTCTTTTAAAATATCGCAGCAACATGAGCCTCGTTCACAGGAAGCACGGGCTCATTGGCTTCGCGAGCCCTATTCGGCCAATGTGCTTGTGATGGATACGGACAGAGGGCTTTGATGATGCGTTCGCGCCAGCAAAGATGTGCAAAGGGGATCCTCATCGGGAACGGATGTGCCCGAGAGCTGGCTGTAAAACTTGAATCCACAGTACTATGTAGTTTGTTGTGGCGAATCGAAATCCTCGCGAAATCCCATGTTGCGAATAATTTGCGATCCTCGACCGAAATTCCAATTGGTTGAAGCGTAAACAATCTCCAGGTGTTGATAGCCATGCATCAGGTAGAAAGAATATAAGAATTTCGCTAAAAAGCTCCAACTCTGATCGAGTCTGTAGAGAAAGAAAGTTTCGACAGAAGCTGGCCATCGAAGTAATATCTAAGATTTATAGATATGCTATTGTAGCTCGAGATTGTTAGAAGATTCCGTTTGTCAATAGTATCCTTGTACTGCAACCTCTCAAAGCATGAATCTGTTGTCATTTCTGCTGTGGGCGCCTTTGGCAGCTCAAGCAGCTACTATTGGTACGTATTTGGGAAGTTCTGTGAAATCAGAAATCTTAACACAATGGCAGACAAGAGACAATTTGGCGGGCTCGGCAGTCTGATGTCCAGCGCGGCTTCGCTATTTACGACCAACATGAAGGCCACCAAGACTGTAGAAGGATTGAGCGCCATGAAGAGGCAAGGTGTGAAGAATGTCAGACTATACCACGGGCCTCTCAAGTTGCTACCGGCTGAAGAGGTATGAACTCGAATACTTGCCTGCCTCATATAGATGTTAACATGCAAAGGCGTCGAAAACCAAGGGACTGGGAAAGTCTGATCCAAACAGCAACACTTTCATGCTCAGCTTGCAAGGACTTCCGCAAAATACATGGATTTTGCGGACCAATTCAACACTGCAGTATGAAGATGGCACATTCGCTACCATCAACAACAACGTGTACAATCACCATGTCCAACTCATCGATGTTGGCAAAAGTGCAGAGCAGACGGTTAAATGTGGCAAGACGGAGGCCAGTAATATCAAAGGCGGGTTCAAGATTCCAGGTGGATACATTGGAGGCAGTGCTGCAGATGGTGCACCCTCTCTTTTCACCACTCCTGATGGGATGTTCGATAGCGGCTATTTGCTAGGTACCAGTTCCAAGGTTATCGTGTCTGCTGAGCTCGTGAACTACGGCAAGGAGACCAAGGACGTTTATCTGGTAACGGAACTCGACTACTTACCTGGAGATACTCCGAACATGATGGACACAGCGGTTGGAATCATGACGGTCAACCAATGCGACTCGGATATGAACCCGTTCTTGAAACCGCCGGAAGGCAAGAAGATTTGGGATATGAGGAGTAAAGATCTCACCATTACCCAGGACGGGTATCTGCTCTCTCGAAGGGGCCATATGCATGATGGAGGAACGGGGATGGTGTTGAAGGTGAACGAGCAGGTGGTTTGCGATTCAAAAGCGGAGTATGGCAATGATGGATCTTTCCAAAATGCAGACGGGGTGGAGTTCAAGGCTTTGTCCGGGATGAAGGAATGCAACGAGCCTATTGCTGTCAACAAAGGCGACAATCTCAAGTTTGAGGCATACTTCGACCTGGAACAACATCCTGCGTAAGTGATAGCAGTTTTCATCGGTTCGAGCTTCTTGAGATAGGTACTGATATGGGTAATAGCCGAAAGCACGCGCATGGTGGAGGTGAGGCCGAGGAAATGGCTCTCATGGGATACGTCTTTGCCTTCAAGAGGCCTGGTACCTAGATCTGAACTGTATGACCCCGTCTGCTGAGGCCGCCTTCGCCTCACCTAGAGACTCGAGACTTTGCAACACAGAAGATCTGAATCGTTTTGCCTCTGAAAGTTGTGATCCCGGCTGGGGCCGACGGGGTTAGTGCCCAGTACGGCATGCCCAGGCGACACCCTCTAGTAATCATGGGGACACCCTCTAATAATTATGGGGACACGACGCTATTCAAAGACCAAGCCACGCAACGGACCATCGGTCACTGCACCCTGCAATGCCGGGGCCTGCACCCTGCAATGCTGGGGCCTGCCTTGCCTGCATCCACTGCCACTGCCAAGGAGCCCTCTCGCCAGCTTATCGTCGGACCTCTCGTCTTGTGGCTCATATCTCACGCCCTATTCGTGATAACACTGACCAAACTGCCTTCGTAGCCTGTCGAGCAGCAATCGGAATCGTGCCGGCCCAACCCGGCTCATGTACTATGTAGCGTGTCCATCATCTCCCCTCGTATATCTACCTACGTCTGCCCTTCGTCGACCATATTCCACCGGTACCTCGTAGCTAACCAAGACATACCAACATCTTGGATCATCGTACCTGTTTTCTACCAGGCACGGAGTACTGTGGTAGTCTCATTCCTGCATCCCCCCCACGTTTCACGGGATCGCCCTTGCAGCCGACCGATCCAATTCGATTGTTACTCTGCTGAGCTGTTCCTTCGCTCTCTATCTGGATTGGGTCCCGACCTACTGATATCTTTACCTATCTCGGTCGTCTTGTGACCAGCCTAGAAGCGGAGTAGTACTTGAACTACCCATCCATCCCGAGTCCTCTTTCACCTCTCTTCAACCTCACTCTTCCATTCGATACCCTACCTTTACCAAAGCCGCTTGTCGTCGACCACGTTTGCAGATCTAACTCCTTGGGGATCACCCACAGGATACTTCCAATAACAACAGACTCCTTTAATTGCATAAAGGGTTCCTCGAATAGGAAATTATTGATGTCGGTTGATTTACGACAAGCCTTTACTTCATTACGCTATCCAGCTCGCATCGGTATGCAACCAGAACACCTTTCGGATAATCTTTTCCTGACACTTCACAGCCACGGTGTCGAGATCGCAGTTGTCCCAAGTGCATACAGGGGATACGACTAGACCATCTAAACGAACTTGAACGTGCATACACAAACTTGAGTTGTCATAAGGTATACACTCCTCCGCCCTATATCCTACTTCATCAACTTCATCAGACGCGACCCCAACTCATCTTGAATCTATCTCAACAAATACTGACCAAATCACCAGTACTTCTCACAAATTCCAAAAGCAGCAATCAATATCCTAGGCGACTTTGCCAATCAATCAGTCATCAGACACGCTGGCTAACCACCGGAATATCATTCACAAATACCACGGTCGCTCACACACACACTTAAGTAATCAACCGTTCTCAAGGAGACACCACAATCATGGATAAAAGTCTTGCCGCTGCATCCATTTCTATCATGCATGAACAACAGACCAAGCCGACCTTGAGCGATTCCATCGCCGGCCCAGTAATGTCCGTGCCAAGTACCACTATCGCTCCCACCAAAGCCGTTGCTTCCAGCAATGAGCAAGTCCGTGCTATCCATATCAGCGAGTACAAAGCAGCTGCCTTGTCCCTTGCCGAGGCATTCCGATATGACCATACCACGGAGTATTTCTGCGAGACGCCGGATACGGCCCATTGGACCAAGCAGGAGAAATGGGAATTACATTTGAGCATGATGGAATATCTTACTTATGCCCATTGTTTGAAAGGGCTTGTGATGACGATCGGTGAGGGATATGGCGGAGTTGCTTTGTGGTGAGTTTGGATTACCACTACCCGCTTCATATCCAAAACCATAAAATCACAGCCACGAGCCGAATACTGATGACTTGGGTATAGGATGCCACCGGGCCAAGACATGGACGACCTGATAACAACCTTCCGCTCCGGAATGTGGCGTCTGAACTACAAACTCTCCCCCGAAGCCAAAATCCGTTTCTTCACCGAATTCCTCCCCCTGCTGGGCAGCACAAAAACCTCCGTCCTCGGTCCCGCCCGTGACGTCGACTCCTGGTACCTCGTCTACATCGGCTGCATCCCTTCCGCGCGCGGAAAAGGGTATGCCCGAAAATTAATAGACCACGTAACAGCGATTGCAGACGCAGAGCGAAAGCCCTGTTATTTGGAGTCAAGTGCGGCGGTGAATATGATCATCTATGGGAAGATGGGGTTCGAGGTTAGGAGAAAGGTTTATTTGCAGAGGGCGGAAGAGCATGTTGAGTTGGATATCATGGTCCGAGAACCAAAGGGGAAAGTGGTGCAGGAGAAGCGGGATAGTTTTATGGAGAAGGAGGAAGATTTGAGGGAGGAGGTTGTTTAGACCTGCCTTATGGGGAACAAGGTGAGAGAGAGGGATGGAAGGATTAAATTGCTACATGAGATAGAAGGGAAGGGGTGGTATAAATTGTAAACACCGCGGATGGCGAAGGGTAGGGCGTTTTCGGTTCTCTTTCTTACTTCTTTCTTACCAACGACTCTCAACTCTCAATTCAACAGTAAACAGTAACGATGACGATAACGAAATCAGCATTCAGAACAGCACCAATTCCACACTCTCAAATCACACTCGCCACCCATCCACTCACTTACACGACTCTAAATCAAGTACAAACCTTTTGGGCAACACCCTAGCCATTGACATGACGTACATGATCCAATTCATCGTCTTTGCTTCTTGGACGCTTAGTCAATGAGCGTCAGGGGCTGACAAAAGAAAGTCGGCATCAGAGATAAGATCGAGATAGGAACGTTTGATGATGTCCGGGTTTGCCTGTCTAGCACCAACGTCCATACATCAGAGCGGGCAAGTCCGATGGCGTCGTTTTCCTTCTACAAAGGAGAAACCCTGCGTCTCGGATGGCATTCCGACACGTGAGTGGCGATTTTGCAAGCTCACCTCAGTTGAGGTGTCACTGCCTAGGGACTGGGGGATACAGATGTCAAGTTTCCTGGCGTGCTCATATGCCAAGAACAGAATGCAAGGGATGCAGAACATCAGAAGTTCCTCAGCATGGGTATCTTGTTCTTCTCTTCGTCTCTTTCTGCTAGCAAGTGAAATCCGCGGTTCTAAAACCAATATGCACCAAGTTGTTCAATCGTTATTCCTAGATTTCCATCACAATCGCCCTCCTGATTCGTTGCCGCTTCTTGTGCATCCTATTGTAGAAACGTTGTCTTGCCAAAAAGCCTTGCAAAACAATTCATCGCATCGTTTTTCTCTTTTTAACTTAAGCCGGTTTACATTCTGTGGATCTTCTCCTCATTCATGTATTTCTCAAGACCAGAGTCGAGATGTTTCCACCAGTCGAAAAGGAATGACTCGCAAATGAGCTTAAACCATGGCGTGAAAAGCAAAGCGCTGTCGCCGAACATTGTCCTTAATTCTTCAGCCGAGACATATTTGGTATCGCGGACTTCGTTGGGGCTAGGATCGAGGATTATCTTCGCTTTGGGCTTGATGAAGAGGATGTAGTCGACTGTGCGAGAATTGTCAGTATTGCCCGTATATGTGAAACTCCAAACCAAAAACGTACTCTCATGTTCACCCCATTTCCCATCACTTGGTGCCTTGTAGTGTATCCTGGTAAGAAACTTGAATTCCTCTATCGGCACCTGCTCTGCCTTGATTCCGAGTTCATGATCTAGCTTCCTTTGCGCAGCTCGCTTGACACCGGCAATCGATTCAGAAAGGGTTGTTCCTGTCTCGCCCGGGATCCCCAACGGATGCGAGCAGCACGTATTCGTCCACATATCTGGGAATGTGATTTTCTCTGTGGCTCGCTGCTGGAGGAGTAATTTGTTGTCGTGATCGAAGAGGAATACGGAAAAAGCGCGGTGGAGGAGACCCTGATCGATGTTGGTCATGAGGTGGCCTTTGGTGTATAGTCAGTATTCACTTCTCATGATGCGCCGGGCGCAATGGCGAGCGATTGAAAATGCATACAGGCTTTTTTACTGGCACTGCCGATTGGAACATCATTCTCGTCAAGAACAATGCAAACTTCGTCCATTAATCTGATTTGTTCCTCATCATATCCTGCAAGGTCGTCCTCGCTGCCACTTGGGCGGGCAGCTCCTATTATGGTGGTGTTGACCTCGGGGAAAAGACGAAGGACGTTCTCGGCGGTGATGGCGGAGGGAGACTGGGTAATTGTGGTCGTGGTAGTCATTTTGGGCAGCGAATTGGTCGTGGAAGCGTAGAAGGAGCGGTTTGTAGGGCGAATTGAATTGTTGATACAGATCTGCAGGGACGGACAGGGAATCGGATCGGAAGCCGGTGAAGTCTCACGTGCTGGAGGAGCTTAAGCATTTATTAGAAACCAGCTGAATTTGGTTCTTTACAACCCAAACAAAAAGAAGCGACAGAAGACGATATTTATGGTCTACCATGAAGAATGATGGCGCTGTGCCGCTGGTGAAGAAAAGTCAATTCCCTTGCATGAAGCATCAGCACTGGCCTATCAACACATATCTCAAAACAGGTATCTCCAAATCATTTGTGTATGATTTACTCTCCACCTTACCAAGTCGTCAGGACACGATAACAATACGACAATAGGATCCGCAAGAGAGATGTTGAGAACCTTCGATAAAGCGAGCCCTTTCCACATCGACACTTCCAAAACCCATGTCAAGATATTTTCAAAAGATTGCGAGGAAGATGGCGACTATTGACCGGACTTGGTCCTGCGTGATTGGTATCTGAACCTTTCGCAGACCGTTCTTTTGAAATCGCCATGTGTTTAAGATACCCCGTATCGAAACACTCAGATTCAAGTTTACACCGATCAAGAGCGGCACAGTCGGTTCAGTGAGGGCAATTCATTAGGATAAGATACTCAAGGTGAGTCCGAGGGGGCCGGGGTTACTATAGTACAAATGCATCATAAAAATCGCTCGCTCGCTCTCTTAAGAACGGGAGCCCAAATCTCGTTTCCTAGCCAGGACAACGGTTATAGTAGTGAAATCCCTTAATCATACAAACGTGCAGAGAAACGCTCAAAGAACCATCCTTATGAAAAAGAAAAACGAGGCAGAATCAAACTGAACCTCATGGGTATCGATACTCTCAAATAAACCATATTACAATGCATGCGAAAAAAAAAACCCAAACCTTAACGCCTGTCCGTTGATCCATCCGGTCTGACTAATCCCAAGTGAAATGCGTGATTCAATCTCAATATGTATGCTTTCGTTTCGCTTGGGGAGGCCGTTCAAGTTCGTGAGAAGTCGTCATATAGTACAGATGCGTTGCCCTCAAAGAGAGCGGTGTCGTATGTTCAATAGTGTGCTCTTTAAGTCATGAGAGAACGAGCTGGGCCTGCTGATGCAAGTGAGTTGAGAGGAGGAGCAAGAAAAGATGGTTCAGCAGGGGTAGCAGCGGTTGGGGTTGTGCTTCCTGATGTTGTTGAATCGGTTTCGCTACATGTGTAGAACACAGTTGGAGTTCTCTTTTTCTGCTCTGTTGGTCGAGCAGTCATCTCCTCGCTGTTATACCAATCTCTCTCTTCTTTTTCCTTCTTTCTCAGAGCTAATTTTATAGCTCCGTTCTCTTTTGTGACATCGGTGAACCATTTTTCGATGCCTGATCGCAACACAGAGGTGCTCTCATCTCGCAAGACAGGTAAGCGGTGATCTCCGTATCGCTGTTCATTGATTTGCTCTTGTATAGCTCTGCTCGTGATCTCATGAAGAGAGCTCAGGAGTTTCACACGACATTGAGTGTGAGAAACTTCTGATGGTTCCTTGCCTTGGTCCTCTTTTCCACTGACGGAACCACGTCGAGAGCTCGCTCTAGAGGTCGAAGCGGACTGGACCTTTGGAGTACGAGCTTCATGTGCAAGAACCCGCTCAATCGCATGTGTGAGATATGCGTCCCTCTCATTGACACTTTCTTCAATGAACTCCTCGTCCAGTGTGATAGTGGTAGGTACAACAGCATCCCTGTACGGATTGCCGTACTGAGACTTCAAGAGCGGCTTTGGAGGAGCAGCTCGGGCGCTTGATGATGATGCAGGGAGCGTAGGAGCGGAAGGTGTGGTCGTAGGCTGAACGAAGCGGACTTTGCGTCGCAGGCGCAGGCGTGTAATCGTCATGGTTCTCGTGTCAACAATCAATGTTGTGGAAACCTCAACCCATACCTCTTTGGTTTCGGTGTAAGAGGCTGACTGCCTAGTGACGCTCACCGGAAGTGGCTCTGCTGACATGGCCGCTTTGATGTCTTTTAGTAAATCGGCGTAAGGAGCAACCGCTTGAAGTGAGAAGTCTGGGTGAATGCTGTTCAAGACACCAGCAACGTTCTGTGGGTGGTCGCTTTCACGAGGATCCCATCCCAGGAATTGCACTTGGCCATCTCGTCTGCACGACGCTTTTGCGGAGTAATATCCCGCAAAGGGTGGAGAGGACAAAGCAGGCAAAGAAGGAAACGGGACAGTGACATCTACCACTCCATCTTCAGCGTTGTATCGGGCTTCCAATCCCCTCGGAATGTCAACTGGTTGCGATGAGGAGTTGTCTTCGGCAGAAGCGCTTGGGTGGACAATTTCTGGCGTTACAAGAGCCACTGGAGAAGTGGTTTCCGAAGCTGGTGTAGTCGCTGCTTGACGACTTGTGCCTCTATCCTGGAGGGCCTCGCCTTCCTGCACCATTCTTTGTAGCTTGCTTCTCAGATGCTCAGAGTGCTGGGCCCCTGTGATGCCACCACCTTCATCATTGTCAAGAGGGTCAAAGGATGCGGACTCTTGGCGGGACGATGGACTGTGCCAGAAATTCTTCAAGCTCGCCCATCGGCTGGATGGCTGGGTTTCACTGCTGCCTGTGCGATGCAAGGCGCTCATCAGATTTTCCGATGCCACACTGTCGCGACTGCTCGGACGGCCACTGATGTAGGCGACCGGCGCAAAATATGCGGGGGCGGTAGCGTTAGTGGGGGTGCTCTTGGCGGGCACATCTGGAATGGGTGGTTTGCCTTTGCCAGCAGAAGTCGGTCGGGACCTGCCGGCAGAAGTCGGCCGAGATCTGGAAGGAGGGACTTGATCCTCGAAACGGATTGTCATACCAGGTCGAGTCTCTGATACATCAGAAGGAGAAGATGCTACAGGCGTCTTAACGCCGTCTGACTTGTATGAAGTTCCTTGCCGCTTCATGGTGCTACGCCTAAGGGATTCATTGCGGGAAAGAGCATTGTGCGGTGTCGGTGGAGATCGTGAAAAGCTGGTGAATGATTGTGCAGTACCTGGCCTGGAACCGCCGCGAATAGCGTCCTTATTTGCAGGTAGAAACTGTGACAGTAGATACACCAATCGTCTTGACGTGGTTGAAGCTGTGGAGATGATAACAGTACGGCTAGGTACTGTCAGCTCCTCTGGGGCCACACGAGGACCTTGCTTTTGGTTGAACACTATCATACTGCGGCAGTCCATAGGTGCCAAAACGGTCAGCCATTCTGTGTGCGTTCCGAGGAAGGCATTCATGAGCTTAAACAAGAAATCCTTATCGCGTGAATCTGTCCACTGTTCAAGTAGTCGAGCCTCGTCACGCCATTGGCCCCAGTGTCGTTGACCTGTCTCAACGCGTGGAATGTGAAACCCACGTACCAGTCGGAAGCCCGCATCGCGAGTCGCTTTCTTGAGCTGCTCGTTCCCAGCAAGTGTGTGCATGAGGAGCCTTGGAGCGCGGCCCATTACTGGTTGTTGCCGAAGTGGGGGCAACAAGCAATCAATGGCAGTCTTTTGAAGACTGGACAAGGTGCGGATGACAACATCCCAATTTTTCCGGGTGACTTCCTCCACTGCACTATCGACATCGGTTTCGAAGCTACTGGTATGATCACTCAGTCCAAAGGAAGCGAGATCTAGCATATTCCAGTCTTTTCCAGCAGACGAAGCCAGAGACGTGGATCCTGAATTGCGGCGAAGTGCGTAACCAACCTCTCTCTCAATGATTGGAAGCTCCAAGAGTAATGTGACCGAGAACATGGGTGGCGCGGCTCTGGACACGCCTTCGGGAGGTGGTCGTGGCCTCAGTCCCGGCTTTCCATCAGGGCCCTTGGGAAGATTCGCGTTCTTTCCTGCACTATCATCTGAGGTCCAAGGGACTGAAAACGTGCGGGTAATCATTACAGTGCGGCGTTTCGGCCTTGCGTCTTCGGGGTCTTCAATCGCGACAGAGTCATTGGTAACAATCTTGAGTTTCTTTGGATCATCCACGGTGGGGGCCTTTGAAGATTCTGCGCCTGTTACATTCTCTTTTGTTTGTTCGCCATTGTCTTCGGCTGTGGCTGACGTACTAACATCAGCAGCTGAGTATACCTTCGAAAGATGACTTGGGCGTCGTGCGGTAGGTCCAGGTGGTGGATCTTCTTTGACTGGCTGAGACGATGTGGACTCGAGTGGGTAAATCTTGAAGTTGTCGCTGTCGCCCTTGTATGATGAGGGCACGTTGTCGAACATACAAGTGAGAGCAATTTGTACTGCCTCATCAAGTCTTGGGTGTGAAGATGATGGCTTCTGTGTTGCCGGCGCTGACGTGCGGCGCATGCGATTCTTATGAGCTATGGCACTGATTGAGCTGCCTGCAAATGTGGGAGATTCTCGGCCTTCGTCCTCGGGTATAGACTCTACAGTAGGCGATCGCACGAGTTGACGCGAGGGTCCAGATGCGGTGCGGGCATGAGCGGATGACTGATCTCCTTTTCCGTTGGCGCGTGCTGTCTTCTTCAATTGAGTTGGTGGCGGCAATTGGGCCTCTTTGGAGTCGAATAGAAGAACAGGGCCCAAGGAGCTCGCCGACTCTGCCTGTGCAACTAAGAAGCGGACGTCTCGAGGGAACTGAATGTCAATGTCTCCGTGTGAACAGTCGTTGTCTTGTGTGGATTTGAGCTTGTCGGGGGGCAGCGATCTGTTGGGGAAGAGTAATTGTATAACATGTTCCCTATCAACAGCAGAGTCGCTAGCCGAGCGACGCGTCTTCAGAGGATTGAGCGAGCTCAAGAGCTGGCCAAAGCCTTCCATTATGTTCTTCACTTATGCGCGGCCATGTAAGTGTACCTGGTAAGTGGGGGAAAGGTTTAGGCGGCTGGTGGTGGGGAGGGAGAGGTGGTTGTCGAGAGGGCGTGGAACATTCTACCCAGCACGCGAAACTGTTGCCTGAGCGAGATTGGGAGGTCGATGCTGAGGATTGAGGTCAGTTGACGACAGGTAGAGACGAGAGACGATGTTCCGAGTTGGTGAGCTCAATGTCGAGGCTCAAGAAGTGAAAGCAGTGACCAGACTGATGTCAAAGTACGCGTAGGAGATTAGAGAGCCGTAGACGGTGGAATTGGGAGCGAGTGACTTGGCGTGTGATGCAGGAAAGGCACAAGCTCGTGGCACGGAGTCTGCGGCAGTGGATGGTGGACTTCGCGGAGGGAAGACAGCTCGTGGTGGTGGACGTGTGGTGCGCCTTGGATTTGAATTTTGAATGACAATAGCGGTGAGTTTGGCAAAGCCGCACGTCGGACCTCGCGGGCGATCGACAGCTACGAGTAGCTAGTTAGAACCATCATGCATGCCAGGCAAGTATATCTATTCATGGACATCATGATCAATCGACTTCTCGAGCAGGAGTGCCGAGGAAGCTGTATACACGGCGAGCCAGAACGACATCAATTGCCTAGCAGGACACATCGTATGTACGGAGGTACTATGTATGACATCGCTGCAAGCAGCCCTGCACTGTGCCTGTGCGGGCGGGCTAGGTACCACCTCCCTAGTAGAGACCCCTCCCCCTCCCCCTCCCCTTCGCACAGCACCCTCCACTAACTTGATATTGCCTTCGTCCCCAACTCAATCATCATACACCCACATCATGGATTCTCCCGAATATTGGTCACCGACTGAACTATCTTCTCACAGGTAGGGAAGAAAAACGTCTTGCCACCGTTCGCCGGGCAGTGGATAAACACCTCGTGATTATCGCAGACGACTGCAACAGTAATCCGACGTGTCCCAGCCTTTAAGTCGATGTACCTTCCCCTATGGACTTTCAAACTCCGGTGTTAGTAAGGTATCGTTTAGCGAGATTTTAGGCTAAACAAACATACCAACAGAACCACCATTTTCACAGGCATATTTGTTACCTCCTCCAAGCTTGCAGGCCGTCGATGGTTGCCAACCGTCTTTTGATCCATTGAAGAGCCCTTCACTGCAAGACTGTGCTGTGGATGTTGCAGCGAGGAGGGAGAGGGCGAGCATGGAGCTGAAAGAATACATATTTAGGACGAATTGAATGTGTAACGAGAAGATGGAGAGAAGGGAGGTGGAGAATGTGGACATATATAGATGAATAGGTAGGGATCAATGAAATATAAAAATAAACCTGGCGGTCCCTGAGCATCGCGGTTGCGCCCGCGCAGTGTACCTAAACTTAGTCTGCACTAAAAGCGGAGCCTAACTTTTCCAGATAAGATCTAAACTCATTAGAGCCTAATAACTGTCTATAGAAGTTACTGTCCGCTCTACCAAGAGGCTATTTTACACTGCGCGGGCGCAAATGCGATGAGGTACTCCGTAGCTCAAACGTCCCAGCTCCGTCCCGGACTCCACGGGGAAGTTACCGCGCTTCAACAGGTACCATCGTACCACCACAGTACCAGTTATACACAGAAAGGCTCGCATGGCATGTACCGTATAAACTGGCACCTAATCTTAAGTTGACAGGGTATAATCCGCGGACTCCGATGAGGTATTCAGGCCTTGAAGTGGATACCATCTTTCTCTTGGAGTAGAATAGTGATCTATAGATAAATTAGCCAAGCTACTTTCTATATGTGCTAGCTTCGTCGAAGACGTGACTTGATGCCTTATCGGAGTCCGCGGAGTATACCCTGGCAACCTAAGGTTAGGTGCCAGTTTAATTATACGATAACTTCTTATATCTCCTGCACTGTCCTCTTTGCCCAGTCTCACAACTGACATTCGATGAGCGACAGTGAGAAGCTCCTCCGCATGCCTCTCTTCAAATGAATGAACGCCACAGTTCTGTCTAACAGACTCGCACGAATCAATGCATCAATATTTAGATCAATAGAGATATAGATCGTGCCGTGAGTCGTTGAACCTATCGTCAACATTCTGACCGTCTAACCTTTGATCTCGGCCTTACTCCCCTCAGAATTCGCCCAGTCGGCATCGTTCGCAGCACTGTGGTGCTCAGACGAAGATCAACCTCAAGGGTAACAGCAGCCTCATCAAAGTATATAACCCCTTATTATTTATCCATCCCTTCTCATTTGCTATTTGAAAGGATGAGAAAAGAGCAGCTCGGCCGACTTGAGCACCCTCCAATTAAACAGGTTCTTTTTCAAAATCCAAGAACAGACAATTCGCGCATCCTTTCGTTCCTGGATCGTACAAACGCGGCAATTTCGAAAAATCAACATCAAACAGTATCACAGCCTCACGACAATCGAATTCCAAGATACGAACAGCAACCCTTTCTATCCTGCAAGGCTGAACCACCCATGCCCCTGAAACAAGCAAAGACGCGATCTACAATTCAGATCTCGATCGGAAAGCTGTCCGCTTCACGTTCTTGCCACGTTTCTCATTTCCCAGGAGCCATAGATATGGGATTTGTGGACCTTCCTATCGGGAAAGTGGTTGTTGAATAGAGTAGAGGTGATTTAATATCCTTTGGCGAGGGGAACTGGAGTGCAGGGATTCCCGCACTTCTGCCATTCAAGGGTAGATGTCAAAATAATTCCTACGTGATCAATCTTCCAGGCATCATGAACACAGGTCTCAGGGTTCCTCGGACCTTGAGGTCAATAAAGAGATGTGTATCGTGGACGCAGTACTCAAACTTCCAGATATCATGAAGAAGAGACATTTGAATGCTTCAGTGCTTCAATTCTTCAATTCAAGAACAGACTTCCTATGAGTCTCGTAGTACTTGAAATTCTAGATGTCATCAAGCACAGATTTTGGAATCTTTCACCTCTTTCAATCCAAGACCACTGTTCATGACACCGATCACGCACATGCTCTTCCAAACGACAAAGAAAAGCAATCTCAAAATCTCAGAATCTTTCCAACAAGGACCGTCTCAAAATCCCTACCCTCAACTCGAATGTCCTCTTACTAGCAAAATCATACATGAGAGACGATCAATCTTCAAGTCAGATAGCAGTATTTCAATAAATTGCCATCCACTCAAGCTTCCAGGCATCATCGAAGAAAGATGTCCGAATCTCTGAATCTCCTGATTCGGGATAGGGGTGCAAATGATTTATGATTTGCTCGCAACGCCAAGAATTGTTGGAAAGGCATCGGAATCTGCGAATGGCTGGGTTGATGTAGAAACCTAGACATGGTAATCACTGGATGTTTGAAACCGTTAGCTGGATAGTGGTAAGGAGGATACGAGAAGAAAAGGCTGGTAAGTCAGTATCATGTCACCTTGAGTCGTTTCGAATCATTTCTTTACCCCATAATATACATTATCATCAAAACCCGTCCACCACAAACCCATAGTGGTGCCGGAGTAGTTCCATAATCTCCATCAATATCCATGATGGCCTAGTAGTAGGTCAATAATCCACCCATCTTATCAGGACCCAACCACCTGAATTTCCTGGTGGCATGATAGTAGTATTCAAACTCTGTCTCAACGCTTTGCCGGTAACATCAACTCCGGCACACTCTCACTCATCACCTTCACACCCACCTGTGGAGATGGCTCCACAACCCTAGGTTTGCCCGCTTCAAGGTAGAAGCACCTCAACAACCAGGCATCACTGCAGAAACCCTCTACCTCCTCCTTGACTTCCTCCGCAGTCTTCGGTCGCAACGATTTCACCACATCATTGATCGATAGTTCAGCCGGATTTTCCTTCGCTTTGACGACAGGAGAAGTGAACAGTTCCGCCTTATTCCCACCCATATTCCTCCCAATGATCCTACTATCGAAGTTCTTGTCTGTAAGATCCACTCGGTTCATTTCCCTACGGCCAGACGTGCGATCATTGTACAGCCGATTCGCGAGAAGGAGAAAATCGCCTTCCTCAGTAATCTGCAGCAACACCAGGCCAGTATTGTGTATGTACTGCGTGTACCGATAGTCCGGTTTTCCCCAACTGTACATGACATCCACGTCCTCCGGAAAGTTGCCCTTAGCCTCAATATCAAGCACGAAACCCAATTTCTTAAGCAACAACTTATGAAAATGGAATTTATCAGCTGTGACATGCGGAGTGAAGGAATCTACATCGTAGAATTCCGCTGACGGAGACGAGGGTGGCGGCAAGCAGAGTTTGACCAAATAAGGAGAGCGGAAGGGATCGTCTTCTGTAATGGCGCTGGCTTCGCTGAGGGGTAATTCGACGAGTCTGAGGCCGTAGCGTTCGATGCTTTGGGCCCAGTAGGTTATTGCGTCCTCGATGAATTTGGAGGTGACATTCATCCAGTCGATGCGCACGTGGTAGCAATTGTCTGGGTTATGGAGACGATCGTAATGCAGATTGATGATTTCGGGGCGGTAGGACTTCTTGCGAGGGTCGACGTCGTACCGCATTGATTTGCTGAGGTAGACTCGGCGGCGTTCCGAATGTTGGGTTGCGCTCTTTTCTGTGCGTTGGCCTGAGGAGCCGGTACTTGGACGCGAGCCGGGTCGTCGACTGGCGTTAGAAGAGCTGCGAGGAGCTTCGGTCATTGGGGTTGATGGGACAGAGCGCATGCCGGTACGGCCGCCGAACCATTGGCTCAAGCCGGAGCCTGGTCGTGCGGCTCGATAGTCCTGGGCAACTTGAAAGAAGAAGTTTCCATCTCGGAATTGATGCTTTTCCTTGACATGCTGGAACAAGCCTTCTTCCATGAGTTTGTTTCCAAATTCAACAGCATCTTCTCTTGTCTGAATGTCAACGAATGTAGCCAAGAGCCAGCTTGTGAGATCAGATCCAGTGAAGCAATTGTAGTGTAGACGCAAATGCCATCTTCTATCCAACATCTTGATACCCTTCTCAGATTGCAGCTCTTGAGCCAGTCTCTGCATGTCGTAGCTCTTTGTGGTGTGAGTCTGCTCATCGGACTGCAAAATCGTAGAGCCCTCGGGATCCGCGAACAAAGCACTGTCGCCTCCTGCGGCAATGACAACAGAGGGATCTCTTGTTTGATACTCAATTGCCAGAGGATTAGGATCTTTCTTTCTAAGACCGAATGGCAATGCACGTTCTTCTGGTGGCAGCACACGCTTGCTCTGCAAAAGTTGAGTAAACTTTCGGATACCCTCGAGTCTAATCTCCTCCTCTGAGTCTTCAGTGACCATAGACAAACCTGGACCACCACGTTGATTGGCGCGTGTTCGTGGTGGAATATCCACTGGTATTAGCACAAACCTCGCACGCCAATATCGCAGTACATCAGTAAATTCGTCACTGTATCCAGCAATGAAGTTGTCAATCAGGTTCCAATTGTAGTGAGGCTGCAAATTCTTGAAGATAAGATTGCGCGGCTCATAGTTCTTAGCAAGATAAGTCTTGATCAAAGGCTGGTAGGCCACACTATGACCGGCATCATGAGATTCATACTCAGCTGTCGGCTTGCGGTTGAACCTCCTGATTTCAACTTTGCCATCAGAGCCACAGAGAAGCTGATGAATCGTGTTACCAACAGCCATGAAGACTGTAGCACCATCGCGGGCCATGTAGCTCTTTTCGAAGATATGCGCAAGATCAGCACTCTTGTTGCCCAGGAAGTCAGCAACTTGATCTCCAATGATAAGCTGAAATCCGTGCGACAAACGGAAGGCAATCAATTCTCGGATCAATCCTTCTCTTGCCTTGGGGTTCTCCATCAATTCATCGTCTGCATCTTGGGTTAGATGATATGGAGACTCATTGAACTCTGTTGCCAACTCTTTCGCGGTGGGAAAATAATCACTAGTCAATGGGACTGAAGCTGGTGAGCAGAGAGACTTCCACTTCATCACACCTTCGCGCTCCTGTCGTGGATAGAGATGTTGCCAGCGGCCCATCTTTCTCCTACCATCTCCATTCTTCATTGGATTACATGGGTTGACCAGAACAAGCCATGGCGAGATAGCTCGTGTAAGAGACAGAGTCTGGGGTATTGTTTGCTCTTCTAAACTCGAAGACAGGTAGGGGATGTTCTTGCGCAGATGTGATAAACCAGTCGTGTTTCGCTCTTTACCTTTGCCTTTGCCAGAATCACTGTCTCTAGAAATGTCTTTCACGGTCTCTGCCGAGCCCGGAACGAGTTCTTTTGATGAGTCGCGGCTATGCTTAAGTATCGGTCGAGTTGAGCTGATGTCAATTGGTCTTGAGAAACTGCTTGTGGAGTCTTCAGCTGGACTCTCCAAGATCGGCGTACTTGCTTGAGAAGCAGACCGTGTAAGTGCGGCCTTGAAGTGCTGACTATACTTTGATGCGCCCCCATTCTTTGGCAATGGCGATTCTTGGCCGCCGTCCTTCAGAAAAGTGGGACCCTTGAAAGCGACAGCTGACAGGGCCATATCGACAGTTGCAACGGGCTTGGGAGGCGCCCATTTAGGTGGTCCAGTACCACTGAATTGCCGCGATAGCTTTGATGTCCGCGAGACAGATGTCTCAGCTGTGGCATTCGATGCAAGACTGACCGTGCTCTTTCTCCGCTCCATAACAGGTAGTGAAACTGCAACATTGCCCTTCTCTTGAAGCTTCCAGTCGAGATAGCCACTTCCTGGTCGGAAGCTTCCTGTCTGTGCCATAATCGGGTCATTGTAAGAGCTGTCTGAGCGTTTTGCAGCGTCAGTTGTTAATCGGCTAGCATCGGCTGCAGCTTTGTCATTGCGCTTCTTCGCTTCCAGTCCCATAGCGTGTTTCTCTTGTGGAGGAAGAAACGTGTAATCGTCGTATGCTTGCATCCATTTGACCTCCTCTTCACGGATGGAGCTCCGAGACTCATCTGTAATGGCACGTCCAGAGATCCGATGGCGCAATCTTGGCCAAGGATGCAGTGGGTGTTCATGCAATTTGGGAATCTCCATGTTTTCCATTTCATTCTCCATTAAGCCCATCATTTGCAGCTCATATAGTTTGACTCTGGGGTGAAAAGCCCCGTCACTGCTGCCATTGAAGTCTTGTGAAGTCGGAGTGGCTGTGGGTCGTCGTCGCATGTACATGGCTTGTTCCTCAACAGCTCCATTCCAGAACGATATGTCGACCCAATGGGGCATAGCATACGCTGTCTCGCCAGGTTGAGGATCCGGTGACGACGATCCATCTTTGAGCGTGGAGGTTGACGATACTGGATTTCGGAGCATGTGTTCATGCTGTTTCGGAGTAGGACCACCCAAAGAGTTCTCGGGTGACGGCTGTGCAGTCGGAAGAGTGCTTTCAAGTACACGAGGATACTTGAACATGAATAGAGGAGTGGAGTGTAATGGCATAGGTGAAAGACAGACAAGATCAATCCCAATGCCACTGCCCATCAAATTGTCCGTGGTCAGCTTGAGCATGTCGTAGTCAACCTCGAAGATTCCAGTTCCGGCGGTGATGACGATGATTGAGATACCAGTCCGTACCAGATCGCGGTCGACATAGTCGCGGGAGAATTGAGAGCAGGCAAGGTTTATTGCTTGCAGGATATTGCCTTTTGCCGCCTCTGAAATCTTGCCAGAGATTGTGAATCTCACTTCGTCATCGCTCTGTGGAGGGTTCAACTTCTCTCTGAACAGGGAAATCTCTTTCTTGAAGCCTCGAAACTCCCGCTTCAGATTGTAGAGTATGTTGATCCAGTCATTGCTGGCCATGTCGCTGGCAACAACACGATAGAAATCCTGAATGCCGTCTCGGAAAGCAATGGCAGGCTGGCGGACACTGTCGGAGATAGGGCGCTGATTTGGCTCGCCTGTGTACTCCAGGCGTGCAAAAAGGATGATGCTCACCAAATGGTGCGCATTGATCGACATCCACTTCTTGAATAGCTCTGGAAGAAAGCCGTTGATGACCTTGTTGAACATGATCTCTCCACCTCCTTCGGCATCGAAGTCCCACATTTCCTTGGACATTTGAATAAACAGCACATAGCGCGCAGATTCGCTCCTGAAAACTGGTTTTGTCGTTGCTGCAAAGTATCCAGTTCTGCGTTTCTTCTCGCCGATCCAGATAGCATTGACGGTGGCCTTGATAGTGCCTAAGAAGATGAGTTTCTGATCTTTGTAAAGTGAGCGACCGCTCAGCTCCGAGATTGCGAGTCTCCACATGTCACCACGCGCAAGATACTCATCTCGGAAAGTCAATTCAACATGAGACGCAGAATTCTCTTCTTCTTCGGCCTATTTATTGGTTAGAATAACACAATCGACCTACAAAGCGGGAGGGGTGCAACAAACAGTAGATATCAGAACGTGTGACCGATTGCGATAACCAAAGACACTGGCAATGGATGAGGAAATTGAGATCTGTCGATAGTCAGTGACAATGTAAAATAAGTGACAGTGGCTTCGGCACTCACCTGAAGAGTGGGATACTTCTGCTTCATGGCAGGCGTCGTGTCCTTTGCGACGAAGACGTATGCTCTGTCTGCATCGGTCTCAATAACGCCGGTAAGAGGCAGTCCATTCTCATCGAAGGTGGAAACTGCAAAGTCTTTTGACGCACGTGGATTCAAAGATGGTTTCTTGCTTGGGTTGCTTAGGGACGCTGGTGTTTTCTCCTTTTCGCGTTTTCCCGATCGAACAAAATCTTTGACGGTGGAACCTTGAGGGATGGGGATGATTTGTGCGAGAGATTTTGGTGAGAGCTGAAGCTCAGCGAAGCGATCTAAGTTGAAGACAACATCTTCAGCGGAGAAGTCGACGTCGTGAGTCCAAACGGTGCAAACTTTTTGGATGCGCTTGGGTGGATTTGTGCTTGACGGCATCGCGATTTATAGAACGCGTCGTCAACGGGGAACAAAGAGGCGTGCTGCGTCGCAACGATGGATTCAAAAGCCGTTCGTCCTCATATTCATGGTCCAGCAAGCTCTGGGCGGAATATGTAGGATGGGGGAGGGTTTATGGTTGATAGGGGTTGTTGTTGTTGTGAAGTAGTCGGAGGATTGATCGAGTGATCGAGCCTCAAGCCTAGAAGTTCTGCCTAATCAGAGTTTTCGGACAATAAGATCTGGAAAGTGAGTACTGCAATCATTGTTCAGGGAGTTCATGTGACGGAGCTCTCTATTCGTTTGAGCATGTCTCGTGATAGGGGAGAGTGCTCGTAGAGGAAAACACGAACCCACGACAAAGCAAGAATCAGCTCTTATCCAAAATCGCCGATATCACAGGAGGCACGCGAGATTGTGGTGGTTAGTTGTATGGAGCTCTTCATGTTGTTTCTGTCGAGATTGCTTGCAGGTGGTGATAGAGGCATCGAACATGACTCGCTTGGTGACGGGGCGCGATTTGATCCTACCACATTGAGGCCGCATAACCTCGTCTTCCCTCCAATCCGCGTGATAGGCACTGAGACAGTTCTGGATACGTGGTTGTTCTATCAAGAAGCTGCGAGTATAATCATGGCACTCCTGTAGATTGATCTGGGAGGAGTGCATTATTAGTCTGGGACCCGAAAGTTTGCTTGGAAAACGTACCAGGGGAACATCTGCCGCCATCCGCAACGTCAAACCGACTCCCATCACCTTCAGAAATGCTTCAAATCACCATACCGAACGCCGAAAGAACTCGTGAATAGCCTTCCTGCCCCCCTTTACTCCTCCAGTCCATCAGTGCAGCTACTCATATTGGGATGAGCCCGCCATGTTGTGATACTGATCCAATACCGAAATCGATTCCAGCCTCCCTGTTGTTCCCCTCCCCTATAGTAACCGATTGACTGCAGCAATATGCTGCAGATACCTCGACAGCTTTTGACGTGATGCGACATACTCAGACGGCCTTGCCCCTTTCTTCCATCGTCGAACAAACGGCGAAGAGACACAATTTGCACGAATCAGCACCGGCTATTCAAGGAGCAGCGGAATGAGGGCAGTCTTGTAGACGAAGGTACTCCACTACGAATGTCCATTAAGATTGAATTCTTCCTCCTTTCGACAGATGGACCGATAGATACATGTTTCCCATTGTATGCCGACCTTGGATCTCAAACCGCACAAAATTCCTCAGACCACATTGCGACGAGAAGTTGGCAGCAAAAGCAGGACTTGTGGAGAAAAGAGTGCACAGGAGAGGGATAGAGGCTCTGGATCCGGATAGCTATCGACTGATGAACCATTCGCTACCCCGAAATGAACTCTTCCATACATCGCCGCTGGACAGTTCGGAATCACGAAAATTGATGCTGAAAGCCAGCAGTAAGAGTAGGGAGTACAAAGGAACCATGACAGCGGTTGACGGAAGCCAGCAGAGAGAGCAGGCAGCACAAAGGAACTATGATAGTTGACGACGAAAGCCAGTAGCGAGAGCAGGCAGCACAAAGGAACCACGAAGATTGTTGATGAAAGCCAGTAACGAGCGCAGGAGGCACAAAGACTAATCTTGAGTAGAGAAGCGTACGATTGGACATGAGAGCGGGAGCTTTCTTGGTTTGGGTGGACGGCTCGTCTGATGAAGAGCTGTCGATAACCTCCCACGGTTCCATCGCTGCTTGACACTTCTGATACTATGCCGTCGGCAGCAAGAGCCGCAAAAATGAAGATATTATGTACAGAGAGGTCTGAGGTTAGGATGGTTTCTTTGCTGCATCTTTTCCGATAAATCAACTGCTGGCGATGGCTTCCTCGCCTAACAATTATTGACTGACTGCTCGAGTATGGTTTATGGCCGATAAACTCCCCTGAAATCACCGCAGCCAAGCAATTTGCAACTAGCATAATCGACACTGCCGGTCGCCAATAAGAGCAGAAAGTGAGAAGGCAATCTGTGACTGGAGTGGTTCGAGACCCGGAGGGCTACTCTATTTGTTTTGTTCCCCTTTGGTGAAGACAATTGCGAGAGAGAGCCTCTCCGATCCGAGCCTTTTTGACCGATTGCTTGATTGACGAACAACCGTCAGACACACTTTTCGATTTGACCACTTCCCAATCGCAGTAACAACGAGCGTTACCAAAGCCGGCGATAAGAGCAACAAACGTGAAGACTGTCTGCGAGTGAAGAGGTTTTAGATCTGGTTGACCTTTTCATTGGTTTTCCTTGGGGAATAAAGGCGACAGCTTCTTCGACCTATGTTGACCGAAGAATCAAACACACCGAAACCGCAAGTTGGCAGCGAGAGCAAGAGGCGCAAATGCAATCTGGAAACAACGCGCTCGCGACAACGGATAGCCAGTTCAGCTCCTCCCAGATGAAGAAGCCGAGCGACAGCTCGCTCAATCTTGGTCAGTCGATCCGTCCACAAGCATGCCATTCCGACCTTCCTAAAGGTGACAGCTTCTTCAATCGACCTATCTGAAAACCAGCCCCCTCCACTTAGCGAAGACGTCGCGCCACCAGAACTGGGCTCCCTGGAGCGACAGCAAGAGCAGGAAGTACAAAAATACTCGGCAGACCGAGAGGCTGTGGCCTGGGATGACCACATCAAATCCATCCACATCAATGGCCTGAGAGCGACGCCTTCCTCAATTGGCCATCCGGCAAGCTCCCGTATCGACGCCCTCTACACCCGCCGGAGAATTCGAACCACCACAAATTGGCACACCAAAGCGGCAGCAAGAGCAGGAAGTAAAAAGGCAAATTGAGAGGTCTTGGCCCGCGATTGTCACATCATTGTCCTCCAGAGAACTGGGCTGAGAGCGATAGGTTCCCTCAACCGACCCGTCTAATCAGCTATCCCCGCCGGAGAAATCGCAACACCACAGATTGACACACCACAGCGGCATCAAGAATAGGATTATTGGCTATCTCTGAATGGAGAGACTCGGACTTGTTGAATCCTGGATGGCCACCATGAATTACTGTGCCTTTTTCCAACGATCTGAACAAGGGGAGCGGCTCCAGTAACCTCTGAATCCGAAACCTCCAGGCACGACCCGGCCGCTTGTATCCCTGTGTGACAACAAGCGATGGTTATTGGCAGTTCTACCGATGGATACAATGAAGAGCAGGCATAATGGAGGCGACCTGGTCTTGACGGCATGTTTTCCAGCATGGAGTAATTCAGAGCCATGGCTTCGTTTTTATATGACCGCCGAAGCCTCCGCAGGTCATGGCCGTGTCGACTTTTTGCCTCGCCGCTGATAGCAAGTGGCAGATTATTGGGATGCGAAATAGCGAATCATTGGACAAGAGAAGGAACTATTGATTGTCGGCTTGATGGATGAGTGATGTTCACCAGTCTGTCAGACAGCAGACACCGTTTGGACGTTGCATCTTTTTGACATGACCTCAGTTTGCAGCCTTACATTAAAAAACGAGTCGAGCAAGTCTTCTTGAGACATGTTGACCTTGATTGAGCTGGACCTATACCTATGATGAGCCTTTGGGAAAGATCCTGTCTGATCGATCTGTTGATGATGATGATGCTGAAGATGCGTGTGGCACACTCAAATGATGCTGCTGAACATGGATCCGAATTTGCGGGCTTTATCTGGACCTTGTTTGTCTCTGGATCCTTGACTGCGCACATTCTTTGAAAGAGGACTTGGTATGACCGGAGCGTTTCATGAAGCAGAAGATGCTTACGGCAGGCTTGATCATGTGTTCCGACCATTGATCTGCATGTACAAGCTTTGGAGGCCCTGAGCGTGCCTAGCAAGAGCGGGAATTGTTTGGACCTCTACCAAACTGAACTGATATTGGATCTTCAGATGAATATCAATCCCTGTCTGACCATTCTGTTGTTGAAAGAGCTTGGTACATTGTGGCAATAATTACTGCATTGAGTACTTTCGTCGAGTAATGATCTACCGCTCCCGGCTTGAACAAATGATTGATGGATGACCAGACTCCATTGTCAGAGCAGATATGAAAGACAGACATCCGTCTTTGTTGAGATCCTGTATTTTTCTCGTCTTCCTGGCTACTTGTATTCATTCATGGCTGCATTGCTATCCATTTGCAACCGGGCAAGAGTTGGCATCTTGATGGGGCACTGCTACGCTGTTGTACTGAAATGCCTGTGGACTGCTCTGTCTATGGATTGTTTTGCTGTCAGGCTGCATTGCATGTGGCCTGCTTTGTCTTCGAGTCGACATGGCTGTTGTGTGCCATTTTGATGACAGCTAGGTATATTGACTGTTATGCCAAATTCGAAATTGCTCTGTGGGATCTTGCGACTTCGGAAAACCTGAGACGAGTCTGACGAAGTTGATGCCGTTCCCGGAAGATGTCTATGAAGGTATTGGTTCCTTTGATTGCCTACCCTGTTGGCTTCCTGGGAACATGAGTCCATGCCGTTCATTCCAAAAAGAGCTTGGATGGATTCTGATAGGAATGATGGAAGTAAGAGCTTGGATGTGTCCACTTTGAATGGACGGATAGAAGAGCTTGGATAATATGCTCTTATGGTCGATAGAGGTGGTCACTCTCGGTCTTCGTCAAGCTTGTCGAGCCATTTCCTCTTTTGCTGAGGCGTGCAGTTGGTTTTATCCCTTGCTCTTTATTACGATGTCTTTGCCACTTGTTCCTGGGCAGACACCGATGATGGCTCATTTTCGAGGCCCATTTTCTTCTGATCTTGTAGTTGGCGGTCATTGTAGCTGTCGGAGCTGGGCCATCATTCGAAAACTGCTTGTTCGAACACCTCTGTGCAAAGGCTTGCAAGCAGTCTGCGACCACCTCGAGTATACGGGATACAGTTCAGGTACGGTTGCAAAGAATGAACGATATAGTCGATGAGTGTGTCATCCGAAGCATGGAGCTGGCATAGGGTTGCGAGCCTTCGATAGCGACTGTGCGTGCCACAGGGAAGCCATCCAACTGGCATGAACCTGGAAACGTACATGGGGACGCTACTTCACCCACTGAGGAAGACCCAAGCCCTGGAGGTTGTTCCATGGACTGTAAAGAGAGGCATCCTCGTTGCCTCGTGATGTGCAAAGCCCAATCAAGGTTTATCTCCAGTTCAGAGCGGCCCTTGAAGAGAGGCTCGGTGGCGTTCGATATGTGGGATATGCGCTAGGAAAGTCCGACCGTGCGATGCTCGACGCGCAGAGAGGGCGCTGAGGATAAGCCTGATGAGTGTGCTCAGCTTGTCGCCAGCCTTTGAGACACCGAAGCGCCTGAAATTGTCGTTGAAATTGCTGGAGGAGGAGCGTCGTGGGAAGGCGCGGCGTAGAGGAGAGTCGAGTCGTGGGAGGGTGCGGAGAAGAGGAGTCTTGATCAAATCAGTTCATGTCGTCGTTGAATGCAGCTAAATGGCGGGTTGGTCAAGACACCATGAGTGTCTAGCCGGTCTTTATGCTTGCTGTATCGGCCGCAATCTCGAAGTGTGTAGGAGCCTTACTCATTTCTTCCAGTAGAGAGCTCCTGCTCTCATCGGCTGGCGAGGTCTCGTGGGAGGGGATGCAGCGGCGGAGAACGCGTTGGCAGCTGCTGCCATCTCTTCCTGAACCACTTCTTTGCTCGTCTTGATGCTGTTGCTATCAGTGGGTTTGGCCAAAGGCGCAAGGGACACCTGGGAGGTACACTCACCTCATCGCGACAATGCTCTGTCCTGCTTTCGTTTTATGATCGTTGCCCTCAGCCGTGTCGGTCAACTCCTGATGGTCTGGGTTGTTGGGAGCCTGCTGTTTGCTCTGGGCATTGGAAGCCTGCTGCTGGCTCTTTGTATTAGGTCCTAGCTGCTGATTATGGGCTTTGAGGCCTTGGACGTTGGTGGAAGCCATCTTCTTTTGGCTCTGGGCTTTGGTGGAAGCCATGTTGGGAGCCTGCTCTTGGCTCTGGGTAACGGTGGAAGCCATCAGAGGGCGGATTGACCAAGAAACCTGGTCTCTGTTGCTATCTGGTGGGATTCGAGGATCGAGAGAAGAAAATCAGCTGGCAGTCCTACGAGGGAGTGTGTTCGGGCATGAATGGCGCAGAAAAGTGTTTTGAAATCAGAGGTCGCGATGTTGACGGCCAGGGAACGGCGACAAAAGAAATCGGCCATAAACATACCCTCAGCACACACGCAAAGTAGGGGTCTAACAATTTCACAGGGCATTACCAACCTCCTTGGAGGACTCAGGGGACCTTTCACGGCTTAAATGCCCCCAAAAGAAGACGATCAAGTTTCTAACTTATAGAGACGAGGCTGTTCGAACTGGGTACAGCCAACCAGCGCAGCCGCCGTTCTTTGGCAGGGCTGAAACACGGCGAACGCAGATTACTGCAAGGAACTCAACTCAACCGAGACACATCTTGGAAGCTGATTGGAACTGCCCAAAGGACGGACCTTCTAAATGAAATCGGGGCCAAAAGATCAGACAGGGGTGGCTGACTGACGAATTTTCGTCACAATGCAGCATGTACTCGAGTGTCCATTGCATGTTCATCGTTAAAAAGGGCTTTCCCTTAGACTCGATTGCTGCAAGAAGGTTGCCTTCATGGAGCAAGGTTTCGTCGACTCTACCAAGCCCAACTTTGCAAGTCCTCCATCGCGAGATGAGGATATCTGACGGACGGGTTTCATTAATGAGATCGAGGGAGAAGGCAACCGAAAGAGTATGGTGGCTCTTCTCATTACAAAGCAGCATAAACTGCGTGTCACGTAAGTCCACTGCCAAAATTGGGGGCTTATTCTCAAATCGCTGCAAAATGCCTGGCTTCCGCAAGAAGAATTGCAAAATTTATGCCGTAGCGGAAATGCCAGAACGACGAGTCTGACAACGGGAACTGGAGGCAGAAGAACTGTCAGGTTCTGGCGGCTCTCCGTCATAACACAGCATATGCCTGTTGCAAGTCTATCGAAAGATGAGGGTTTGCCCGAAGCTGCTGTAATAAGCCCAGCTTCGTGGAGTGAACTCCCGCAGAAATTTTCGTGATAAAAACGCCCAACATACGCACCTCACATGCGAGATCGTGGATCAAGTTGGCAAAAAGCTCGACGCCTCATTCCGCCGCTACGCGAATTTCTTGCTGCGTTGACTAGTCATCGAATGGGCCACCTTAACAGCTTCCAATAGAATTGTATACCCTTCATGACTGAGTATAAATTAACATGAAGCTTTATAAGGATTAATATCCGAAGGCAAAGAAGGCAAAAAAAATGGGTTGCTCAACTCGGATTGAACTGCTCAATCTCGCTCACTTGCTCTCTCACTGTCGCTGCCGGTACTTGCTAAATGAACACAATAGAAAATACTGGACTCACCTATTGGACTACCCGTATTGGGTTGGGGGTAGGATTCCAAGACTTTTAAGATAAGCTGTGCGCTGGCTCCTCGCCTTATCTGTGCGAAGCTCCAGGAATCGATAAATTCCTATTAGAATTGCACAGCAGACTCATGATAACACGATGTAGATAAGGCAGGACTTGTAATTTGCGGCTTGTAGGCCCGGTTCGGTCAAAAATGCCAGTTTGGGCTGCATCTCGTAGTAGTATGATGTTTCACAGGTGAGATCCTAGCAGGGAGCTTCGTAGGTTATATTCGTGTGATCTGTAATTACTGCTGACTTGATCGTATCGTACCTGGCTCGGGTTGTGTCGCCTGAAGCACTCAGGTTATTCTATCCTCGATTGCCTCACGGAGACGAAAATCTTCGGGTTCTGCTTTATGGAATCTTATGGTAGTGAACTGGCATTTTTGTACAAAAGAAAGAACAGCACTTGGAGCTTGCTCATCAGATACAAGACTGATTGCTAGAATATCTCAGATGTTCAGTGGGGGTTTCCGTTCTTCGAGGTCGATGAATTGGTAGTAGCAGAAGATAGTAAGTTAGCGTCGCAGATAGGCGTACAATATTTAGACCAGGCACGCAAACCGGAAACATCTCAAACAGATTCGAAAGAGACCTTAAGGTTGTGCAAGATGGTACGAAACCGATTTCGAGTAACATAGGATATTTGTGTAGCACTGTATTCAACAGCTAGGCATCTCCCCACCCCGAACGTCGTCTCAAAGTACTCATGTGGGAAAGTACCTTACCTACGTAGATGCCCATCGTCACATTACGAGCTAACCTAACAAACCGCACAACCTCTAACCAAATCTACTCTTTCCTCTTTCAACCACCACCAACAGCCCACCGCACACTCACCCAAGTACGCCTCCTCCATCTACCACCGTATATACATACCTTCCAATCCCTCCAACAACCTCTCCGAACCAACCTCCGTCCTCCTTTCCATCGAACCCTCATACCATCCCCTCCTGCCGCTAGACACAATGACCCCCTCCCTCACCTGGTCCGACTACATCTTCATCGGCATCATCGCCTTCTCCGTGGCTGGGATGGCCGTCTTTGAGTTTCGTCGCTGGTACCGTCGATGGTTGGATCGGCGGGTGAGATTGAGGAGGTAGCATTGTATTTTGGGGGTAGTGGAACACTTTGTGAGGGAGCTTTGAGGATATGTGTTGGGGTCTGAGCTGATTTTTTGTCTAGATAGTCGTTTCGGAACCAGTTTGTGGTGCTTGGGCATTGGATTGGATTGGATTGGATTGGATTGGTAGGGGTTTGGGATGGGGTTATGAGGATGGGGTATTGGACCATTGGTAAGGTAGTGGATGGGGGTTTGGGTATTGAAATGGATGGCTAGTGGTGGACACTTCGTAAGGAATCTTCGAATGTGTTGACGAGATGGGATCCCGATTTTTTGCTTAGACGACCGTTTCAGAAGCAGACCGTGTGCCGGCTTCGTGAATATGGATTATGGGATCCTTTCGGCCACGGTTGGGAAGGTGCAGTGACTGCTTCATTGGATACATTTCACCGTTTCGGCCTCTTTGGCAGCAACATTTTGGTAGCGTTTGGCTTGAGGAAGGAAGGCACTGGAAGCATTTGGAAGGATATGTGTTCTCTAGAAGAGACATGAGAGTTATTGGTATAGTCAAGGCGCGTTTTCATGATGTTTTGGAAGATCTGTTCGTCCGAGTGGTGTTTGAATTGATTGATCATCGATACTTTGGTTAGGGGCTAAGATCTTTTGGGAAGAGTAGTACTTTTCGCCGTTTCGGACACGATGAACGCAATAGAGAGCAAATCATTGGAGTCGCATAAAAGTCGCCATGTCCATCAGTACCTGACCATGACGTTCGTCTCATAACTGCTCATAAAACTCCAAAAGCTTACCTGCCCCCTCTTCCCACATAACGTCATTCATAAAATGATGTCCCGCTCCCTCCACAACCCTAAACTGAACACCCAACCCCGTACTCTCGCCGTCCTCATCCTCAATAACCTCATCCACCTCCACCTTCAACCGATTCGTCAGCGCCAGATCCCTAAATACATTTCTATACTCGTCCGCTTCCCTCTTCGCAATATCGAGGGTCACGAGTTTATCGGACTGGCCGGCAAGAATGAGGATCCGGGAGCCGTGGCCTTTGGAGGAGATGCGTTTTAGCACGTTTTGGAAGTTTGTAAATTTGAAGAACATGTTAAGGGGCCAGAGGAGGGATGAGTAGGATGGCATGAGCGTTTCGAATTGGGAGACTGAGGAAAGGGGAAATGAGGGGGAGAAGAAGGCTTGCTTTACCAGGGCGGTGCTGCTGAGTGGGGACATTGGGTGCCCGAAGTGTTTTAAGAATAGGCGGGGGATGAACCATTTGTCGAGGGAGAGCCAATTCCGGGTTACGCCTAGGCTGTGAGATCTCGTTAGCAAAATGTTTGAACAGCAGGTAGTTCAGATGAGGTAGAGCTGCCTCTATTCTCCCGAACATCGCAAGAAGCATTACCATCATAAAAATCAAAATGCAAGAAACCAATATTAGAAACATACCTCCCAAAACCCGGTACACTCCCAGCAAGCACGACACCCTTAACCTTCCCCACACCCACGCCCCCAACCCTTCCCCTGTCCAAACATACCTGCACCAAACCCCCACCACTCGAATGTCCAACAAGCACAACCTCCATCCCAGTCTCCTTCTGCACAAACGCCAACCCTCTCGCCAAATCCTCAGCAAAAGAGCTCATACGCGTAAAGCACATGCGCAGGAAACTCGGGTACCAGCTGTCCCCGTGACCGCGGTAGGACAGGGCGTAACAGGGTATCTGGTGCTGCTGGGAGAAGAATTGCATGTAGGGGATCCATATTGCGGCGGAGGTGTAGCTGCTGTGGGCGAAGAAGAGGGGATTTTTCTTTGAACTTTTTGTGGAAGTGCTGGGGTCGGGAAGGGCGATGAGCAATTCCAATTGCCCGGAGGGAGTTGGGATGTAAGATCTTTTAATTCCTGTGGGGAGAGGTGGGAGGGGTTGAGGTGAGGGGCGGAAGAAGGATATTTGGGGCATTTTTGAATGGAACTTGAGGTTGCAGATTTCCTGGGCGGTATGTAACCTCAACAATTGAATGGAGATTGATGATAGTGAAGCCGGTAGTTTCGATAGTGGGTGAAATTGGAGGAGGGCGAGAGTCGAAATCTCTCAATTGGCTATCGTAGGCGCGTTTCGAAAGGTTGTCGTGTAGCTTAAAATCTGGGGAAAACGTTTGTTGAAGTTCAAGCAAGTACTGTATCCTTCACCAAAATGGATAACAAACTTGTGGTAGAGGATCGTGAGGTTGGAGGTCCGATCTCGTGAGCAATCCGGGATTCGGAGCCAATCACGTTTCGAGGTGGGGTTCTTCAGCTAATCTTGGCGGGCTCTAGGTTCCCAGCCTCCCAAGTGAGCCCTCGGTAGCAACAGCGACATGGAAATGATGAAGACAGCTGTGGTGGAACTATTGTGATAGAGTCAAGGCAATGGCCTGCGCTTACGAAGTTTCAGCCTTCCCCGTGATCAATAGAAGTAGAGAGGGAGGATTTGGAAGATAACCCCGAGTCCCCGCTTTGAGCATTGCTTAAGTTTACCCGTGAGGACTGAAATTGGCATGGCCCTTACTGTGTACATCAATGTCAAGGCTCGGGTTCAATGATAGTGAAGCCGGTCGAGCTTTCCGTCGTACACAATACGATTTTCTAGTGAGCCTCGCAGTCAGATGTCATCAAATTCTGGAGTGCGCTATATTAATCGAGAGAATCCCTTCAACGACCTCCCCGGCGAAAAGTGCTCAAGTATATTTAGTATTATCCTCCTCCTCCATCCCCATATTGTGTAGATCTCCCAGTCCCTTCGCAAAACCATACAAAAAGCAAGGAAATATCCTTGTCGCTCGTCCCGTACTCCCTCACTCCCAGAGTGTGCATTTCATGGTCCCTCATTCCGCGATTACTATGTAATTACGTCTGAGTTGTAAGGGATCTGCGATACTGTGTATGGAGTATGCCGGAGACAGAGATATGCCTCCACTCATTCCGCGGATTTAGAACGGAGAAGGGGTTATTAACATGATGCAGGAAGGAGACCCATATAAACGTGCGTGCGGACTTTTGCAGGGCAATCGCCGTGTTTAATGAGCTGCGAGTTGCTGTTCTCGTACGGTATTGCGATGCAGTTCGAAGGCGGGGTCCAAGAGCTTCGAGAAAAAAGGAGTAATGAGTTGGAGAACAGATGCTACGCACGGAGCTTAAGCATGAGAGCTCTCCGAGAGCGGAAAGGATGATGAAACAGATCTCAAGCTTTGGATCTAGGAATACCCCAGTTCTTGTTCCTCCAGGATCCTGGTACTTGGTCATCTTACGTGTGAAGATACAGAGTGGTACTGTGTACTGTGTAGTAAGCAAGAGAGTCTTATTCATCATGTCGCATCTTTCCTGAGAGGAGAGCCTTGGAGCTTGCGCAGCCTTGTCTCATGAAACTGGTGGTAAATTTCCTCAGGCGCACTTGTAGTTACCTTGATTGCAGTGAGGTTGGTTAGGCGAGGGCTTGTTCGGATGTACACAGTACCTAGCCCGATTCAAAGGACCCTCGCTGATGTGATGGAAGACTTCGCTCATCTTGCGTGAAGAACGCACGGGTCAAGGAAGACGCCGCACGCAAATCATGCCAGAGGAAGACGGGTTGTTCCTTAATATCCACTCTCAGCAAAAGAAGCAGTGAACCTCGCAGGCAGAAACACAATCGAAAGGCAGGAAAGAAGAGAACAAAGGGTAGCCGAGACGAAGACCCGGATGCTAAACGAGGTTCGGATTATCAGATCATTTCTTGCAAAAGAAGGTTTGTTTGAGCCTTGAGGGGCCTGTCAGGTTTGCGGGCGGGAGCTTAAGCCGCCTGCCAATCCGCGAGCGGCGATATTCAAGGGCTCGAGTCCACAATTGATCCTGCAGAGAGCAGCGCATCGAGTCATGATGTGAATGCCTGAGGTAAATGACTTGAGATTGCTCAAGGGAGTGACGAGGTTGGTTTTTCTTCATGCTTTCTTTTTGTGCCGTTGTCGACTGCAAGCCTTGTCGCACATCGTGGGTGAAATGCGACCACAGCTTCGGTATCGTAAATCTGCCCTCATGTTGTGGGTCTTCTCGTCGCTCTCGGTAAAACTTACTGTTAGGCCTTCTACTACTGTGTAGAAATCTGCTAGGGAAACGTGCGAAACCGTGGAATTGGAGTGCGGCCGGTGGATGTGTATTGGTGTCGGGTCGATGAGATTTGGAGGCAATGAAATGATGTAGGCCTTCCACATTCTACTCCGTACACGGTTCTGTACTGTCTACTAGTATGTCATGTGTCAATGTGGATGGTTCGGGTCAATGAAGATTTGCAGCATATCTGCCTGCAAACAGTTTGGATGCACGTAAACATTACTCCTAATTGAATCCGACTTCCCCTGAGTCCAGGAACGCGCGTTTTTCAGGTACAAGTGTGGTGCATGTGATGTTGATACGAAGCATTCGTGAAAAATCCGTCAGGTACGGTCCCAGACTTTGCTGGCGCAAGGCTCACACTGCGGACTTCGCATCGTGGCAACACAATTCTCCGGTCCCGCAGAGTGCATGGGGACATCAGGACTCCTCAAAAGATCTACTCAGGAAAACCGAGGAAATGGTTCTCCAAAAGATTTAAGGGGCATGATCCTCAGATAAATGTGCGGGATAGGTGGAAGGAATTCCTCCTCAACACGGCCGAGGGCCCGAGGCCAACAACTGCCTCTTTTCTCGTCCCGTTTCGTTGATCAAAAGCGAAAATGGGGATTCAAACCCGGCTGAGAAATGAAGGATATGGTAAAATGTGGTTCTAAGATCGTCGTATCGAGTCATCGACCACGTTAGAGATTAAATTTTTCATGGTTTATCCACGGAGTCGGGAGAGTCCTCCACCTCCAGGGATCTCAAGTGTGCTCTGGGAGATGGAGTTGCCGATGTTTTTATGCGGCAAATGATATGTCAGAATTGTGTTCAAGTATGAAGAACCTAGGTCGATGCGAGTCGTGTAACTATTTTACTGATGCCTCCGGGCTTACGGTTTGAACTTTGGAACGAGGCGTCGTACATCCGCAGTATTCGTGCAGCGATGAGCAGCGAAAGATCTCAAGACGGAATATTATTGTAAAACATGATGTATTGAAGAAGTGAGCCTTATTTTCGTCAAGGGCAACATTTCGCGTCACGCGTAGCGGTTGTTCTCTCTACCAGGGAGTTCTAACGTAACGGTAGCATACTGTGGTACGGGGCCCGGGGGCAGAGTCCCATCCCCATCGCTCCCCCCACGAGAAACGTTGGCATCATAGACGTGCCATGCCATGCCATGCCATGCAGACGCGGTAAACGCTCGGCAGACCTGCGACGGAGGTAGCACCGGGGAGCTGTGACTACTGTGTAGTTGCATAAGGCCCTCCTTCACGATAATGAACTATAATGGTTTGGAACTCGGTGAGACTAAAAGCACTCGTGAAATGATGTGGACACACAAGTCATCTCCCTCCTTGGGACATACGGAAGACTAGCGAAATTTGAGACTGGCCAGCGTGCTGAGAGATGGAATGGACAGACGCGCCTCGGACGTCGTATCGTATGGCACAGCCTCGATTGTGGAAAGGTCGATGGCGTCCAGGTGTTTGAAGGTGTTCGTGATGCAGGAGATATGTATAGAACTATACTGTTTCAGAGGGGAAATTGCGACGAACTCAACAGCTCAAGCCGAGTCAACGCGAGAGGCCTGCTCGGAGACTCGCTTGCACGCGGCACAGCGAAGTCATCTGTATTTCCTCTTTCGAACTCCATTGGCACCCGTTTCCATGACGCTATGAGCCAGACGCTGCCGACCTTGCACGTCCCGGGTAAGCCTCGATCTTCTACGGACGCCTCGGGCGATTGTTCTCTCGCCAATAACGGAGAGACAAGAGTAGAGAAGATGAGAAATCCTACAAACGTCCGAAAGCGTGACGCTAGAAGCGATTTCCACCACTTGGAGTTGGACATGGTTTAGACACAAACTTAGAACTAGACCACGTTTGGGCTTGCGACAAACACAGACTGCATTCACGAAGGAGGGGAATCACAGTTGCACACAATCTCTTCTATACGATCCAGCACGTTCGGGAGGTTTTCTCCTCGACGGTTTATTTTTAGCGGATGGCTGATTCGTGGAGAGCTGTACAAAAGAGCTGCTGCAGGATGAAGCCGTCTCCCCACCAATCCCATGGGGAAGACAGATGGTGTAACCCGCAGGCAAAGATTACGCACCAGAGACGAGCAGCGGGCCTATAGGAAGCCGTACCACGACCAATGCCTGCAAGAAATTGCTCGTTTTGATTGCCGCGTTAGGTCAAGCGGATACGCAAAGGACTGCAGGTGAAGGAGTTGCTGAGGCTTTCCTGAGGCTTTCCTCAGGCTGTCCTGACGAATCCTCAGTCCCTCTGGTGACGGACCTGGCCTGGTCTGGCGGCTCTGGCAGCTCTGGCAGCTCTGGCTTGCTCAGCATCGCTCAGTCTCTTCGGCAGGTCTGAGCTCCCTAATCATTATCCGGGGCCAAGATCATGACAGCCGGGATGTCGTGGTTGTGACAAGTGTCGTTGCCAGAGTGGAGGGTCGATGCTGACATGGACGTGAGGTGGTGCAATCTACTGCGTATAGGATGTACTCTGTAAATACATCACGGAAGAGGGAGCCTGAGGGTCTTGAGTGACCTTGACATGGACATGGACAGGGACAAGTCCATCCCACCCTGTCCGGCACACTGCACCCGCCTACTACTGTGTACTGTACTATACTGTGGTGCTATGGCATATGCTACCCTCGCGGGTGGTCTCGTCAGTAGTTCCCATGGCTCTGTGATGCCTGGGCTGGTGTTTGAAACGGTTCCAAACACGTTAAACGATTCTCCTGGAGCGACTCCCCTTGAGTGGGTTCGACTTGCAGCACTAAGGCACCAACCCTGTTCGTGGACTAGCAGGGCTTGAAACATCGAGGACTCAGCCTGTCTCTTCCCAGCGCTCGCGCCGCCTGGGTGATGATTGATCTCCTCACATCTCCTCCTCCGGCTCTTCTCAACCCTCATCCTAACCTGCTGCTGTGCCTCGACTGTACTGTACTGTCCGTCCAACTCGCCGTCCATTCTTCCCCCCCCGTCCGCTCGTTCACCATATCCAGTCCTGTTGTTATCGCTGTTGCTGTTGATGCTGAGCGTCTGTCTGCCCTCTGTTCAGCCTTCGTTGCATCGCCGTCCAAAAATACCATCCCAGCCCTCGCCAGCCAGCCAGCCAACCAGCACCCAGCAATCCCATCTCCCGCCGACACCCATATCATATCCCCTCCAGGCGCCGCTTACAGCTCACTCAGCCCATCTCCGCCTTCATCCCATCTCGCCTCTCAACCTCCGCAACAACTCCCTCTCGCTCGCTGCACGCCCGCTGCGCAGGAAGCAGACGTCGCCCTCCAGGTTGAGCTGGCTCCAGCATTCCATGGTTCCCACCATCTCGCTGTATTAGCTGAGTTTCCTTGCGCAATGACGACGCTGCAGTTTGAAGCCCACCACGGGGCCCCCAAGCGATCGAACTCTGGACGCGAAATCACCTATGTGTTTCCCGAGACGGGCTCGAATCAGCAGCATTACTCAATGCATAATGACATGATGATTCCTCAGGACGTTGTCGAATGCTTCCACGTTTTGCGAAAATACTCGTTCCGTGACATCTATCGCTGGCTGAAAATTGACCGACAGCATGGTAGGTTGAGTTTAGGCGGCCTGTCTTTGGCGATGCTGACACACCCACAGAACTGAACCGTCATTCCGTACAGCCATCGCCGCATCGCATGTCAAATATGCCGTCCATGTCCGACCCTCGGATGAGCCAGGCTCAGCGGCTGTCCATCGCATCCACACACGGCTCTTCGAGAGCTTCGAGCGTCTTTTCGGCAGGAGCCAAGCGCATCTCGGTAGCCTCGACGAATACGACCTACAGCCATATTTCGGACCCTGGCATGATGGGTAACTGGGAAGCGACGCTGCCGGTTGGCCCACCGCAGTCCCAGGTGCAGGTTGCTCACGCAGTTCCTTTGAGCCACAAGAAGTCCGCCACTTTGATTAACTCGCCTTCCAAAGCATCGAGAAACAGTGTTGCCAGTCAAGTTCGACCCACTCCTCGTCAAAGAGAGTCGGACGTGGAGGCCAAGAAAAAATACTTTTGCACCTCGTGTAATAAAGGATTTGCACGCAAATACGACTGGAAGGTTCATGAGCAACGATATCACGAACAGCAAACACAATACCCTTGCCCGGATTGCAACCAGATTTTGTTCGCAGAGACCCTTTTTAAATCCCATCATCGCGACGCCCACGGCTGCCAGGAGTGCCCGCATGCGAAGACCGTTGCCAAAGATGTGGATGTGCGGAGAAGGAGAACAGCCTGGGGCTGTGGATTCTGCAGCGAGATACTAGACGATTGGGAGAAGAGATGCGATCATGTCGCAAGTCACTACGATGGAGGCGTCAAGCGCGAAGAGTGGGATCACTCCAAGGTCATTATTGGACTCCTTCGTCAACCTGAGATTGATCAAGAATGGCAATCGCTACTGCTGTCACGACACGGCCATACTCCAACCGATCTCGGACTTCGCTTCAGTAAGGAGGCTACCGGACGGTCACACGGGGAGAACGCCTTCCAGTTGCAGGATCTGCTGGAATTTGGGTCGACCACTCGGGACATTTCAGCCATTGTGCAACTTGCATACGAGCACGGCTACCGTCGTCCTATGGCCAATAGTTCGAGTCCGGTCCAGACCAACAATCAAAACTCATCACTCCTATCGCCGCCCTTCAGTGTGACCCACGACACGATCATGGAGTCGCCGATCGTAGAGAGCGTCAAGCACGAAAGTCCTGTCAATTATATGCCGGCCAATTCCAGCCCAGTCCCACTGGAATCCTTTGAGCTGCCTTTCAACCAGAACATGGCATACCAAACACCGGCGGAATCACGAATGAGCTCGGTTGGTCCTGTCGCCGATTGGACGACAAACGTTTATCAGCAACCACAGCTTATTCAACAACAGCAACAGCAATTTCAACAAATGCAGCAAATGCAACAAAACAATCGCATGTCAGTGTCCATGGCGTATGACAAGGCTTTGCCGCCCATCCCGCCTGAGATGCACGAGGAGCACTCATCAACACCTCGACCAGAGCACATTGTCCATCAGCAGCAGCAGCACATCCAAATTCAAGATCTACACAATAATTTCGACCAGTGGTCGCTAGTTGGCTCTACGATCGTGGACGACCAGTCCATTCCTCACGGCATATATGACCAACATCATTTTTAACAACAATCTGCTGGCAAGTTACATCCATCAGCATTTCCACGTTGTTGTTTTGTCACCGCAATCGCCGGCTCTACGGATACCAACATTACTATCCTACTCTGTCTCGAACATGAGGTGGAAAACCTGAACCGTGGCGCATACCTGAAGGATTCACAGAGAGCACTCCGCAGATTGTGGAGTCGCATTGCCACCAACCTGTTTCTTTACTTTCATCGCTTCCCGCAGACATGATACCCCCTTTTTAATCATTAATGGCGAGCAAAGTCTTACCGATCTTGCATAGGCTTGGGCGACTTCTGGTATTTGTATAGGTGGCCGGTGACCGGTGGCAACAAAGATCTTCCCCTTGCTTCTTCGCAATCTTTCCTTTGTAAATCTCTCGCAGGCGGTGGATACGTGGTTTTTCGATTTTCTTAGCCTTAATGGCGTGACTTGTATCAAATCTGATGAGGTTCTTTTTGTATACTTTCATAAATGGATGGGAAATGTTGGGTTTGGGTTGGCTCTCTGGCACGGGTTGGATCACTGGGAAAAAACCCCCACATGATTCGCATCGGGAGAAAGGGAAGAGCCGGGAACAGGATCTTTGGGAAGTAATAGTGATGGCTGATGTGCAGCTGGAGCCATAACTGCGATTCCCAACCTCCTTGGTATGAGGCTATGACTACATTAACAACAACAAATCTGAGCCGTACTTACAAATTGCTTGCGTCCTGTGTTGGTCGGCTCCCAAATATCTCGTTCGAGATAACGTCTTGAAAACACGTTCCTGCCAGAATGATAATCCACCTCGAACCCAATTCAGATCTCTTCCATCTCCTATCGCCGAGCCCCCGCATAGCCAAAATGTCAATAGTCTTGTACCTTTGAAGATTACGAAGAAGTACGCAATCGGTCAAACAAACAAAACCAATGGCCACGGAAGAAACGAAACATTTTCGTCGATCAAACACATGGGAGCACTCAGAAAGCTTGTTAAAGCTTGGTACAGCGGGCCGATGTGTGAGATGTTGTTTGGACGCGTCGCCGTGCATGAAGGAGGGGAAGAGGGGGGACTGACTGTGGAGAGATTGGTTTGGAGTCGTTCGTACAGAGGGTTTCGTAAAATACTTCATATCCGAGCCGTATCCGAGAAACAACATCTTGTCTAACAACGCAGAAACCAATAATTCTTAAAATAAAATAAAAAGCTCTAACTATATTAATGAGTTGTAAAACTCCTGGCGAGATTTCCTCTCTTGTGTCTAGGAGTCAAGCGCTGCCGGACTTTAGTCGGGTATGTGGTGCTTGTCAACGCCCTCTGTACATTGCGAAGAAGCGAGTGAGTGAGTGGAGGTTAGCATCCATGATCGCTTCGGTATATTCTGTCATCATGAGTTGTTCACTCCTTTACGGTGACTGGCTGGAGGGAGCGATGTTGGCTTATGCTTCTGGGTTGTTGGAAGTGTGAAGGAGACAGTTATGATTCGCAGTTATGGACGAGAAAAGCATGGAATTGATCAAGGCTTGAGAGTCGGGTAACCTCGGAGACTTGCGCATGATGTCATGCTTATTGAATGAATTAGTTGAGGAAAGAGCTTCAGAAGTCGCCCAGCGACATCCACGCCAAATCTGTCTGAGAACAATCAACCTCAAGCCTTCATTCATCTCTCTTCATCGTCCCATCTGCCATCATTCACGTCTGTACAATCCCACTACTCTCGTCATGCGAACTCGCCTTTCCACCGTGGTCTTGGTCTTCTACACAGGCCAGGTAAGATATCCCAATCAGCCAGCAAGAGAAAAGCCTGCATTACTGACTTCTGCTGCTAGGCCCTTGCTAAATCCAATCATGCCGACATCATCTTCGACAAGGAGAAAGCTGATCAGCTCATGTTCCCTGGCTACAAAATTTACACTCCCTCTTGGAGTTTCGCCATCACCCCCGGCAATGGGAACGCGACAGCCGCATTCAACGGCACAATCGAGCACGCCATGGTCCAGATGGAAGAAGCCTATCCAGGATGGCGTGGGAGATACGATGATCATCTTCACAGCATACCATTGCTGAAGAAGCGCGACGACTACTGGAAACGCGACAAGTGCTGCTACCATTGCGACGCCGACGACAAGTTGGGTTGGCCACAAGCTAAGTTGACAGCGATATGGGAGGGCATAGATTATCTCAAACGGCAACCAGGTCCAGGTGGAATCGGCAACAAGGGCTGCGGTCGAATCTCTTGTTCCTGGGATTCTGGGATATGGATTTGCAATGATGTAAGTTTCATCGCAATCAACACTTTCTCACGACCTGACCGACCGCATTAGCACGACGGCCCTCTCACGCTTGAGGACTGGCGCCCAGTTGCCGACGGTGCAGATCTTCTTTGTAATCTTACCTTTGATTGTGCCCTCTGGCCCAAGATCGTGGAGGAAGACCCATTTTGTAAAGGCCAGGCATTCCACTATTGCGACAATCATGATGGTCCGAATATGATTCCATGCCCTCATAAGCCATGGGTAAGTCAACATCCAGCTAGAAAACGTGGCTAATGTTAATTTTGTACCCCAGAATGTCATCGTGAGAGGCCTCAAGCACGATGGAACCGATGAGGGCGGTGGTTACTGTTGATTGCCTTTCCGCCCGCCAGAAGTGTTTTCAGTACAAGGAACTGGACTTACTTTGACGACAATGAAGAACAACTGGCGATGTACAAATCTCGGAGTACGAATTCCTCTCTGGAGTTTTGTCTCCTTTTCCACGCTCAAAGCTAATCTTTTTGCTTTGCGACGAGATCAACATTGGTATCTCTGTTCAAACATCTAAGATTGCCTACGACAAAGCGTATCTTAGCTTTTGCGAGATGTCATGGCCATCTCATAGTTAGCTATCAGAATACAAGAAAAAGACTTTGCTTTGCATACGTTTGTTTTGATCAGTGATTCATAGATATTCAACAGGGGAGCGAGGGAGCCGAGAGTGTACCGACGGGCTGGTAGCAGTCCCATCGGATCTAAAATACTTGAAGAACCCTACCATGCATGGAGAGATACGATATCCTGGTGTGGGAGTTCACGAGATGTACAACAACCCGCTACACGGAGTATGGGCGGAGCGGCGGCGGAGGATTGCCGGAGTCTAAGGCGGAATTGTACTTCCCGGATTATATCCTAAAGCTACGAAGCCCCGACCTACTATAGACCTTAGTTTAGACTCTGGATAACGCTATTAATCTACCGTAGACCTAGAGCTAGAGGATCTAGATACGAGGAATAGAGGGTATATTGTACTACCCATAGTATGGATAATGCAGATAGGAGGTTGAGGATGTATACCTAAGTAGTAGTACGAGGTTACTTAGTATATAGGAGATAGAACGAATAGCTTTTTATAGTTTAGAGATGGGGGTTTTAAGTAGGAATTGAAGGAGGGATATAGTGCTGGAGATAAAATATGTTATAGTAAACTTGATTGTTACTATTAGAGATTCGATCAGATGGCAAAGACCTTATTAGTCTGACGATCCGCTCAGTTGAAATCAGTGATGCGGACAGAAATATGATGGGATCGAATTTGAGTTGTTGGGAAAGCAGATAGCGAACGGGATTGGTGTTTCTGCTGACATCAATAAATCTCTGACTTGATTGTGAAGGTCAAATATGGGTTACCATTGCTAGATCATGTTTCCGCTATATATTTATCGGATTGATTGAACCGTTCTCTGCTTGAGACTGAAGTCCGTTGGGTTCGTGAGGAGGTTTCCCGGTGTCTAGGTGAACTACTATGCGATAGGCTAGCTGGCAGCAATCTTACATATATTACGGCATACCTGAGCTATTGATGACGGAGAAGCTGGGTTAGGAGATACCGAAACGTCTCACCTGTAGTCGGTGTTCTCCACTGTCGTCGATGGAAATGGGATGATACATCTCGGGAAGATGAAGAGTCGACTTGGGTACAATGGTAGGGTCTGAACAAGACGTCTGGCAGTTGATGTACACAGTATTGTAATCTTACTGGTAAGTTGCGGCTCGCCCTTGGTCGCGGGGGCTTTCCACTGAGAAATCCTTGGGCCGAAAAAGCAATGAAGGACCGCGTGGAATACGATAGTCTGGGCGTCTCCTGGATTTCTTACACGCGTAGAATAAGCCAGTTTCTGTCAACTGAACATTTTGTCTCCAAACAATGACTACCTTCCTACCCTAGACACACTCTTCTGCGTTGCCTTCCCCATCGCCTCGCTTGTATGGACCGTGAACAACCGGTATGAAGGCATGTGGCTCTCCGCGCTTATCCGCGTCCCGGATCTGAGTTCTCCTTCAGTGCTTGTCGGTAGCACAAGTCCGAAGGGCCTGTCTAATGTTTGAGTAAGGCTGCAGAAGGATCAAACGATCAATGTGTGCGCTAGGCGCTCGTGGTGCCATCGTAATCCCTCGGACTGCCCATTTCGTCGCTTCAGTTCATGGTCTGGACAAGAACGCGGCTGCTCCACGGGCCTCTGCTCTCGAGTCCGCTATTTTACCAGTGACCAATTCCCCCGGAGAAACTGCTCTTGTCTGCGCCCCTCAGGACCGATATCTTTGTCTCCCAGCCCTGTTCACGAGCTCCATCTCACAACGGACCTACTTTTCCAGCTCATGTTGCACCAGCAAACGCTTGAAGCAGATGTCTGTTACCGCTTTTTCACTCTATAGAACAGACTTACCGATCCATCCACGCCTCATTATTTTCTCGGGCCTCACGGCGCCGTCGATATGGAAAGGTGGCGTGGTCGACCTGCTGCCCGGTTCTTGGTCCGCTCTGCTGTAGTTGGTCAGATAATCTCCCTGGTTTCAAAAGATATCGCTGAGAAACTTACCTCCGCTGTCTCCTTACTGCGCTCTTGTCACACAACGTCCAGAGAACCAGCTTGATCCTGTCAGTACGACTGTGGCAGGTGTGATTCACGCTTGGTAGGAGCCATTAAAGAGTCATTAACTGCACAGCGCTTCGAGAAAAGTGACAGCTTTTATTGACAATAGGGAACACAAAGTCAAATGGGGCGTCGATGAGTTCTTTTGGTCCCAATCATGTTCCGAATAATTGAAAATGTCTCGGGGACATTCCTCGAGATCAGCGTCGGCCAGTTGTACCGCTGGGCGGATGTATGAGGTTCTTGTTGTGCTCGTGTAACGCCAACGACTTGGGATGAGAAGGTATAAGACACGACCGAATCCCGGATGATTGCTTGGTTTGCAAAGAATGCAGACTGTTCAGGTCTTCTCTATAATTTCCATGGCGACTACTGAAGCTATGTCTTTACGTAAGTACACAGAACAATCTAAGAAAAAGAGTCTTACCATTTCGAGCAGCGAACGAGAAGGCTACCCCTGCCCAGAGCTCAGAAACAAGCAACAGCACCCAACAGAATGACGACAAAAGCATCAGCTCTCAGATTGTAAACAAGCCAAGAAGCGCTGCTGGTGCCCAGACGGCACCGGGAGACGAAGAGAAATCGAGTGAGCACGTGACGGTCGAGAGGTCAGTCAGAACCTAATTGAGCTCGGACAACAAAGATATTATAAACTGATAAGCATATCAGAGATGATCGAACGCTGGATGAGCTTCTTGGGGGCGTTGGAAAATGGGACCCTAATTCGGAGTCGGCAGAAACTGTCGACCATAGGGCATTGGACGAGGATATTGACCACCCGGAAGAGGACGCTGATATGGCATCGCCTTCTCCTTCACAAGTAGGTGGTCAGGAATAATTATGGTCCACATCCAGTCATCGACGCTCGACATCCTCGTACATGTCCGCAAATTATCATGTCGACTCGTTGAAAGATGGATCTGGAAGCAAGTCTTTTCGAAAATCATCCAGCGTTGCTTCATGTTCACCTAGTCGCTTACACCGCATCTCAGTCATCTTTCCTTTCAATGTCTGCCTTTCCGTTCCTTTGCTCGCGTGAGGGGAGTTTTGAGGCGACATCATGGAGTCTCAAGGCCACGTCGCCACGTCGTCGGACGGCTTTAGGTCATGCGTGTTCCATTCGATCGGGTTCACGGTGTTTCAATATATTGGAGTCATTGAAATGGGGCCAAGATGGATTCGGACGCGTTGGTGGTTGACCTGATCGTTGGTTAGCAATTCCACATCAAAATCCGGTTTCTATACATGCTTGACAGTCGTCCACCGTGCTAACATAGCATCGCATTTTGTCGGAAATGGCATCAGAAGAAGAGAATCCAGTCCAACTGAACCAACCGAATCTATCTCCAGGATCTCAAGGGGTGCTCATGAGTTTGAGTGAAGCTTGGAGGTCAAGGTGGAATGTACGACCTCGCTCTACGCCAATTGGTGACCAGGTTACACACACCGCTTCCTTTTGTTTACATCTACGTTTTCTACTCATGAACACACAACCCTGAGATTTGAACTGTATCGATGCTCTTTACATCTTTTTAAATTCATGCATAAGCGAAATGCAGCTTGGTCTGCCTCGATTGGTTGGTGGTGCATAAGTGGATAGGCCCGACCCCATCACATACTCAGGCTTGCGTTATCGTTGTAAATAGATATTACTGTCGCTGCGATATCCACTATTCTTTGAGGACTTCTTGCAGCTCGGACTAGAGTATGAATTACCCCGTCTTGGCATCTCGTACATGGATTCTCGTCACATCAGACTACCCTCATTTCGTTGGGTCTTTATCTTTTCTACTAACGCAGAAACTGGTAACTCTTAACATAAAGATAGAAGCTCTAATCGTATTAATGAGTTATAAAACTCCTGGCGATAGTTCCTCTTGATGTATCTAGGAGTCAAGCGCTATCGGACTTTGGTCGGGTATGTAGTACTTATCAACGCCCTCTGCACCTACTCTGCATGCATTCAACTCTGTTCTATCGGATATAGTTCTACATCTCTTGAGACTCTATTTTCGTACAGAATAGCATGTGAATAATCCGGTCTTTGATCTCATTTGTAAATATAATATGATAATCACTCTATTCGCATAGCGATCGTCGTCATGGGAAGGTCTCCAACATTGTTTACTGTGGTATACCATCTCACAAAAGGACGACCTGGACAGCTGAATGTAGAGCTTGGCTTGAATCCACCTGAGAAAAGGTTGATTCGTTGGAGGGAATCGGATGCTCCCGAGAGGCATGGCTTGTAGAAATACTTAAGACTGTTCACTCAGTAGGGGCACCCGAACAGAGTCTGGGCTGCTTGTTCGAAACCGGTAGCAGCGGCTTCAGGATACACCATAGCAACATAACGTTAAGCAGAATCCTGATCTCTTCACATCCTGGGTGCTTTCGGGGAGCATTCTGTTGTGTGCTTGGCTTAGAAAGTGTACACTCAGTACAGTGTCTTGCGATGCAGGAGTAGAAGTCATCATGCCGGATTACAATGTAGTCTCCTGGTCCTACCTTTAGCTGATGCGTTGGCCAGCGTTCCTCGCGTCGCGGATGAACAGTCGCACAAATACTCTGTTTCAACGTCAAGGAAGAGGCGGCTCATCCCAGCAGTTCCTTCAAGCTTAAAGACAACGATCTTAGAAATGGTTAATCCTGAGATTAAAAAAAGAGGTGAAAAGATCGAATGGGGTGTAAGTTTCATATGACATCAAGGACAAAGGCTGGCGAGTTAAGATTCATATGGCCTCCAGGACTGAGAGATTGGGAGAATACGATCCGCTGTTCTATATACAAGGAGAAAAAGAGAGGAGAGTGTGAAGAGATGAAGGAAAATTGCCCTCGGTTTGGACAATGGAGATATGCGAGTCAGTCCTGGCTTTGTTTCCAGCGGCACTGATTCAGCGGCAGCGGTCTCAACGCGAAGGCATCGACGAAACAACATCAGACACATCGTTGTCATCAACACCACCATCTTCATATCATCTTCCCTCTGCATTAAAACCCGAGATATTATCTTCTTTGATATCGAGATCAAGCACGCCCCATAGCTCGACCCCTGTTCTCGTCGGATGACGACTACCTCCTAGACTCGCGGCACGCAGTAGAGCTCCAGATTCACAAAAAGGGCGGCAAGCTTGGAAGCTGGTAGTCGGTACGAGATATAGCAGCGTATTTTGGGACAATGCTACATGTCCCTCAGAACGAAAGTATTGAGCGAAAATCTGGGACTCATTTTTTGACATCCAGATTTCTTCGAGGTACGGTGAAATTGGTTAAGCCTGGTACCACTCGCCCGCACCTGAGCGGCTTTGCAGCAGTGGTTTCAGGTTGGCTCTTTTGCTCACAATTCTTCAGCTTCATACAAAAAGACAGGATCTGACCATAGCTTCATCAACGACATCATTACAGCTTCGACCTTATAGCCTCAAACCCCCAACGGTCTTGGGAAATTGGAACACGAAAGCTCACCGTGAGCTTGAAAGACTCTTAAACTCGATTTGAACATCACTAAGTTTCTGGCAATCATCCGCTCTAATCTTGAGGGCCGAGTGATGGACGGAAAGATGAGAGCTACCTTGTGCCGCTTAAGACACCAGCTTTACTTGAGCAAATGTCAGGTGTCCAATATCCCTCAACCGAAAATTGTCATGAGTCTAAGCGAAGTGCCTCCCCTTCGCACGCGCGGAAGGACCGTAACCACACAATCTTTTGATTTTCTTTACACCGCTCCTTCTCGACCAATGGAAAATTTTGCCAAGGCCCATGATACCGATGCTAACGGCTATCTGCATCGGCATCCACTCTATATAGGGGAATCGGTGGCTTTGCTGAAATCTGACGACCGGAAGGCACGAATTTCCCCTCGCCATGACCGACTCGCCGGGAAAATCTCTTCATGGAACCAGATCCCCACATTCCATCGCTGTTTCGCCTCAAAATAGCTATGCCACAGGCAAGATCCGATCCTGGCGCATATAGCCGTCGATCACAAAGCCATCTGAAACCGGGTAGCCACAGGAAAAAGAAGAGAGTACATTGTCTTTGATTGGAGTCGAATCCGTTCCCTTACAGTTCTGCGCAATTCATGCAAATTCCAGTGTCGAGCCCAGTCGTACGTTAATTCCATCCGAACATACGTGTCCCTCACCAATATTGGGCGTTGATAGATTTTAAGAACCTCCGGGAACCATCGACACTCGCCAGGCATCGAGAGAAGTTGGAAAGCTTCAATATACCAAGCAAGATCATACGCAACTCGATCATTATTTGAATCACTTGGAGATATCAACCTGCCTGTATACTTTCATGGTCGGAGCAGGTTGGCGCTACATGTATGGACCGTGGGTCCCACATCAACCCCGCTTACTCATAAAGCGCCTTGCACACGTCTCAGCGAGAAGCCTGCAGCTCCCCGAATATGTTGAACTTCAGACGTGCAACCAATGACAATATCAGAAGCATGGCACTCTCTTCTCTTGGTCTCCTAACATTTAGACGCTCGTTGTAAATTCAGGCGAGACAAGGTGAGAAGATACACCTCCTATTCGAAACAGACCGCAAAGCCGGTGAGAATTTCCACCAATCTGCACCCATCTAACAATTTTGGAATGTCGGTTCAAGCCACTCCCATGCTGTCCTTGAGGGATTTGTGTATGACGGTTGATGGGGACTGCAGCCCTCGTATAGAACATCAACAAAGATACTGTCGGTCCCTTGCTGCAAGATGTAGATACCAGTATATCGCGAATGACTTACGGTGTATGTGAGGATATAAGCAATTAGTTCCACCTCTCCGAAATATTTCTTTCAATAATACCAGCCAGAACGCAATGGAACACATAAACAGTGAGAAACACTCAAACAACCGTTCCGCAGATCAATTTCTAACCGCCTTGAGAAGCCCAGAAGCCCCAGGATATCCAGAGTGACAGCGAGAAAGACATAGAAAGACACGTCCAAAGGGAGGATCAGGAGAGCATCGACATGGCTGAAAGAAATTCGGCCTATTCCAAGTAAGTCACGTCCATGACGATGCAGAAAATGACTCAACCAACGCAATCTCAGGCGCCAGGAAATTCCAGTCCTAGCCGGCATTGGCAGCTGGGTCGGAAAGGGCGAGGGACAAGGACCTGACAAGATCGACCAAGAGCCTGCAGAAAAATCACCCATGTCGAGATGGTTGAGTACTGACAGCAAAGAAGAACCGTGGTGTGCTGCTCAAGGCGTTGAAAAGGCGGAGAAATGTTGTTGTCATTGAAACCATAAACGGTGTGGAAGACGAGCAGGCAGAGAGCATGTTTGGGTGATCCCGAGACCATACAATCAATGCATTATACCGATAGCGAGATGAGGGCATCTAGACAACGTGAGCATGGTATATTCGGAAGTATGATGCCAAGCGAGACCTGTTGAAACGCAGTTTTTCCTGATTGCTGCTTCTCCATCTCTTTCGATCAATCTTTGCAGATGCAATACTAATCCATTTCCTCCTTTACGACCCGTCTTCCACTCTCAGCGGCCTGACTGATGGTCGGAATCCTGATGCTCTTTTATTGGCTCATACGCGTAATATTTCTTCCCTCATCATGGCTACACGTGATTGTAACTTCAGCTTTTTCATTAGCAGTAGATAGGTCCCAGCGACGTCGAAATTAATAGTATATTGTTGGCAGCGGAATTGATTGGAAAAAGAGAGGGCAGGATTTCAGGACATCAGTTCCTGATAGGGGAAGGAGGTCATCCCGTTTGCCGAAGGGTCCACTAGGTAGTATGGATGGCTACGGCTCAGCCACTTTGAAATCCGAAGTCTCCTCAGCTGCAACACCAACAAGATGCCGCCATCGCCGATGATACAGATTCAGGCACCACTGCCTCTGCTCTCCCATGACAGACATACGCTGCAGGGCCGCTTGCTCCAAGTCGCACAGCGTTTTAGGGTGCGCCCAGCTTTGCCGAGAAACTGACAGGACTGCCAAATCATACCACTCATCAGTGAGTATTCAATCAGAGATGCTACCATACGATCGTCGATGATATGGATGCAGGCATTGAGGTGTGCATGACACTGGAGGAATCGTACGATGGGGCACCTACCCGCGTCCATTTTAAGAGGGTCTTGAATTTAATCACGACGAGAGTCATCTACGATCATCCTAAGCATTCACGCAAACTGATTTCCAAGCCATCACATATCCTATCTTTCTTCCCCATTCTGCCGACTCTCTTCTTCCTTTCCCTTCTTCACGCCATCATCAGATTCAATCCGTCCCTCCCAGTTTGGGCTCTCACGGTGCCAGCAGATCCCCTTCTTTGTTCTCCTGTGAGCACTGATCGAGATTGCACTACAATGCCTTCAAAATCCTCGAAATCGAAATCAAAACCAAAGGCACCTGTAAGACCTCCACCACCAGCACGGGTTGTTTCCGGTTCAGATGGCCAAGTCCATATCCAAACTGTCAACCTCCTGTTAAGAGGCGCGCAAAAACAGCACGCTACCGATCTTCACAAAGCACTCTCAGACCCCGATGTAATGAGATACTGGTCATCGCTACCTCACACCAAACTCGCCCAAACAGAAGAGTGGCTCAGCAAGATGACATCGTCCCCTCGAAACGGCACGACCGAATTCATAATCTCCTACAACGCCACTGCGGTCGGCAAAATCGGGATATGGTCCCTGAATCCGGACACCCATGTGCCCGGAGGCGAAATTGGGTTTTTGCTGGCAAAGGAACATCACAGAAAAGGTTTCATGACGGAGGCTTTGAGAGCGGTTCTGCCTTATCTGATCAATCAACTTGGATTCGAGATCATTACTGCTGATGTCGATCCGAGGAACGACGCTAGCATCGAGCTTTTGATGAAATTCGGATTTCGCGTTATAGGAAGGAGGGACAAGACTTTCCAGATCGGCGACGAGTGGATGAACAGCTTGGATTTGGAGTTGAGGGTCCCGCCGAGGGTGGTTGAGACTTCTGCGTCTGGTGTTTTGAAGTGAGCTCGAGCATTCCATCTTTTCGGAGCAGACTACAAATCAAGCCTAAGCCTACCCGATCGAAATGATTTCACGGCGTTTTTGGGCGCATCAGGTCGGTTTGATGAAAGAAAGACAGAGTTGCACCATGGCATATTTTGTGTAACGAGCCCCCGCAAAAATCGGACATCGCTCCGCGTCTGGTGAATGAAATACCGTTTCTTTGTTCATTAGCGAGATCACGATATCACTCACGTGAAAACTCGGAGTAACTCCGTCTTCAACATGGATTTCTATGCCCATCCTATAGTGCTACCGAGAACGACTGCTACATCTCGGCACGAATTTTAAATATCTCTCTTGCCCAAGCGTACACGTAGATCTTATCCGTATATGCGTAAAATACCGTCCGGTCTGTGCAGCGGCTCTCCGAGCGAAGAACATCAAAATCTGATTTTTATTCGAGGCTGTATTGGCACGAGGATAATGGTTATACTTATGCTGATATAGGCATAAGTCTCCAAGTCCTCAATATCGCATCTGAAGAATCCGCCGTCCTCGTCGAGCTGGTTCATAGCACATACGGGCTCGATTTCGTCGTTGCCACGAAGGCCTGTCGCTTCGCAGTCCGTGTTCTAGCGGTATTTATTGAGCGCGGGCAAGTCTTTGGTGGCATTCTATTTCCTGAAGTTGGTAAAGCCCTACTGTTATGGTGTGACTTTGCGTTCGTCGTTGAGCTGATGGATGTAGTCGATTATGCCGGGCATCGGTTCCATTTGAGAGTAGATGGCAATGTTGCCGACTCGTTGCTCGAGGGTGCCTTGCATGTATCTGGTGAGGGTGAGAGAATTACCATATGTTCTACATAGTAGTACGCGAGCAGTCTGAGATATACACCTAGACTTTTTCTCAGCACAAATGCCAAGATGTAGCAGTCATTCTCGGTAGCACTGTAAACGACACGAGTAATCGATGATTCCTTACCGTGAGCTAGAGGCACTCTTACGTTGGATAATGATAGGAAGCTATATTCCATGAAAGCATTTCGATAATTCTAAATTGAGATCGATATCGATAAATTTCTAGCGACTTGCTATTACAAGGTTGCTAGAAAATTATCGATATCAATTTCAAGGTGAGTTCGTGATCCTCGTACGAGATGGTTAAAGCCCTATCCAAAAACAAGATCTCCATATTTCGGACCAATGTCGATAAATTCCCGGCGATTACATCAAGGAACAAGGGCGCAGTTTAGCTGACCTGAGGCTTGAGCGCCCGCACATTTCAAAGCAAAGCCGCAACCCGTGGTTTGCCTCCTACATAGAGCGATCGCTCTTAGACGGCACGTTGACTGGCAAGCCCAAGAAAGGGTATATCAATCACTATACCAAGATGATTGGTATACAGAAGAAGAAGGGCATCGACGTCGAAGACCAAGATGTCTGCTGGACGGTGGAGGGGCTGAAACTCTCCAACAAGGCCAAGATCGCATTCGAGGTCGCGGACTCGCGGAGGTAGGGTGATATAAGATTCCTAGAAACGTCAATTACAGCTACCAACTGCGACCACTCGACCACCAGATCCATTCTAGGACAAGGGCGTAGATATCAACGGCTCAAATGTGTACCGGATGGTAGGGGAGCTGAAAATCTCCAACAAGGCCAAAATCGCCTTCGAGGTCGCGGTGGTGGATGGATTCAAGATTCCTGGAAACGTGAATTACAGCTATCAACTGGTCAAAGCTGTGAAAGTTGGCCAATGGACCCTCGATCCAACAAATCGACCACAAGATCCTCTCCAGGACAAGACCTGGAAACACCTAGCCAACGAGGGCTATGAGACTTCTCTGCTGGGCGGTTTGGGACCTCCAAATTTCCTATCAAGGTCAAGATCGCCTTTGAGGTCGCAGAGGTAGACGGATATAAGAGTCCTAGAAATGTCAAATACAGCTCCCAATTGGTCAAAGCTGTGAAGGTTGGCTGGTACTCAGGTGTGCAGCGTGATCTCCTAGCGTTCTGGTTTCACGAATTTGCGAGAAATTTATCGATATCGATCCTAGATATAAAGACCTTATTTTGAGAAGGTATCGGAAGTCGACTAATAGTAAAGAAGGGCCTAAGAGGCGATGGTCGTTTGCTTACGAAGAGTACGAACTTAATTCGAGATTAATATTGATAATTTTCTGGCGACTTGCTTTTGTAAGGTTACCAGAAATTTATCGATATCGATCTTAGATATAAAGACCTTATTTTGAGAAGGTATCGGAAGTCGACTAGGCGCATGGAAGGGCTTAGGAAGCGATAGTCATTTGCTTACAAAGAGTACGAACTCATTTTGAGGTTGATATCGATAATTTTCAGGCGACCTTATAAAAGTAAGCTGCTAGAAATTTATCGATACCGGTCCTAGAGCTCCTATTGGCCTGCGATAGAACTATTTCCCCTTTTCGACACTGCAATTTACCAAGAAAAACATGTTTTGGAGAATTGGCCGTGATAGAATATGAATTCGATAACGCGTCGGAGTATTCCGAACCTTCGTCGTAGCAGTAACAAGATCGTCCAGATAATCTTTTGATGGACGCAGATCGTCTCAAGATGTATCCAAGCTAGACAACACTTGTCTCTGATACCTGAAATACTGTCATCGATTGAACTTTATGTGTTGAGGCCGCCCAGGGATTCCAGAGGAGGTTTGCAGGACGGGCGATGTTGGATGTCCACATCCACAGCTATAAAGCCTTATGATGAACAGAAGAAGGATTCCAATAATTTGAAGGGATTGACTTCAGGAAACAGGCAAGGCAGAAGGTGATGATTTTGGGGGCTACGGAGTATCATGGGCGACGATCCCCTGAAAATTACTATGGTCTGAAGCCAAAAGGTTGTTAGCGTCGGACTATGAAAACCCTGTTATTAGCGTCGAATGTTATTAGCGTCGAATTATAAAAACCCCTAAGCGATCAAAGTTCTGATAAATACGCGTGCTAGAATACTATGGGTACTACCTGCGAAAATTCCCGCGTACTAGAATAAGTACTACCTATAGAGATTCGTGTAGAATTGAGAATGGACAGATTGAGGGCAGAAGCATTGATCAAGCGCTAACAACTATTAGCCATCATACCACAGTAAGCGCTAAGCACACAGCCTTGTCCATAGTGGCAAGCCATGAAATTTAACTTCAGCCTCCAACACTTCACATTGGCTAACCTTGGCCTGCCTATGCTTCATTCCATCATGGTCGCCGGTTTGTTTTCTTACGGCACTACGCGATGTGCCTTTCCCGGGATTGATCATTGATAACGCTTGTCTGCGACCCTCATGATGGAGGCGCTGCTCGTCGGTTCGAGAGCGACAGCTTCCTTGGTGTTGCTGTGAGATTTCATATTCTCTTTTTACCCTCCTGTCCTTACCATCATGTCGAAGACATGCTACTGGCCTGATGGTAGTACTGCTGCGAATCAGACCGTTTGCGCCTCCGGCAGTCAGAGCGCGTGCTGTCCCGTTGGTAATGAATGTACATCCAATGGCCTATGCTATGACTTTGGCTATCTGAAGCGCGGGTCGTGTACAGACAAGACTTGGGGATCAAGCGCGTGCCCCAAGTATTGCAATGGAAACGATGGCGGTAATAATGCTGGTATGGAAAGCTTGCTCTGCGCAGAAGCGATAAGTTAACCAGATGGATAGGCCTTCAAAACACCACCAACGATATCCTCCCCTGCGGCAACTATTACCTCCTCTACCATTTCGTATGCGCGAACCAAAGCAGTTGGGGTTCGTATGGCACAAATTGCAATACGGACAACGTTTTTCAATTCGCCGACATGAGTAAACTCGCCGTCGTAAACGCTACTGGAGGAACGACGAAGAGCACCGCTACAACTTCTGGCACCTCAACCACGAGCGGTGCACAAACCTCGTCGACTGGCAATGCGCAACCAGCAACAACTCCAAGCTCCTCGGATAGTGGCGTTTCTGGAGGAACCATCGGAGCGGCCGTGGTAGCAGGCATCATGGGCCTTCTATTTATGATTACACTCGGGATGCTGATTGCTGAGAGGCGGAAGAGAAAAAAGCAGCCGGCGCAGATGGCGGAGCTCGGGGGAAATGGTGTGCAACCAGCTCAGTACGGGGACAAGAAGATGAAATATGACAACCGAAGGAGCGAACTAGGCTCACATAGCCCGGTCCATGAAATCGGAGGCTAGAGTTGTTGTTGGTCAAAGAGGTGGTTGGAGTTTCGAAATGGTCTGTCGAAGGAATGTATAGAGATACCCTCATTTCTATGGGTCTACCTCACGTCGCAATCGAAGAAGAATCTTTTCCGATCTCGATATCAATATACAAATGGTCGGATCATGAAAAAAAGCAAACAGCTCTGACCTCGCGTCAATCATCAAAGGCTTGACGATATTGATTCATACTAAGTTGGCTGAGTCAGACCGAAGCTTCCAAGGGAAACCTGATTTTGAGACAAATCTCTCGGAACACATCTTCCAAAGGAGCAACGCCATTAGCAATCGACAATCTCACTGGGCTCTCTCAGTAGAATGGAGAATTCAAAAAGCCTCACAGAAACATCGCCATCTATACAAGCAGACTCCTTGAAAATCCCCCCTCCGTACTCCCTTCCTCCACCTCCTTGGCAACATACTGTGGCTCACTTGAAGTCCAATTCACACGCTCACAAAGTACTACTATACCTATTGATAGCCAACCATTCCTGATCAGGTTTCTCCCCCTTCAACTCCTCCCACGCCCTACCATAAACCCAAACCTTCGGCGCCGCCTCAACAAATTTCTCCACAGCACCCTCGTCTATATGATCTTCAAGCATGTGTTTCCACAATGCATCCGAGCCTTTTTCTAGTACAGATATGTATCTTAGCATCTTGATTGCAAACACGAAGAACAAGAGCGATAGCAGGGAGGAGGATATCTTACCCAAGTCGAATTGCTTCTCACATGGAACCCTTTCTCCGCTGTAATCGCCTATTTTCCAGTTGCACGTGTACTTGGTGCCGGCGGTGGTGTGGCAATCTAGCATATGCTGTTTGTAATCATCCTTGACGTGTACTTCCTCCTTGGTGATTTCCCATAGCTTGTCGGTTTCTTGGTAGTATGCGCATCCTTGTTGATGGCACCATACTGAATATTTGACTCTTGGTGTGGACATTCTGTTGCGGATTCAAGTTTCGAGATTCGGTATTGTTAGTACTGGAAGAGTCTTTTATGTGGGATGTTTTTATTGATGATTGTGGGTATGAAAAGGAGAAGATGTGAGAAGGAGAGGTTTTTATAAGGGTCTTTCTAACCATTACTGACACGTATATATATGACTTCCTTCCGAACATGACCTACAATACCACATGGCTCCAGCAACCACCTCACACGACCACCTCGCTCACGACAACTCTCACTTCCTGGCGATATCTCTTCCGTCCAACCAAATAAATACCCAATTGATAGCAATCATTACCCTCCTCCTCCAGCTCCTCGTCCACATCATACTCCCACTTCTCCAAGCCAACCACGCATTCTTTCCCGTCCATTTCTGCTTTCCACCAATAATACCATCATGACTTCCCAAATACGCAATCGTGGCTTTATCCTTGTACTCAAATTTTGGCACCTGCGCACCAATGATGTCCGATTTATTCAGGACGCCAGCGAGATACTCTCCTTTCTGCAGCGCAACTTCTGCAAGCATGGGAAGCGACGTGCCATCGATATCTGCTGCGTCGCCTAGAGCGAAGGCAGATTCAATGGGCGAGCCATCTGCGCGGAGGATGTGGAGATTGGCGTCTGTGAGAATTCGCGGCATTCCTTTTTCGGGTTTCTTGCAGTCCAGACTTTCGACCATGGGGTTGACTTTGTTTCCCGTGGCCCAGACGAGCATTCCAAAAGGTAGTCGGCCATCTTCCTTTGTGTAGATGGCATCGGCTTCGACGCGCTCAATGTGCGAGCTCGTGGCGATTTTGACTTTCTTTTTATCGAAGGACTCGTGTGCATATTCACTCAGCGCGGAATCGAACGTGGAGAGGAGCGAATCGGCGACATCGTGGATGGTGATTGTGACTTTACCATCTAAATGCGGGTACAGAAACTTCATTTCTTCGTCCCATAGATCGTGGATTTCGGCTGCGGCTTCGATGCCTATGGCGCCACCACCTACGACGCGGATGTTGAGTACGTCTTTTTGCTGCTCAGGAGTCATGGTTGGTAGAGATGCTGCATCGAGGATTTCTAAGATCTTTTGTTGGATCAGACGCGCGTCGTTGGTTGTTCGAAGGAACATGGCGTGCTCTTCTACTCCCTCTGTTCCAAAGGTCTGGATGCCGCAGCCTGGTGCCACGCAAATCTTGTCGTATTCAACGTCGAAGACCCCGTCACCTTCGGAAATGGCGAGGCTTTTTGGTAGGGCGGGCTTGCATTTTATTATTCGTTTTTCGAGATCGATGTGTTCGGCGTATGCATTGTAGTATTTCAGACCACTGCGAGTTTTGCGCTTCAGGGGCTCCTCACCAAGACGAAAATCGAAGAGCCCACAAGCAGCACTCGCGAGAAGTGGTGTGTATTGTATCGTCCGTATGGGAGAGATGACAGTGATATCGTAAAGCGCGAGGCTGGCCTTTTGGGAGACAGTGAACCCAGACCAGCCGGAGCCAATGATAGCAAGTCTTGTTTTGGACATTGTGGAGGACGTCGAGAAAGATGACCACAAACGAGACGACGATTTGAACATATCTATAGAAAATGAAAGAGAGAATAGAAGACAAATTGAGACGATAAGACTAAAAAGAAATGTAGACTGCTAGCTTGAGATGGTGCTGTCATAATCATACAAACTCGATTTATGAGCACTGACGTCCCCTTTTTTTTTCAAGGGCAAGGGATGCCACATCAAGAGCAACTTCTGGAGGATTAATCACCATTTACCATTAGAAGCTGCCCTTTTCCAGAGTTGAAGATGGCCTTCAATTGTACTTGTCGCATCGTATGAGCTCTTCTTAGCGGCAGAAGTAAGGCCGAAGAGATGGTGACGTGGGTTGGAAGTCGGCCTCAAATGCTCATCATCCCGCATCAACAGTTTGAGGCTTGAATCTTGATTCGCAGCACTGTTAATGGTACGCGATGGTTTGACTGTCAAGATAACGAAGATACTCCTAGAGGTAGTGGTGAAAAGAAGACTCTTCTTATCGGAGGAGGAGCGGAGAAAGCCAAAGGAGAGCCTGTTAGGCGGACCCTACTGAATTTTAAGGAGACCCTGTATCGTGAGATCCTGCTGCAAGCTGGCCTCAATCTCTTACCATAATATAATCGTGGATCAAAGGACACATTCTTCCTACAAAGTTCTGCCACTTTCCCGTGTCCGAGCCCGCAGAGATCTCGTGCAGCTCGTTCTCACTGGTAGCCTGCTTCTGCATAGATAATCCTGCAAGCAACTTCGCGATGATTTCGCCTCTTTTTATTCTTTTATTACAAACAAACTTGTTGATTCGAAACATGGTTGGTCGGGTACTTATACGGTAATCGCGTTATTTCCTGAATAGGAAGTAGAAATGATTGGACCTCTTACGATTGTAGGAGGAGCTGCAGCAGCAATGATTGTTAACAGGCATAACAGTATTCATACATGAAATCGGACTTGCAACTTGAAGTTGCTATGGTATCTTGCAGCCTCTCGCTTAATTCTTGCCCGCATCCGGACACTTTTTCCTGCCCGCATCCGGACATTATTCCCACCCAGATTCATGATTCATATTCTGGTAACCCATCTCCATGCAATGGCTGGATGGCCGAGTTGGTTATGGCGCCGTACGTACATCCCTTCAATCTTTCGATCATGTCAAACATGTTCTAACTCCAGGCAGAGGTTAAGGTCTACTTTAACTCTACGGTTATTTAACGATAATCTCCTGGTCTCGAAAGAGGCGTGGGTAAGCTACTACCAAATGATGACTGTCGAACGTCGTGTTAATGAAAATAGGTTCGAGTCCCACTCCAGTCATCTCTCTTTTTGCTGTTGTTATGCTTTTTGATTCTGAGATCCTGTGCGGTTAGTAATGTTGACATATCCTCTTTTTTATGCAAGCATATTCTAAGCATTCAAGAGGGTGTATACATGTCAAACTCCCGTTGTTCTACTGATTAATTTTCCCGCTTCGTGGGTTGCAGACTTAGTTCTAATGAGGGGTCAAATATTTTAGAGGTGTATAGGTGGGTTGGCACCCGCTTATCGATAACGTCTCCATCCTTTTTTCTCTCGCCTCCCTAATTCTCTCCAAATCATTCTCTCTGTTCGTCATTTTATTTCTCATACCCAAGATATGTCAGCTACTGTCAAAATATCTGATACGCATCTGCAAGAAAGAGAGGATGCCGATATAAGAATCCAGTCTCTCGATTCATAGTAATCGCGCGCGAAAACATCACTACTGTTCAATCAACACTGGAGTCAAGGTTACAATTCGTCATAACTTTTAAAATGCTAATAAGCATTACCTACGAAGATTGGAATTTCATAAATCAAAGGAACAAACCAAAATTGATACCATTCTAAACCTGCCATATCGAGACAACCCGCTTCTCTTTTCTTATAACGTAAATTGGTAATGGCCTCATTGTATATGTTACATTGTATGCACTACCCGTCTGAACGCCAGATCTGCTTCAGATCTGAGCCGGCCAGATCTGAGCTGAGATCTGTTAACTTTTGCTCGATATACATCGCTCCGCAGCTTTCTTCATTCTGTAAACTTCATTTACTTCAATATTTGTGCCCTCACCTTCATCATAGAACTCAATCGTCCCGTGCCGATACAACAAGATGTCGGCATTTCACAATTCTTTTGTTGCCGGCGCCGGAGCCGTTGATACTCCTTCCGAAGGCCCTGCTGGTGAGCCAGATATTGCTCAACCAGTCTACGACAATCAAGGACCAGATGGTCAAGAGGAAGAGGTCAAGATCTCCGGCGAGCGAGTCTCCCTGGGTGGTGTCCTGGACGTGGCAGATAAAGCGAATAGTAAGTCTCTTCCTATATCTCAGAGTGTGCTCAGGGTATGCTCAGGGCATCCTTGTGTAATTGATACGAACGGATATCCTCAGAATATGCTAGAGTCGTCAGTATGAACATAATTGCTAATTATAACTGTAGTTGCAGCCCAAGACCCCGGCATGGGGGCTCGCAATGCGAAAGCTGGCTTGGCCCCGCTAGAGCCGGTGTCTACTACCACAGCATTGACTCCATCTAAAAAGCGAGCAGCGGATCTCAATGTCGCACAGCTGGAGTCTGCTGCAAGAGGTGATTCTGGGGATCGACCGGTACAGCTGGCGGGAGAAGTGGGTTGGTTGGATTACTTGCAGAATATGAGCGCGGACGCGAGTCGTAAGTTCATCTTCCTCTGAACTCTACTAATTGGAGATCGAAATCGATAATTTTCTGGCGAGAAAATTACTTCAGTCGCCAGAAGTTCATTGATATCGCTCTTCAATCGATGATATTGTTTCGGGTTCAATGTATTGTCGAAAGAGGGAGGATACTCTACTCTCTCGGGATATCCTCAGGATATCCTGAAGCACTCTTCGAGGATACCCTTACTGAAAACGTCGTAGCCACCACCCAGACAACCAGCAAGGCCGCCGCCCGCGCAATTCTCTACTACGTCAGGCACAAAATCGCACCCGCAGACATGTCCCTCCTCTCCAAAGCACTCGCCAGCGGCACCATCACCAACTCCCAATACAAATACGACAGAGGCGTCGAAGGCAGAGCATCCAGCCGCATACAATCCCAAATCCTAACCGACCACGTCGTCGTCCGAGCCCGCAGCATCCTCGCCACCGCCCAAGAAACCGGCACCAACCTCCTCACCATACCAGGCCCACAACTCCGCACCCATCTCCTCAGTATCTTCCATGCCGATCGCCTCGCCGAGGTATTGGGGATGTGGGAACCGCTGACCGGCTTCGTCGATTTCGATATCATGTATAACGTCCCTGCATCGGCAACGGCCGCTCAATGCCTCCTTCTCCGGCAATGGCGCGTCTATAATAAAGAATGCTGGGTGCTTGCTATGGCTGATGCTGTTCTTTTACGTGCCAAGTATGCGGCTAACCGGGAGGATCCGGAGGAGAAGAAGATTGCGTTTAGGAAATGGCAACGGATGCTTGAACGACCGGGTTTTGTGCCGTCCCTGCCACCGGGTGTTGATGATGTTCCTGTCGTCACGGGTGCTGGGATGGGTAAGCGTGTCAAGCGTGCTGAGGCACTTCAAGGCGGTATTGGAGGCGCTGGTGCAGTTGCTGGCGCTTGATGATTGGGGGACCATTTTTGCGTATTTTGCTTTGACATTTCCTTTGAGGATATCCTCAACAACCGCCTCGGTATAACCCTTAGACATCACCAACATGTCACCACAGGCGACTTATGAGCCGCACCTGCCCGACCAAATTTTGACATCGATGTACCGAAATGGGACAACATAAAATGACACGAGCTACTACTTAATATTTAATAAACTTGGAGGTAACAGGACGGGAAAGCTCACATGACCAATACACCATCAGCCCGTCCCCTCATCTAAAAGCGCAAAAAATCTATCTCCTCACAAAACCTACACAGAAACAGCCGAACCGTCAAAGATTCCAAACGCCAAGGCTGAATGATTACAACTCCGCTGCCAAAAGACACCTATCCTACACTCAAACGCTGCAAACAGACATCAAATAAAAAAGGGGGAAAAAAAAGGATCCGTTTCCTAAAAGGAGAAAAACGAAAAAGATCTAAGACCATAGGAAATTGAGTTTCCGCAACCCCCTCTTCGGTTTCGCCGGCGGCTCCGGATTCTCCCGCCAAATCTGAATGAACTTCTTGATCGGCACCTCGCTAAGCGGTATCATCGTATTCCTAAACAGCGTCTTCGTATACGCCTTATACCCATAATACAGGGCGAAGATCAAGGGGATATTAAAGTAACTGCTAACAAAGGTTTCAGTGTCCCATTTGCCGCGGATGAAGGTCGCGTAGCCGCCGGTGAGGAGGAGCGTGGTGAAGAGGGTGAGGGAGAACCAGGTTGTGTAGGGTTGGAGGGGGGCGGCCCAGGGGAGATCGGTGTGGCGGTTTATGCCTTGTTTTTTGCAGGCGTAGTAGAAGCGGAGGTAGGTCATGCATATGATGATCCAGTTTACGAGGGTGGAGATGGAGACGAGGTCTTGGAGCCAGGAGAAGACTGTGGATGCTGAGTCGGAGAGGGTCATGTAGCCGAGAGACATGAACATGGCGTACATGCCTACTGCCATCCATGGACTAAACACTCGATGTTAGTATTCTGTTGGCCCTGTTGGAGAGACGGCACAGGGGCATACGTACATTCCGAAACGATTGATCTTCTTGAAGATTTTCGGTGCGTGGCCCTCCATTGCCATTCCATAGAGGATCCGGGAACCGCTAAGTAGGGAGGAATTCCCAGATGACCAGGCCGAGGTTAGGATAATGGCGTTGATAATGGATGGAACTACTTTGATTCCAGCACGGGTGGCGGCAATGACGAACGGCGACGATGCAGTTCCAGAGTCTTTGAGAAGGTTTGGGTCGCTGGACGGTACAACCAGACCGACCATGAACATGGTAATAACGTAGAACAGAAGTATTCTGATGAAGATCTTCTTCGCGGCTGCGGGAATAGAACGTCTTGGATTCTTGGTCTCGGATGCGGCAAGAGTGATGTTATCGATACCTGCGTATGCATAAAGAGCGTTATTCAGCGTCGTCCAGAAACCAGCAAATCGTCCCAGAGAGCCGGAGATGCCTAGGTATTGAACGAATGGGCCAGGGTTGCGCCAGTAGCGGAAACCGATGGATGTATGATCTGGGCCACCGCCGCAGGTGATGACTAGAGCCTGTAAAAAAGTTAAAGCGTGCCATACCAGGATCCCCAATGGTCAAGCTCACCATGATGTTAATACCGACGATGAGCATGATCTTGAGCATTGCAAAGCTGAATTCGAGCTCCCCATAAACTCTGACAAAAAGAACCCCAGTGGCGATCATAAGAAGGCCAAATAAAGTAATCCAGATGCCGTTATTGACAGTGGTCCAGAACTCGACTAGCACGGCAGCTGCAACAATCTCTGCCGGGACTGACACGCTGTACGAGTAGACCTGATTCCATCCATTTGCAAAGGACATGGCAGGATCGAAGAAGTATTCGGCATACCGCACGACACCCCCAGAAAGTGGGACCAGCGCTCCCATCTCACCAACAGCGAGCACTACAGAGGATACCATCATACCGACCAAAGAGTATCCAAGAAAGGTGCCTAGGGGTCCCGATCGTGCGAGCGCTTTTCCAGATCCCAAGAACAACCCTGTGCCAATAGTGCCCGCCAGGGCATGTGATGCTTGTTAGCGACCATTTGAAAACGAAATCTCGAGTGGCTTACTATCATCTGGATGTGACGCTGGTGAAGACCCTGATTGAGCTTTTCGTTCTCCTCTATGAGACCCCTCCCTACTTCGACATCGGTGTCTCGCGATGGGAGAACTTGAACCTCTTTCTCGTTCTTCCCACCAATGCCTGTCACGAAGGGCGGTGGGGTAAATTTCCTCTCTGCCATGTTGGTGAAACGAGGACAGAACTTGAGCTGGAAGCGAGACGGATCTGCTGTTTGACCTCTCCTGATGGCCAGTATCTATAGCATTTGACGCGTTCCTAGCTGTCTGGGCGCACGGATCTTACTCCGCTAGATCAGGAAGTCGTGTGGATGATGCCGCGTGAGTGGAGGTGTACGACGTAATACACTTCCTGGCGGCTGATACAAACTCCAATCGAATTGCACCTTACCGTATATCCGTCACGTTTCGATGCAAGGCGATGTACACAGTAAGAACACAGCATGGAAAATTGATAAGAGACAGGCTCGTGGCAAGTCTACCAAGCTTTAGATTGTACTTGCCGGGTGTTTGCTTGTTCGAGTATCTGAACGCGGATAATGTCCCCTAGATCGGCAAGGTACCCTGCTATTGCTCATCTCCTTCAACCTTTATAGATAAGCCTGGAGGCGTCAAACAAAGGCCAGCGGGGCTCGGGAGTTGGTGACGGAGGAAAGACGGGTAACGGGAGGCGCCACGCCCACGCTGACGGAAACATCCACTCTACGCAGTGAATGTCCATGTGATTGTTGGAACACGATGGAGACACAGAGGGCATACCCGCGGCAAAGCGAGCCGCGATGCATTATTTCCGTGCTGGACGACCTTCAACTGGGTAACAAATAAATCCAAAACTGCGGCTCTGGGTAAGGTCACCTGGGGAGACCTTGCCAAGATTCAAAGACCTTGCTCAAACGTTGGTGGTCTGCCCGCCCCCACAGATTAAATGACCTTGGTTCTTGGGCGCAAACCTCATGAGTGGTAGGCAATGTTCTTATTGTGTGGTATGGACTGGGAAGTAACAATGTTGGGAGTATGGTAATATTCGAGCAGTAGCAACAGCATCGAGCAGGCATCCTCACGCATATTCCAGCCCATGTCCCTGGGTGGATTGGACAAGAAAGCACCATGCTCCCTTTCAACAAGAGCGTAATAATAGACATTGTGACATTGACATCCTCGGAGCCGAGTCCGCTAGCGCCAATGCAGCTGACCGTCTCGTCGAGCGCAATGCCTGGGACGATACAATCACATTCATTGACCACGTCGAAGCCTATGATGTGCGATAGGACTACCATAGTAAATAGAGGCCGTATCCGACCAAACCTTTGGGACCACATGTCAACGACTTTCGTTGATAGCGCAGCAGCGGAGGTAGACACTGCCTAGGGATAAATCCAAGTGCACAGTCTAGTAAAGATGGTGAAGGGAATGGCGTCATTGAAGGGGTGAGAGATCGACTGCGATGTCTGGCTCGGTAAGTAGTGTGTGGTGGACGAGAGACGGTGGAGGACGGCGGGGTTGAGATTGTTGGGGTGAATCCGAATTCATGGATGCTGTTGACTTTCACGGTGATGATGATGATGGTGATGGTGTTGAAGAGACGACACTCAAATTTTGACTTCGCGAGAGAAGGACGCAAAATTACGCACAGGCCCTGCTTGAGTCACGTGTAATATTGATCCAGAAAGTATCACGGGCCCACGGCTCGAGACGATGTAGTGAGCTAGGTCGATGTCCATGGCATCTTGACGAAGGAGGATACATGTAGCAAACCTTACCAAAGTGGAAAAGTTAAGCGCGAACATGGATCAGACATGGACAGGTGTAGCGGGGTTTACTGTGTACCACAGCATGTACGTACTATGGTACATAGTACAAATCGCTTCTAGCTAGAGAGCCGGGAGCAGTCCGCGTGCGAGGCCCGCGGGGTATAATGGACATGGTATGCCTGCTGTTTTAGAAGGTCAGACTCCGAGGGGTTGTTGGAGATGGTATGGTATGGGGCGTTCATAGATAGTGAGGGGGAATTCAAGGTGATGCGATACAACTGTGAATGACGCGAATAATCATGCGAGGTAGAAGGCAACGAGAAGGCAACGAACAGACAGCAGCATGTGCACGAGCGGACCGAGGGAATGCGTGTTTATCGTTGTTCGTAATTCCCGAGCAGCATGCCCGCCTCACCGTGATCGTTTGAAGGGGGCGCCTCAAGCGCAATATATGGAAAGACATGTCGAAAATGAAGCTTCCCAGACCGATTCCTTGATCGACCATAAGTTACACCCGGATGAAGTCCGATGACATCACTCACCTCGAACCGACCCCCTCAAGAACCCGATCGTCGTCCTCATCAAGCTCATCCAAGTCAATCTCACTCGGTTGCTCTGGCACCAACCCAATCAAGAACCACATGCAAGGCACACTAACAACAAGCAACGCACAATTGACGAAAAACCCAATCCTAACATCGCCCCCTGAACTGGAATTGATACCATAACTCACAGCTTGTCCAGCTGTCTCAAACGCCCGGAACAGCCCACCAGTACGCGAATTGGATTTGGTGTCAATACTGAATGTGCCCAGGATCCAATAGAGGGAGAGCTGGGTAAGGTAGCCGGTGGTGAAGATGATGAGGTACGGGAGGTACGCTGCGGCCCAGCGGCGGGGTTGGAGGATGTAGTCTAGGGACGTGTCAGCTTGACCGAAGGATTTGTATTCTAGGCCGATCCAGATGAAGCAGGCGGCTTGGGGAAGGACCCAGAAGGCAAAGGAGATCCAGGCGCGGGTTTTTTGGGACCAGCGTTTTGTGTCGAGGAGGCGACCGAAGGCTATTACCATTGGGACCGTTATTGATGCTGGAAAATGATAATCAGCGTGGAAGATTCAGACCATTTTGACTAAGCTTACGTGTGATCAGAGTTGAGAGAGCACGAGCCCGGACTGAAAAATGTAGCGAGAGGTATGTTCCCATGGTGCCGCCATAGAAGAAAGAATAGAATGCTGGGATGAAGACGAGCCAGGTCTGGACAATGTTTTAGTTGGTTTACAGCACTGGAGAGTGGTGCATTGGAGTGCTAACCTTGGGAGCTCTCATGTGTTTCGCCAACGCCTTCAGCTCTCCCACCCAGCTTGTTGTGCTAGATATGGGAACTCTCGTGCCATCGCGGCGTCTGACCAACCTTGTGGGTGACAGAAGAAGAGCCCAGATGATACCTGTGCAAGCAAAGGCCACGAAGATGAGATATGTTCCCCAGGCTATGCCACCGGCTTTGGAATCTTTGTAGTTTGTGGAATAGCTGATGGCGCCTCCGATAATGCTTCCAGAGTTACGCATAGCAGACCAGATACCTAAATAGTGGCATCAGTCATGACCAGTAAGCATGATTTTGTATGGCTGGGGTTACCCAGATAAACTCCTCGATCATTTTGGTGTGGATATGAAAGCATAGCCGTGGTTTCGCCGACGTATAAGAATCCACCAGTGATGCCTCCAACGATCTGAAATTTCTGTTAGTCCACGTGTCGACTCGATTTGGTGCTTACGGGCATGCAAAATACTTTAGCGAGTAACAAATACCAATCTGTCCCAAATCTCGCGCTTTGGTAGTATCCAGATGGTCCCAGCGGCATTCCGACGGCAGCAATAACGCAAGCCCATTTTATTCCCAGCTTGTTGATCAAGGGCCCTCCGAACAGTGATATCAAACATCCTGAAGCGTAGTCTACTGAATTGGCCAGGTTGGAGAGAAATGGTGTGCTCAGTCCTCCACCGCCAAGATTTGATATGGCATCTGACATTGCAGGTCCCACGAAAGAGAGACTGGGTGATTGTTAGGGTGATGCCCAAATGATGGCAAGCAGCGGGAATGGAAAACTCACGCCCCAAAAAGAACCATCTGAAATAGCACGCCATGATAGAACTTGGAGAAGCCTCTGCTTGCCAGATACTCGGTATCAAGAACATCGTCCCGAACATTTTCGACATTTGTTATTGGGGACCCTCTCCCGTCGACAGAAACTCTCGTGTCATCGTCCTTCACGTCCTTCACGTCCTTTGAGTTCATGGTGAGGACTGAGGAGTAGCTCAAGTTGAGGTGAGCTCAACAATCGAGTTCACAGATAGCCAATGCCTTGACCATATGTAGTTCGAGACTAGCGATTTAGCTGAAATTGGCTGATGGATATCTTGATAACGGCTTGGCATTGATGCAAGCATTTAGATAAGCTTGCCGTGCTTGCCTCCCGAGTCCCGCCGACGGCCGTGAAAACCGTACCTGAATTCTTGGATAGGTTTATTCAAGCTTTTCACCAATCACAGGATAGACACGTGAGATGGGTGTACATGCGGCCGCCCGAGTATTAAGGTTCAGACGTTTGGGTTGGGGGCGTAGGCGCGATCCTGCACTCGGGTGAGATTCGGTGGCTTCGGGTGAGTTCGGCACATTGCGAGACGGGAAGCATTACAGTGGTACCTGCAAAGTCACATCATCATAATCACAGTCTATCGGATGGGCTTCCGTCGAGGATTACGGTGGTACGAGGGCGGGAGGGTGGCGATGAGGCCAGAGAAGCACGGGAGGGTGGCGATGAGGCCGGAGAAGCACAGGAGGGTGGCGATGAGGCCGGGGAAGCACAGGAGGGTGGCGATGAGGCCGGAGAAGCACAGAAGGGGACACAGCAGAGGTCAGTCCGTTCCCATTCTTGTTGTTGCTGATTGTACTTGTATATAGTACGCCGAGTACCTCGATGGCCAAGATTGCTGACTTTGCTCGTTTCAGTATACTAAGGCCTGATGGAGTTAGTCGGCGATGAGGCCGGTGAAACACAGAAAGGGATACAGCAGAGGTCAGTCCGTTCCCATTCTTGTTGTTGCTGATTGTACTTGTATATAGTACGCCGAGTACCTCGATGGCCAAGATTGCTGACTTTACTCGTTTCAGTATGCTAAGGCCGGATGGGGTTAGTCGGCGATAAGGCCGGTANATTAGCTTAATAGTCCTCGTGTATATAGTTCCTTCTCTTTCCTTATACACGTAGTATATGTGTAAGGTTTGAGGTAAAGGAGTTATATATTAAATGGAAATAGAGATCTCAAAGAATATGAGGAATTAAATATATAAAGAGTAAGTATAATAGCCCAATCCATCTCAGTACATATAGAGATCCTAGAGATACGTAAAATAAGTGTAATCTCCCTTATCTCGGCCGTGTTCCTTAAATCTCCGTATATACACATAGATCCATGCAGCCAAGACGGACTAATTCATACACACCCTTTTAGCTATACGAGGTACGAGAGAAGCTGGACTATTAACTAATTACAGCGCTTACTCAGTAAGCTAACCCTATTAGGCTAATATTATAATCTAAATTTACTCTTAAACGTCTCCTTTTAGCTTAACTCTACTACCTAATCTAATCCTGATTAAATTGAGTAATAAAAGAAAGTTTTCCTGCTATTAACGATTAAATCCTTTTATAAGGCTATCGGCAGGCATAATCCCTGTCCGTAAGTACTTAATAGTGATGTTTTTCGCCATTATCTCTTAACGTAGAAAGTAGTAATAGATATCCACGTGACGAAGCTTCGGGATAGCTTCGGGGCTTTAGAGGTTAGTAGTCGAATTATTATTTAGTTATTATATTTAATACTAAGATCCTCGCCTAATATAAAGCTAATAGTAGTCGTTTCTACTATATAACCTCTTTACCGTAGTACAAGGCCGTAAAAGTTCTACCTTAGTACTTATGGTAGTTACTATTTTCTACTTCGTAGCCTTCTATACGATTAGTCCGTTTGCTAGTATAAGTAGGAAGCCTTAGCGGGATTTCCGGGTATCTAAGTTATCGGCGAATAAGGCATCTATTGACACGTGTGAAAGATAGCCTTGTAGTAATAATAGATCTAGTCCTAAGTAGCGAATAGCGAGGTCCCTATAGTCCCTAAGGTGGAAATATAGTAATTAGCTACGTATAAGTAGGTCGAGGATAGATTCTTCTGAAATTTAGCCAAATAAGAGGCTGTAAATACAATATCAGGCCTTATTATATAAGCTATATAGCCTATATAGCCGACCTTTTCCTATATTTCCCTAATCTATAAGGCTGTAGCCTCACCCTCGTATAGACTTATTTTCCCTAAGGGTAATAGAGTATATACCTTATAGGAAAGGAGAGAGGTTTTAAACTTCTTAACTATTCTATTAATATATATATCTTAGTATAGGGTAATAGTCTATTTCTAGCGATCACGTATAATCTTAATACCTAGAAAGAATTCTAGGTTTCCGAGGAATCTGAGCTCATATTTAGCTAAAAGTTAAGTCTTAAATAACTTAAAATAAGCCTTATCTTCTTTGCGGTAAAGGTAGATAATATCATCTATAAAGAAGAAGACTATAAGGTAGTTATTATAGTAGA
>JEMP01000044.1:17531-109086 GCA_000738655.1 Venturia pyrina ICMP 11032 | reverse complement strand
GGTAAGCTTACTACCCCTTTATTAGCGCTTCCTAAGCTCCTACCCCCTATCTCTAGGAAGGAGCTATTCTTTTCCCGGTCTAAGCGGGTCGGACTCCTCTAGGACCGGNTACCTCCTACATAGTACGCCGAGTACCTCGATGGCCAAGATTGCTGACTTTACTAGTTTCAGTATGCTAAGGCCGGATGAGGTTAGCCGACCAATCAACATCCCAATGGAACGCCCAACCGAAGTCCCTTTTCCCAACCACGGCGACCACCATAAAGCATCAACCCTCAAAAACCCATCATCCCGACCCATCATCTTCACCGCCTGCCGCACCTCGTCCTCGACGTCTGCGGCGACATGGAGAATGAGTACTGTGTATGACGATGCCAGTGGGCCTCATATGTCCTTCCCAATATGAAACCTGCTCCCGTCAATCTATCTGGCCCGAAGACCGAAGTCACATCCCGGCACCTACACCACGGATGGTAAATCAACCATGATTCCATGATTCCATGATTCCCATGACTCAATTCCTGTTTCAAAAGTGGAAGCACGGTCTGGCAGTGGCCTTCTCCCACCCGGCATCGCACTTCCGCTCCCGTGTCCAGTCCACTTTCTCCACAGTCCACGAGGCTGGCCATGGACAAAGTGCCTAGAATAGCATGTCAAAGCGCCTGGAATAGCATGTCAAAGCGCCTGGAATAGCATGTCAAAGCATGGCCATGTTCAGGGGTGGGAGATTGATAAGATTGATAAAATTTGAGCCGCCAAGTGGCAAATCTAACCATTACGGCACTCTTGGGTACGGAGTACGGGTACGGGTACGGCCTTGCTCGCTTACCGCTATTTGCTTCCTCCATACCTCGAATCTCACAACACTTCGACACATATANNNNCCCCCCCCCCCCCCTCAAAATCCCCTCCATACTCCATCGCCCAAACCTCCCAATCACTCACTACCTTCCCATCATAACAAATCCAACCGGTTATTCCAAATCCAACAGGTACTTTGGACGCACAATTCTCCGGAATAAGATACGTCATACACTTGATCTCGATGCTTCCCAACGCCGACAGGACGAAATCATACTGGATCGAGGCTGCGCAATCCGATCTCAGAGATTTCCACTCGACAAAGTTTCTCCCTTTAGAGACCGATGTCGTGATAATAGGAAGTGGCTATTCGGGTGCGACAGCTGCCTATTGGCTGCACAAAGTACGACCTGGCCAAACCCAACTTGAACATCACACGCTAATGTGTTACTCTTAGCACACATCACAAAATGGTACAACTCCAAACATGCTTCTTTTGGAGGCCCGTGATATATGCGGTAGCGCAACCGGAAGAAATGGAGGTCAGTTGAGGCCACATGCCTATTCGAGGTACAACACCTGGAAGGCCCGCTTTGGTCCCAAAATCGCCATGGATCTCATCAAACATGAAATGGCACATTTGCCCGCTTTCAAAGCAATGCTTGCTGAGGAAGGTATCACGGAAGAGGTCTGCTGCAAGTTCGGCGAAACATTCGACGCGGCTATGACGGATGCGACATGGGAACGCCTGACATCCAATCTAATGGCCATGCGACAAGATCACGGTACCGAAGATGAGACCGTAAAAGCGATCAAGCTGATAGAAGTCGCTGAGGCTGCGGAAGCTTATACGCAGATGAAGGGCGCTGTGGGGGCCATTATACATCCTGCTGGTCAGGTTTGGCCGTACAAATTCGTTCACGCACTACTTCGAATCATCCTTGCAACAGGCAAACTCAATTTACAAGCCCACACACCTGCCGAGCGAATTTCAGATAGAGATGCAGACGGCTGGATTACGGTCGAAACAGCGCGGGGAGTTGTCAGGACGCGAGCAGTCATCCACGCCACAAATCGATGGGCGGCACATCTCCTCCCGGAACTTGAAAACTTGGTGTACCCAGGTCTAGCCACAGTATCGGCCATCAAAGCCCCTGAAGGATTCATCAAACACACCGGCGCGCAACACTGGGATAGCAACGTTAACAATTACTGGAACCAATTACCTGCACCCTACAACACCATCATTCTCGGTGGCGCTCAGTCCGTTCTCGCTCACCAACCGGCCATCAAAAACACAGACAGGGACAACGCCCTCATCCCTGGGGTGCCAGCATACATGCAGTCATGGGCCTCGACACATATCACCAACTGGCCGCAAAACGAAACAGGAGAACTTGCTCTTCCAGCTGAAGAAGGCGGAAACTGGACCGGTGTCGAAGCGACCACTTCCGATGCATTTCCTTTCGTCGGGCCAATGCCGGGTAGGGAGGGTCATTTTGTCGCCGCTGGATTCAACGGTCACGGCATGCCTCGAATTCTCCTTTCAACAGCTCATATTACGCCACTCGTTTTGTCCTACCTCCAAATCGAAGCTGTGGCGCCTGCATTGATGAAGGATTTCCCACCACTCCCAGCACCTTTTGTAGTTACGGGTGAACGGATTGCAAAACTACAGGGTGTGGATATTTCAGCCAAAATTGCGGCTGGTGTTGTGTCTGGATTGGAGAGTGGTAAGAAATCCTTTTGCGCGACGGGCAAGGTGTTCTACGAGGAAGCTGTAGCTGCCCGCAAGCGGGAGAGCGAAAAGATCTTGATGGATCTGGCGATGAAGAGAAGCGACAGTCCCATCGAGACTTGAATCGCTGCACAATGTTACAAGCGTGGTATTTTGGATCGCGAATTTTACTCATCAATAGGCAAGGCGTTGGCTGTGTAGGAACTACTAGAATTACATCTCACCAGCGAGACAAAAATAGTCATAGTAATAATCGGGAATGGGATATTGACCCCTCTCTCCCCCGTCTCTATCTCATAAGCGACCAACTAAATATAATCCCGAACACGTTTTCGAGCTACCCACGCCTTGTCAGGGGGCACTGCATTTCCTTGGGTGCTACCAGCACGTGTCTGTCTCCATTCAACTTTTCCATTGGGATTCATTGGTTGGTAGAACTGAGCCGATCGACAAGATCGGAGGTCACTGATTCGCGAATCGAATTATCCCTACCAACTACAGACCTGTATTCATTGGTTGTTGAAACAAGACTAATGGGCGCTGCAGTGGTAAGATGGAAACCCCGAAGGCGCAGCGGAAATATGGAAAAGAGAAAATACAGAGTAAGTAAAAGCGGGAAAAGGGGTTCCAACTCATCAAAGCTAATGCCATACCACGATATCGCCAGATTATCGATTGCTGGTATTGATCGAGTATCGCTTTGACGATTAGGGCTGGGGTGGCCTCTTCCTTGTCTTTTATACTGTGTATATCCGCTAGTTGAAGGCAGGCTTGGCGTTTTGTTACTGGTGCTTGTAGTTTTATTACTATGAGAAAGGTGAAAAATGAAAAGTATGATTGTAGAATGTATAAAATGTATAAAATGTATAAAATGTAAGATTACCTTACATGAAACGGGCGAATTATTAGGATTGGTACCTAGTACCAAAGTGTTTTATTGGTATTACACTATTACTACCTCCATATAAGTAGCTGGATTAGCTGGGATTTCGGGGGTACAGGAACGTCGTAAGTAGTTGTATTAGCTCGGTTGGGTATGTTTTTACTAATTATATAGTTTTTAAAAGGCATAGGAAACCTTCTTTGAGGGATATTTCTTGGAGTATTTATCTTCTCTTTTTAATCTTTCTGTTGGTCTTGGGATTTATGGATAACCTAAGTATCTAGGATTTAATAATGTAACCTACGAACAAGTCCCAGCTTCAATAGGGCTATACGAGCCTCGTGTTAGTATATCCGAACACGAAGCACCAGCGTATTTACCTAGTTATAGCGGTATCGATGTTGTTGTCTATGTATGAGGTTGTCGATGGTATAGTATTATTGCTCTCGAGACGAAAGGGATGTAATCTTGGTATTTACGTCGAGTCGGTCGTTCCTCCTTGGTTTTCGACGATGCATATTGAAGCTACGAGGTGTAACGTCGAAGATTAAGGATGAAGGAATGTCAATTCCTCGACGGAACTCATTGCGTTAGGGAGTGGAACGATCGATCTCGATGCGGATAGGTTGAGGTTTGGATGTAGTTGCGACTGTTCCTTTGCGAGTAGACAGAATACTTTGAACCTGATGGTTGTTTGTTCGTGAACTTGCATGAGCCGAAAGTGAACTACAAGATGGCTTTTTTAGCTCAAGTTGGGTCGAAGGAGTGTCGTGAGAAGAAAAGGAAAAGAAAGGCAGGTTGATTGGCGCTGGAAAGTGGGTTCAGGGGCTAGATTCAATACCTCGCGTCCATCGTCTTTGTTAAACGTGGTCTTCGAAACAGGAGATCGCGAGAGGAATCATCCTAAGCCGTGGATAAATCCATCTACATGTAGCCTGTGGTATCGCTGAGTAATCTTGAGAACAGCGCTCAGTTCTCATACCACGCGCGTATGGATATAACATCCGCGTTGAGAATTACATGTAGCGACCCGACTAATTTCCAGACGAATCTGATATTAACATCATCTGCCTCCATTACACTCCTACTGTACATTCTTCCAGAAAAACTCGGGCTCCCCTCTGCGGTTCACCTTGCCCTCCCTGGTCTCAACGTCGTATTTCCTCAATATATTGATGAAAATGATTTTGAGCTCGTTGGCAGCGAAGAAGCGACCTGGGCAGGCGTGTTTCCCATATCCAAAGGACATCATTTCTTTTTGGACGGTGACGAATTGGTGTTTGCCCGCTTCTTCCTCGGAGGCTTGACGCAGCTTGAGGAAGCGATAGGGATCAAATGTATCTGGGTTAGGCCAATGTGCTGGGTCGCTTGAGCCGGCGAGGGTGGCGCTGCGGAGGGGTACACCTGGTGGAATGTAGGTGCCATCAGAGAGGGTTATGCCACGACGGGTTTTGTTATGGTACATTGCTACGATGAGGGTTAGAGTTGGGGGATGACGTGATTGGGTCAAGGGCGGGTTGTTTGGGAGTTGTGGAGCGGAAGGTGCTTACCGGGACCAAGCATGTGCATCCGTTGGGACTCTTTCATGACAGAATCAAGCAGTTTCATTTCGTAAAGGACTTTTGACGAGAATTCTCCGTTATTTTGCTTGAGCGCCGCTTCCCATTCGGCGCGGAGTTCTTGTAGAAGGCCGGGTACTGCGCAAATGTCTGCCAATCTGCGAATCGACTTAGTTTTGATTAGAGTGGTGTAGAATGAGAGTGCTCACAATCTAGTACCAGTGAGAGATGTGGTATGGATAGCAGACATGCTCAATCTCAACTGGAGCAAAGCAATGTCATCGTCATTTTTTATCTCTTCAGGGAACTTGGATGACTTTTTCAAACTCCATTGCAGCATATCGTCCGGAAGTTCTCCGCCCTGTTCCATCAATTCTCTTCTCTGCTTGATCAGAGGGCCCAGCAACTTCCTGTTCTTGGCACGCTCTCTGTTGAGGAACTTGACGTCTGGAAGGAGTCTGCTCACAATGGGTCTCAGTGGCATCCAATACGTTCTCAATTTATAGATAGTTCTGAAAGCGTTTTCGGTATAGTTGATACTCAGATTGAGGTAGTCTTCGTTCCAGCACATTTCTGGTCCGAGAAAGACATCGCCCGAAACAATGGCAATGATCCTGAGCAGCTGCTCGGAGAAGGGTAATTGAGTCCAGTCTGGACACGACGGCATCACGGACGCTACTGCTTGCGCTGCTGTTTTGGCCAGGCGTGGGTTGATACGGTCTGAACGTGTTAGAGAAGATTCAAAGGAATGAATGAAGATGGTACGTACTCAGAGCCACCGTCAAATCTCCCTTGACGAGGTGATTCATGAACGGGGTAGTGGCCTCAACACCTGTCCATTCTGGCATTTGCTGTTCGTTCAAAGCCGCGATATTGTCCATATAATCATCCTTCATGTTTTTGACCTCGTCCATGAGATAAGGTGGCAAGCACACTCTTTTTCCTATTGAGCGAGCGTCAGTGTCTTTCAGACCTTATAGATTTCGAAGTTACGACGTGGGACAGAGTTTCAACATCTAGCATTTACATCGACGGTTTAAAAGCGTACAAGCATATTCATTCGCCAAAATCATCGACGTCAATCCCAGGCCGAACGCGGCAATGTCCTTTGCTATCAGAAGTGAAGGCAAAACGCGAGGGGCTTGCGTAACATTGAATGTCACTTACCCTCAGGTGTGTCGACATAATATACACCATTAAACTGGGCTTTGCTTAGCGGCGTCGTGAGAAGGCTGAAACCCGTATAGATACCTGTTTATATCCTCGAGCGTACACTCCTATTTCATCTTTCCGAAAGTTCTCCCATCTTTGAGCTCTGGGCAATTCTGCGTCCACAACTGGAATGTGGCTCAAGTCCGGTCCGAACAATGTAGAGCGGAAAAGTAGAAGAGCTCCCGCCAGCAGAAGGACTCCCATCAGTGACTCGGGAGAAGCCAATGTGGCCAAAAGGCTTTTGATTTCGATTTCCACCATGTTGGTACGGAGAGGTGCGCTCTGTTGATGGAAGGAATTAGGGCGACACCATCATATATGTATCTCCAAACTTCTACAGTGTTTATTCGCACATAACCATTGGTTGACAGGGTATCATCCGCGGACCCCGGTCATCTGGTAAGATGCAGAGTGCGAGCATCCCAGTTCCTGAAAGATAGTCGTTCTCGTCATCCGTATTGACGGGACCAGTGGTCGGGCTCAAAAAGGTCCGGACATCTCGCCTAGTTTTGGTGAGAAAACACGCCTATTCTCTACCGATTCAGTTTTCCTCACTATAATTCGTCGTCGTTGTGGCCAAGGACTTGGAGAAAGAAGTGAAAAAGTAGAGGATCCCCCTAAGTTTTCGAACTAGTACGAGTAGGGTCGGCTTCCCGAAGTGTCTGGACCTCTTTGAACCCGAACCGTACTGGTACACAGTACCACAGTATAAACGGAGATTCCGTACGAAGATATAGACGAGACAAGGTTGACAGCACCAGTAAGTTGAGGCGTTTCAGCTCGAGAATCTTCACTTCAATTGAGCACGGCATTCGCGTAGGTTCCCTCCTTAGCTAGAAGATTGCCCTGTGCAGTAGTACACAGTATGTATCTTCAATCTCTGCTGGCAATCCCGTGACAGTTTGAGTTAGACGCTAAGCTAAATCAGGAAATTCCGGATGCACAGATTACACAGTACGTCAAATACACTGTTTCATTGTTACAGATTACGGCTCCATCGCAGCGAGTAACAACCACCATCGTAGATCTCACGATACGTCAACACGATTCAGATGATTACAAGATAGGGTGGTCCAGAATTGCACAATGTCGTCTCCGTGGCTGCGCTACATTTGCACCTACGATTGCACTCGGACGCCGGATGCAAACTAAGAATGAGTCGGTATCAACCTCACATCGTCTCCGTCAAACATCTCTTCGATATGATGCGAGATCCGAACATCCTAGACTATGCAAGTGCTATACTGTGTGCTGTCGTATAGGATGCGTGTCTGGAGCGAGGTTTTGTGCATCAAGGTTTTGTGCGTCCAGGCTTTGGGCATCCACGTTTCGTGTGTTGTTCAGTGGACTCGATACTTACATAGTACAAAACGTCCCACTCCATTCCCCTCCCCCCCTCTTTCACGTCTTTGTCGGACTTAAGTTGGCTCTCGCAGACAAAACATGACCATAAAACTGATCTCGCCAGTGGAGGTGTACACCGCTGTTCCGGGGATCTATCATTCTCCGAGGGAAAGGCATCCCGGCCAGCGACAATAGCTTTCTCGGCATCGTGGTCTCCAACTGCCCTTACGCAGGCGTGTCAACAGACCGCGACGGGGACGAGTAGCACTAGGGCGGCTCGACGGGAAGCGAGGACTCCGTTGAAAAAAGACCGGAGGGGAAGCCAGCCGGGAGAGAGATTTTCTATATAATTATCCTAATTAGGAAGTGGATGTGGTCAAATCCAAGGGTATCCTTCGCTTATAATCCCGGTATACACGCCGAAGACTAGTTACACCTCGGTTTTTATTCTATGATCCCTACCCCCGCCTTTTCGCCCAATAGGAGATTAGATATAATACGAGCAGGAGATCTCGCCGGCGAGTAAAGCTAAGTCTGGTAACAGACTACCCAACATCCGACGAACTTCAGTGGTGAATATTAGGCGGATGGTTGACACGCCTGCTATTGCGTGTCGAGTGAAGTCGTGGGCAACTACCACAGTACACAGTAGAGGACTGGATTATATTTCTCTGCCAGGGAAGATCAATCATAATACATGCCAAGACAATAGCTGTGCCGAGCGAATAGAAATGGGAGTTGGGGCGAAATTATAATCTTGGAAGATTTTGGGGAATCGCCCGACTCCCCTAAATCTGCCAAGACCACGGGCATGCTTTTGGTAATTCCGGGGGTGAGATGTAAATTACCGGGAAAGGCTGACATGATCGCATGCATACTGTGTACAAATCGGATGGAAGCACTTCTGCTTGCCGAACGTGGGATCCCTTCGCATCCCGCAAGCCATTTGCCGAAGTCCTGGCGAAAAGCACCGTGCTAGTACTCTGCCTGCCGTGTACGCCAGTATCTGAGAACTGAACCTCATCTCAATCGCCGACTTGATGCCATGTCACCTCACAACGCAGTCGTGAACGTATTTCGAGGAGGAATTGTCGATGAGCATGCAATACTGACGGCACTCAGCGATGGCACGATTTCATGTTACACAGCAAATGGCTTTTAATCGGGGACTGAAGCTCCACACACGGATCTGATCCCGAAGATATGGCGGTATCACTTACTTATCTCTTAGTCTGTCTTGGTTCTTTTTACTGCAGAGTCTTTGATGTCGATCCCGATGTCTTTAAGTTCTTTAGACGAGGAACCCAAACAACTCCGTTCTGAGATTTATTTCCAACTCGGACACATCCGAGTAATACTCTCGCGCGGCTTACGGTAATTTGAAGTCCATACGTTGCCGGAGGGGCGAACGAAGGCGACGAAACCTGTAGCTAATTACCAAGGATAACATATAACCCTTCAAAGGTAGAAAGCCTAAGGATGGAAAATCTTTGTCTTCCTCATCTTCATCTAGATCTCTTCATACTATGCTATTTCCAACAAATGACGAGGATGAACTCCGTTGCGCGGACCTGTCACCATACTCGTGGTTACTCAGCATCTATACACAGGAAATTTTTCAAGATGGAATAGAGTGTGGCAACTTGGAGAAAAAGATGGATAGAGCTATCGCGTTGATGCAAGAAAACTTGGAAAAGGATATCTGATCGGGCGACTCCGAAGGCGTGCACGGTAAAATCCAGAAGTGATCTTCACACTCTCGGCACGATGTCCATTGCGATCCCGCATGCGCATTCCGAGTGTAACCTTGGAAATGCCATACGCATACTCAACCACTACAAACACCAACCCTCACGTCAACTTCAACTTGCACCAAACCTCGCACAAAAAAGTCAAAAGTAAAGAAACCCCCAATCCATCCTCACCAACCATCCAAAAATCCCCAAACCCCACCGACCACCCATCCCACCACCCCCCAAAAACCGACAATGCCACCCAAACACGTCGTCTTCGACGTAGTAGGAACCTGCGTCTCCTTCACCGCCTACTACACCAAAATCGCAAAAACCATCGGCCCCAACCTGCAAAAACACACCATAACCCCCCAAGCCTTCGGCTACGCCTGGATGACAGCCGCAGAACTAGAATTCACATTCCTCTCCCTATCCGCGCGCTACAAACCCTACAAGACCATCTTCGCAGCCCTGTTCTACAGAACGCTGCATATGATGGGTGTGCCGCCCGCGGCGCAGAAAACGGACTTTTCGGATGGGGACAGGGATGAGTGTATACGGGGTTATTCGGAGTTGGAGTTGCGCGATGGGTTGGCTGGTTGTTTTGATGTGTTGCGGTCGGCGGGGTTTACGGTGTGGTGTCTTACGACTGGCGATATCTCTCGCGTTCGTGGATACTTTACTCGTGGTGGCGTTGATATGCCCGTTGAGAATTTTATCACGTGTGATAGTACTGGTGTTGCTAAACCGGCTCTTGCGTCTTATAAACCTGCGTTGGAGAAGTTCGGAGAAGGGGAGGAGAGGTGGTTTGCGGCGGCGCATATGTGGGATGTTAGTGCGGCTGTCAAGGCGGGGTTTAGGGGGGCGTATTGCACTGTTTATGAAGAGTATGCTTGTGAGGAGATTTTTGATGAGAGGATGGAGGTTGTGGAGGGGGGTCTGGTGGAGATGGCGAGGGAGATTGTGAGGAAGACCGTGGGATAGAGTTGGATGGGGTAGGAGAGGAGAGGTGGGATGATATGTTCTGTGTTTCAGAGCACATTGTTGAGGAGATGCTGTGACTCGAGTTTTGCAACAAAAGAAGAGCTTGGACAGCAATCAGATCGATCGCAAAAGGCACAGCCAGGACGATCAATGGAATCATTTCACTTGATCAGATTATCAAATTAATCACAATTGGACATGGTGGCACATTCCATCATCAAGTTCCCATGAACTTCCAGCTCTCCTCAAAGAGACCATGTGAATGTTTTTCCTCCTCGAAACCCAGCTCCGAGAAAAAATGTAAGTGACCAGCAGCTCAGGGCCGAAGTAGAAGACAGTGCAAGGCTAATTTATGACCAGCATGCCAGTGACGAGACCAGTCGCCCGGATGGTCCAGCCAGAGCATCAGGGGGGGAGGGGAAAGTTAGACCAACTGCCAGTGGGCACCTTCCAAAGGATGATCGAGGCTGCCTCCACTGAGCGCCTTGAACATTGCTGGAGTGAGGTCAAGACCTGTACTGCAGCCACCGCAAGTGTCGGAGACGTAGCCACGAACGGTCTTGCCGCCCCAGGTGACATCAACGTTGCGCTTGCACTTTGGGTTGTTATTCGGATTCGGGGTCGCTGAGCTGGCCATGTCGGCTGCGTTGACGCTCACCATGAAGTCAGCGGCAGAGCCGACAAATCCACAAGAGCCCAATGAGCTACCCATGGCCGTGTCGAAGGTGAGAGTACCGGTGTTGGAGTCGCCACGCTTGGCCTTGACTGCTGGAGTAGCCCAGTCCCACTGGACATTGTGAACGCGGCCATCACCCTTGGGACGGACAAGCTTGAAAACGGTCTCGGTGACATCGATGGCACCTGGAGCACACACGGGGCATGTGTCTACGATCTTCGCCTGGACAGGCTTGCCGGATTCGTCGTAGATGTTGATGTACTTGCCACAGTGAGGATTGGAATTGGGATTGGCGCCGTTGGCCATGTCGCCGTGGTTGATGGCGACGACGAGCTCGTCCTTCCCATTGTTGTAGCCGCAAGAGCCCATACCAACGCTTGGGTCGTAGTAGGTCATGTCGCCAGAGAATTGAGCGTTAGCTGACGCGTCTGTTAGCCGAGAGTGTCTTCAGGTGGCATTGTGAAAGGGGGAGCGAATCTTCCAACGCGAGGTCTACCGTCTGGACAGGAGAATCATCGCGTAGAGGAGCGAGATCAAGGATTGCTACATTCCTGGCAACTTGAAGACCAAGTCGCGAGGGACGTCACAACCTCTGACTGGACATGCCTCTGAGATAACGTGAGCGCAGAGAGAGACTTACCGTTCCGAGCCTGGATTTCACCTGAAGCGTCGACTGGAGCTGCGTTTCCCAGAGCTGCGAAACCAGCCAAGATGGCAGCAGCGGGACTGAGTGTGAACTGCATGCTTGCAAGTCTGACGCCAATTAGCAAGATGCTGCGAGGAACGAAAGGGGAAGACTTACTTGTGGACAGGAATGAAGGACTGTTTTGAAGGATCGGATAGCTGATGGCGAGGCTGGTGTCGAGTTGGTAAAGGAGAGTAGTGAAGACAAGTGTCAAAGGAAGGTTGGTTGAGCAAAAGAAGGCTGTGGAGGCTGGAAAGAGTAGTGATTGTGTGAGGGTTGAGAGGTTGATGGCTGAGAAGTAGAGTCCTCTTATATCTAGTCCTCTCAGATCTTCGTGCCTTTCCCGATCACAAAACTGTTCACGCTAACATTGTCAGCCGTCTCAAAAGTGGATCCGTAATCTTCTAAAGGATTGTCACAGGTTTGGAGACTGTTCATTCGTCACTGCTGAAACGGGAAAGACCCCAGCACTTGCTCTGATAATCCACGTGGAAGGAAAATTAATTGTCGTGCTTCACTGCTATTGGTCAACCTGAACACATCATCACACAAGGAGGGGCAAGGCTGAAGGCTGAGGGGTGAAGGAGTGCTCGAGGGCATGTTGTTGTCGCAGCAGTCGAACATTCTGTGTGAAGTGGTTGGAATGTTGCAAGTGTGTGGGGAAGGAAATCCGGGGAAGCATAAGATTCTTTGTCTTCGCGGAAGTCGGCTGCCAGCTTGTGCCTGGGCATCAACCGCTGGGCACACAATTCGCCGTCGCAGAAGGGAGGGCAAAGATCCGCGGTTGACGCAATGAGAAAAGCGTCGGGGTTGGCCTGATGCAGAGGTTGAGGATTTCCCTAGCATTCTGGAAGGCACCGGCTGCGACCACGCTAGGTGCGTCCTTGCTATCGTGTGGTATGAAGTGTTACCAATGCAGGGTTTACGTTCCAGGAACTTGAGGTACATCCTTCGAGAATTCGAAATACTGGCAAAAAAAGAAAAGGAAAAAAAAACATAAATGTTCGGGCGACGACATGTTATCTCTGTAGAGAACGTTCGCCACAGGCGATGAATTTCGAGATTAGTCCCTAGAATCCGATCTGTTTGATAAGGGGTGTTTACGTGGGCGTAGACGGGTCGATGCGTTCGGCGGCCAAGAAAGTGGGCGAGTCGAAGTGATCTGTTAAGGCACGCTTTTGAGCCTGGAAGACAAGTGAGGAGGACTCGAAGATGACAACATCATCCGGACAAGCGCGAAAAGATCCACATGACGTCGGGTCAAATGCATTCGATGGTCGAAGATGTCGGTGTGGTTGAGAAAGGTTTCGTGGCAGCGACTTGCCTTTCCGCTCGGCACCAACGCTGTCAGCCAAGGAGTCAAACTCCTTACTTGCGTATGCAGTGAGTAGTCTTTTCAAGAGAAAACCAATGATTTTTGTCGACTGACAGATAGACCAGCCAAGCAAACAGCAGGTTTGAGTCCATGAAAAGCGGTACCATGCGAGGCTTTGAGTTCATGGTAGCCACGATTATCAGCCTAAGTTCAATGTAGTCAAAACAGAGGATATAGCCAAGAGAAAGACCAACGCAAGGGGTAAATTCTGCAGCCAGTGCTACTTTCGCCTTCCTATTTTATGTAAACATGAGAGCGTCGCCCCTCATTCGCGAGGTCTCAAATGCCGGATCGTCGAAATGAACCTGCTTTTCTGGCGTCTCGCTTCTTCAGACTTGTACTACGGTACCACCACCTCAACGATGTGCGGCTAGATATGTATGTCAGAAATTCCGTATGCATGAGGTTTTGATCCGCTGAAAACCATACAGTCTTTTTGTGTCACACAATGAATCGGTGCCTGCCAGAAAACCATGAACTCCCGGCTGCACTGCGATGAACAGTCGTAATGCAAGGCGGATTTCCATAACCTACCTTCCAGCTCTGAGTTCTGGGCATACATGCAGCTCTAGTGAGCAGGTGGTCTAGTAATACCAACCCAACTGCATCCTTCGCCTTCGGAGCAGCCAAAAGCCATCTCCGGAAGATCCCTCACAGGACGAGCTTTGGCGCCACAATCTTGCCCTGATACAACAACGGCCCACTTGGGCCTCCGACAGCGTCCAACATAACACTTTGCTCAGTTCAGCAATAGCAATGCCGTCACCAATAGCGTCGGTGGCCTATTTCCCAGCGAAGGGAGTACTGTTGTTGGCGTCGATCTCGCAATTCTGCAGCTTTTGTCCCTGCACTTGGCGGTGTGAAGGAGTAGAGCACCAGAATTCCTTTAAGCCCGATGATATGAAGTGCTAGACCATTTGGTGCATCGTTTCTGGTCGAATCATTAGCTGTTCAACTCTTGTAGATGATTTAGCTTCTTACGTCCCAACAAGATCATGCCCACTATCCAAGATTGAACGCCGAACATCATGTTTGGCCTCAATTTTCACAGCGCTGTGATCATTGCCAGTGTTCGCGCTGAACCAATAATTAGGATTGCTTGGAGCTGTGTCTTTCTTTCGACCTTGCAAACCGTTCAAACCTTTCCTCCATGTATCAGTACTAGGCTAATTGGTATCGCCAATCTTCTCAAGTTGATAACAAGCTGCAAGCTGCAAACTTACCAGCGAGAAGATGGAGAACAACCACCTTGTCGAGATTCAATTGTATATTGTTGGTAGCGTATATTAAACACAGAACAGTGCAGACTAAAGAAGACGTGACGGGAAGCCGCAGCACATTTCCTCAAAGCAACAGTGATTGCATGATTGCTCGATGCTCTGCAGACACAATTTTCAGGTTATAGCTCCCACAGCGTATTGTGTAATAGTGAAAATAGACCGAGAGAGAGCCGGTTAGCAAATGGTATCCCAACGTCCTTGTGATACTGCGCTCGAATCATCTGGGTAGGTTGGACGCCAGGCTCTCTGCAATGTGAGCTCTTTGGGGTGCGGCCTCAAAGATATAGTCTCCAAGATTGAGATGACTTTCGATGGATGCGTGATGGTGAGAAATGCCTAGCCGGTGGATGTTGCGCTGTGGTTGATATTGCTGGAAGATTGTGAGAAGGACTCGTGGAGACGCGTAGAATTATTCTAGCAGGTAGGGCGCTCCTTACATTCTGCTGGGTAACGTTCTAGTTGAGAAGCCATCTTCTTTTCGCCTCCTGTGCCTCCATCGTCTCCATCATGGATTCCACTTCCTCATCACATCAATGCCTTCGTTGAGACTACCACTGTTACCATCACCAGCCGCTATCAAACGCAAAGATATCGCAGCCAGCCAATGGCTCCGAAACAACAAGATAAGTTGACAATGCTTTCCACGAGAAACTCTGCGCAGTAACCTGACATTATCTCGTGCAACACAAGTTTGTCAACGTGTTCGCGACCAAGGCTGAAATTTGAGTCTCAAGTTGAGCTCAATTTGAGACATACTCCCGCTCTTTAGAAGGTTTGTGTGAGCGAACGACTCAATCATGCCGCTTCTCTCATATTGAATATATGCAATCGGAATGTTTAATTGGCTTGCTGATGACAGACTCATGCGACTGGACGGTCTATGGAACAGAATTGGCAATGATGGCCATCCTCGAAAAGCAATAGGGGAGTTCACCATCGATTTCAGCATTCAGCCAGCTACATCATATCTCTCACGACTGACGCACTAGCGAAGTCCCAGCTATCGCTCGCTGCCTTTCGACCTTGTGATACCTAGATTATTGAGACATCAACGGGCAGAAGTCAGCTCACTATCCACAACAAAGCCCCATAGACGACGAGATCGATTGTACTCTTCGTAGCCAAAATTCTCCTCTACGAGTAGAAGTTATGATACACCTTGCACCGTCCAACCCAACCAGCACGCAAGAAGGCTACACCCGGTAGAAGATGCTGAACTGCCAAAGCCATGTGGGTATCTGAATCATTGCATAAAGCAACCCTAATTCTCTAGACAACAGCGTAGAATAAGAAAAGATATCTTGAAGCGCACATGCCTGAGATGGATCGTATCGCAATACTGAGAGCATCGAAGGAGGTTTTCTTCTAAGAGGAACAGTCGATGATCGAGACGAGACGGAACAACAATGTTCAATCAACTGTTTCCAGCTCAACGGTTTGCAAACAATGAGAATAACGTTTTGTGATCCAAAACGCAGATTAACGTCCTCAAAGAACTGAAAAAACGATGGCGGAAAGGGTAGAATACATCAACCTTCTTCTTCCCCCAGACAACGCCACGGGACTACCATTGATCGAGGCACCACATCTTAGTTGGCGTGACCGCATGGCTCTCCCTAGCTTGCAGCCTTATCTTACCATGTCTGGATAGGGTAAACGCCCCGGAAGCTCGGAAGATAGCGAGGAGAAGTTATACGAAACGTTAATGCGAAGTAGACGAGCGGAGCAGGGTGGAACAATGTTCAGAACTTTCTACTCGATTCGTGATATGATGGGGGTATAATCGTCGATCACCTATTCAAACTTGACTGCGAGAGTTCCAGCGCAAAATCCCAATCTCGTTTCCCCTTTTCCAATTGTATTTCCCATGGCGCTGTGCGTCTATTGAAACTCCCCAAACTCGCCATCATCAAAACCCATATCCGCCACCGTTTGCTTCGGCAACGAATGCACTTCTCTCGATTTCCTCCGATCATGTTTGATATCTCTTGCGTTCGGCGGAGGCGGTAGAAACGGTATTCCATCGCCCGACCCCGAACCGAATTCACCACTTGACCCCTTTCCAGGCGGTGGCGGTATACCAAATAACCCGCCTCCTCCCCTCCCAGCGCCTGTGTACTCGCTTTCCTGTCCAACACTACGTCGACTGCGTCCTCCGATGTCAATCTTGATCATCTCGCCCTCTTTCAGCGAGTAATCCTTTTTGACCTCCTCTTTCTTCACCTCTGGAACCGGCCTTCCTCTTCTACCCGGCACAGGAGGTTTATTTGTGGCTTCAATGGCAAGGACTTTCTGTACGTCTTGCAAACATACGCCAAAATCAAAAGCTTCAGGTCTTTCTTCAAACCCAATGCCAAGTGTAGCTTTCATGCCTCCTTCGCCCACAACTCTTACTGCAAAAAATCTCGACGAATCTAGTGCTTGTTCTACGACTGCTGGTGTAGTGTATGGCGAAGCAGCAAATAACTGTCCTGTCTTGGGATCCTCCAGTAGTATGGTTGTTGACACCTTTTCTGGTGTATCAGCGGGTGCGGAGGCGGGCGGTGGAATTGCTGTTTCCACGACTCGAAGTCGAGCGGTGAAGATGAGGTCTGCTGGATTTTGCGTCCATGTTGCTGCGGCGAACCCTTTGGTGGAGTTGATTGGGGGTATTCTGTAGACATGAACTTTGGGAGAAACGTGGAGGATGCGTTGGATGGCGTCTGAAGGATACGGCTGCTGGGTGATTGGATCCTTGTCCATTCTGAAGGATTTCTCGAGGGTGTTTTTGCTGAGAGTTTCCCGGGTACAATAGTAGCCCTGCTTTGTGTATAAGGCTTTCAATCGAATATGGTGTTGATTTATTCGTTTGCGGCGTTCGCGTCGTTCCCTCCGCCTGTTGCTTCTGTATTTCCAGTTGAGCGGTCTTCCTCGAGTAGTTCAAGGGTTTTGAGTATGCCTATGGCAGCGAGAGCGACAATGGTTATAAGGAAGGACTGGTCCCAGATAGTCGAGATGTACTTTGATTTGGCGGGGTTGAGCATCCCGGGCTCCATATTCAGTAGGGTGCAGTAACTAGTTTGTAACGCTGAGCTGTCACTTGGGGCACGGGTGAGCCAAGGATCTGCGGGTACGCGCCTAAGCAAGACCCTATCAATTAGCGAGTACATGCGAACAGAGGAGGCGTCTTTTCGCAATCGATGTCGATTATTTTCTGCAAAACTTGGAGATGGGCCAGGGATCTATCGCTATGCAACACCAAGCGAGAAACTCAATTACGAACACTGTGCTGTACTATGTAGAGATCGTGTTCTGAAGTCTGCGCCCGGGCTAAGAAATACGCGTTGCCCAATGACATAGTCAACTTTTGACTCACGCTTCAATACAAACCTTCAACTTGAATGCGCCCGTTCTTCAAGACACCTCTACAAATCCTATTCGCACTACCAGTTCCAAAGAAAATGGCCCCTCCAGCGCCTCAACCCGAGACGGACTTCGACATAGTCACCACCTATCGACAACTCCTACAATCCGACTCCGAACTCACCATGCCCGTGGCTGCGATTGAGTCTCTAGTACTAGCTCTCTCCCACCGACCGACCTCCACAATCTCCGAAACTTTGCAATATCTCGAAGCCTTGAGCGAAACGCTGATCAAAAACACTGCTAATCCAATTTCGCTATCTGCTGGAACCGACCTGTTTCAGCGGTATTTGATTTCCAGCCTTAAACCAGGACACCACGGCGGAGTAGGAGATTTCGAGGTCGTGCGAAGGCATTTACTGAACAATGGACGACTGTTTGTAGAGAGGGCAAAAGCTGCGCGGGAACAGATCGCACATTTTGGCAGGAGTTTTGTAAAAGACGGATGCACAGTGTTGACAACAGGAGGTTCCCGTGTGGTTGGCGCGCTACTACGTGAAGCTGCAGAAGCAAGCGGCGGAAGCGTGAGGTTCAAAGTTATCTACGTACTACCGGGCACAGAACAGGCATCCCAAGAAGGCTCGGACATAGTCTCGGCACTGAGAAAACGAGGAGTACCTGTTGCGACAATCGGTGCTGAGGCAGTGGGCTATGCTATGGGTAAGGTCGATATGGTCATAGTTGGTGCTGAGGGTGTTGTCGAGAACGGAGGAGTCATAAGTCGTTTGGGCACGTATCAAATCGGAGTGCTGGCCAAAGGATGTGGCAAGCCGTTCTACGTAGTCGCAGAGAGTCACAAATTCGTCAGGATCTTTCCTTTGGGGCAATACGATCTGCCAATCGAACAGAAGATTGTGGATTTCAAGAGCAACGATGGGCCAGGCGCCGAGGAAGAGGCACAGAAAGATATTGATGAGGGGATCGACATGGAGGACGGAGAGCAGAAAAAGCAAGATCGGAAGGTCACTGGCGTTGCAGAGGCAGTCGACTTCACACCTCCAGAATACATATCTGGAATAATCACGGAAACGGGCGTCCTGACGCCGAGTGCCGTCAGTGAAGAGCTCATCAAAATCTGGTTCTGAAGACGTGGAAAGACATCACACTCAGCCCAAAACTGATTTCAAAGGTTTCTTGCAAAACCGGAATCTAAATTTTCAAAAGTTCTATGACATCGACGGCGATTTACAAATGATGAAATCCTTTTGGAGTTTCGGAGGGAAACGATGAATTGACGGCCGGAGCTATGAGGTAGACGTGCCTCAAAGTAACGTACGAAGAGCGGCAGTGCTAGATAGCAAATTGATGTAAGTTTTCGATGCGATAGTAAACATAAGTACCTGAAGCTAATCAATTAGTATCATGTCCCTCTCGTGCTTTCGCGATGAGCGAGCTATCGCAAAGGAAATCATCGTGGACGAACGGTTCATTGTGTTTGTCCTGACGTTGAATTTAAAATCAGACAACAAAAAGCAAGTAGTCGTAATTTCATGGATTCCTATCGACCCAGAATGCCAACTTCGAACCCCCCCTGGCCCCATGTTTCCAGAATCGATCTTCTATCCCAATTGGAGTTGCACGGATTGGCGAGGAAATGGAAAGGATCATGCAAAATATCATGAGCGTGTGAAAGTAATGTGTGAATGTGAAACTATTCCACAACCAACCCGCAGCAACACTTCTTCCATCACGCATTGTGGCGCAGCTCGAAAGTTTGAAAGACTTCCCACATCAGGTATTTGAGTCATACTTCTACAAGAAGAAATAGCGTCAAAAAGTGTCGTGGAATCTCGGGCCGTACAGGCAATGCCAAAAGGATCGCCCCTGTATTTCGACTGCAACCGAGAGCAGACATCATATCAAGGTACTGAAGGAAACTGTGAGCCAAAACCGAAGTACAGGTCAACCTCCAAACGATCGCTTACCTTCAAGCCAAAAGCATCGAACAATCCCCCAGCAAGCCCACACAACAAAACCTCAACGTTGTTTGGAGAGTCCTGACGAAAGTAATGGTAGAGGGCGTGTACTGGCTGAGATATTCGCGCCGGTAGAACTCCTCAAATAAAACCAAAACTATTCATGGAACCAAAAAAAGCAAAATACTCGAGAGTGGAACCTAGAATCAGGCACCATCCTCTGAGGCTGTGCTCCCGGATTCGGTGGCTCGATTCTTCTATTCTGGATGGTCTTGCTCTGATATTCTCGGAAAGGAGAAAAGTACGGGCAGGAATTTTAGAAGCAATTGTGTTTCCAAGACTTTGGTCTCCAGCCAGAAATTGTCTGCTAGATCGAGCTTGCATGATCGGGCTTGAAGTACCAAGCTATGTATAGCGCCGAGAGTATCACGAAAGATCGAGCTATTCGAAGGTGAGCATACTGGTGTTCGAAACCATCGCTTCATGATCATTGCGTAGCGATGAATGGAAACCTCGGGTGGCTGCCTGGTGACCTCGAAGAATAATTGCCTCCAGAATTCATTGTCGTTTCAAAATCGATCCGGACATTCGACAGGTTTTCTGACTAGTCAATCGTGTAGAAATTGCGAGGATATTTTGACGCCAAGGCCCGTAGTAGACGTTCCGTAAGGCTTTTGAATTACCAGGCCGCCTTATCGAGATTTATCTACTCTGTACGCAAGTCGTTTATGCTGAGATCACTACAGCCGTGGACAGATCTGCCCTAAATAAATTCGAACTTGGCAAGGCGTACTATGCGAAAATTGCGGGCGAGCCGAGAAATGTCGACAAGCAGGATCGACACCGAGACGAGACGATAGTCTACCGTTATTTGACCTCGAGTTATGACTTCGGTTGGAAGTCAGCCTTGTTGGTCTTAAGGCCACCCAAGGTGTCGTGGGGTCAGAAAACGTGGCTGCTTGGGAGGTTCGAGAGACGGCAGCCCCCGCAGTGGAATTCAGTCGCTTGAAGGATGATTCGTTTCCTCCTCAGTCGAAGTCTGACAAGCATATCTTCGAGATCCTGGCCAGGCAGAAAGATTCGAGAGGAAAATATGTGTTCCCATCGGAAGAGCTTGTCGATAATTACCACAGTATGTTACTTTCCTAGTTGCTGGTGGAGATCCAACGGCGCACACAATGACCTTTGCAATCTACGAGGTCATCAGGAATCCCGAGGTACTGAAAAAATTGAGAGTCGAACTCGATCCAGCAATGTCGCTGAACGAAAAGATATCGTCCCAGTCACCATATCTGAACGCAATCATCAAAGAGACACTAAGGATGCATGGCCCAGTCTTTGGTACATTCAGGTACTGCGAAAAAGACACCGAAATCGATGGTATAAAGCTTCCAGCCAACACCGCACTCACTCTTTGGAATCCTCAGGTCCATCGAGACCCAAATACGTGGGGTCCTGACGCTGATGTATTTCGGCCTGAAAGATGGACAAACAATGCACAGCCACCGCAATCTGTATCCTAACTTGCATTTTCTTATGGGCCTAGAAACTGTCTGGGTATGTTGGCCTCTACCCGCGTCGTATCTAAAATCATACTCACCGCATATAATCTAGGTCAAGGACTAGCTATGCTAGAAATGTCTCTTACACTTGCCACATTGTTTCGACGGTTTGATCTCGCATTCGAAGACGGGTTCGAGATGGAATTCCTCCCAAGCTTCACGCTGTGCGCGAAGAATGGTCTTCGGGTCCAGGTTTCGCGCCGCTCGGTGGCAGTGTAAACACGAGCAGTCTGAATAAGCTTGTTGATGTTCTCAAGTTCGACGCGGCCACATCTCCGAAACCAAGTGAAGAGATGTAGATTCCTTTCATCCAAGTAGAATGTAGGCGCGAGCTACAACTCTTTTGACTCATTGCAATGAGGATGGTCGATTCGGTTTCCAGTAGATTGGACGCATCTGTTTACTTGGCTAGATATGTAGATCACGTGCAAACGCTCATTCAGCACAAATCCGTGGATACCTTACGAATCAAACTTTGTCCACGGAGCACAAGAGAAGCATCTCTCACCAACACTCTTAAGCCACCTCAGGCTGGTCGCGCTTCTCGATCGACAATAAATTACGTTATGTCTGACTCTGAATGTTTACCACCACTTCGTCGACTGCAATCCCAGCCGCCGAAGCCACTCAGTGGGTGCGGCGGGTAGGTCTGAAGTGCTCTAAGCCGAGATCGATCTCGAGTTCACCGAGGACTGGCCGCCTCCACGACGCTGGTACTAAAAAAAGACCTCCTCACCTCCGTAATCACTTAGATATATCTGTCAGCTCGTACTTTGGACAGGCTTACAGCTGCGGACACAACTACGTATATGTATCTTATATATTACGCACGAGTCCGAAAAGGTACCTTATCCTGAAATCATGATTAGATCGGTTGACAGCTTAAGGATAGTTGCAGCATCATCGTTCCGCCCACATTCCAAGGCGCACACAGAACCAATTACGTTCAAGAATCAGAATGATCTGTGATCTGCAACCTCAATGGTCGCAAGGCTAGCAGCGGCGTTGGATACCGATATCGAAATATGCTGAATACAATCTAGTGGCGTTATGTTGCAGAAAGGATACGACTGGTGAGAACAATCAAGAGAGAAATCGCAAGCAACAGGCTAGGGCAAGGGCTGACATGAGGTCCCCCGAAAATGGTCACCCCCAAACCCACTCAAGAAGCGAACCTGAAATCCAACCTCCGACTCGCCTGATCCGTAGTATTCAATACATAGAGCATTTTCTCCTATCCCATCATTAGTAAGCACAATTCCCCCTGCACCCATCTGGATATTATTCAACGTACATCGGCAGTCATAGCATTCCACTTCTTGTCCCTGATCCGATTCTTGAAGACGTAGTAGGCTTTTGCAAACAGGAATAGAAAGATGGAGAGGCAATTGATTCCTAGCAGGACTCGATTACCATGGTGATATAGCGGTTTATCGTCGTTGCGGTAAATATTTGCAGAGATGATTCCCCCGACTTGGACGCACACTGCAACATGTGTCAGCGAAATAGACTGTATCAATGACGCAAAGGGGAACACAGAAATCATATCGAAGTGGAAGAGGAAACTTACTGTTATACAGCGCGGTGGAGACACTCCGCGATCCAACATTGTTTGAGTTCTTGCTCGCCCACCCAACATTGATGGCATGACAGTATGGGTACGAAAGTAACGTGGTGACCAGAATATACGTCGCCCATTTTTCCTTGATCAAGCCGGGCCAGAATGCGAGAGCAACGATGCAAGGAAACGTCCAAATGGACTGGAAGATACCGACCAAGGCGCGTTCATTTAATTTCTCGCTTATCCAGGTTATGCTTATGAGGGTGATGATGTGAAAGACACTAGCAGGAATGGTGAGTAGATTGGTGTTGAACTATCAGAGAGTCAGCCAGAATAGGTACCGACGTGGAGGTGGGACTTACGGTGCTGAAGCCTAGACTGCGGAGTATCTGGGTCAAATAGACTGATGGTGGGGTCTGAGGTATGAAGCAAATAAGGCCAAGAGCGTAGACTAGAGGTAAGATTAGATCAAAATGCAAGAGCAGGAATAGAGAACAACTTACTTGGCCAAAGGTCGTAGTCCTTGACAGCATTCCAAAGTCGTCGTGGTGTGATGGCTTGGCGATTGTGCATGTCACCTAAAGTTGTTAATAAGCCACAGTCTAGAAGGAACGTGAGGCTGGGGAATGACAACCTTTGCTGGGATCATCTCGAAGCACGCGATTGACGACGATGGCAAGCTCGCGATCGTTGAACCATCCATTAGGCCGATACCAAGCCTTAGTCTGCACCGCTGAAGCAGGCATAAGGAAGAAAGAGACGAAGCCAAGGAGTAGCGTCGCGAGACCTTCGAGTAGGAACAACCATCTATACGACTTAGCAAGGTTCACGGAGGAGTCGAATTATCCATCATACCTCCAGCCAGCCAGGCCTCTATGACCTTCGAGATGGAAAATTCCAAAGGCAGCAAGCGATGTGACGATGCCGGTAACGCTGAGCGCTGTCCAGAAGAAGCTTAGCCGAGTGGGAAGCTCTCTAGATGTATAAAAGTAAGACAGCCAAAGTACTAAATCAGGAATGAAACCACCCTGCAGTGGTGTTAGACATGTAAAGCTGAAATGACACTGGAAGAGATATCGGTCACGTACCTCGAGAACACCAAGAAGAGCGCGCGTGGCCAGGAATTGACCTCTAGTCTTTATAGCGGCTTGAGCCATCGCGACGACAGACCAAAGAACCATCTGAGTTGGGATCCATCGATCGGGACCAAGTTTCTTAGAAATCAATTGAGACGGCAGCTCGGCGAGAAGGAAGGAAGTAAGGAAGACTGTATTTCCAAGGTTGAAGTCTATACGTATGTGAGCCAGCTATTGTAGAGAGACAAAAGGTCGGCCTGACCATTAGTATTGATCTTCAAATCCTTGAGAAATGTGCCCGACACAGCTTGATTGATATTTCCACGGTCAACCTGAAGACTGAAAAACATAATGCATGCCCAGGTACAGACTGTTTAACACAATGATTAGAACGGTTCAAAAGCGACTGGTCGATGCAATATACCACGCCAATCAAGCTTTCTCACAAGCTTTCTCTCTTCCTCTTTCGTCCAGGTGAGATCGGCATCGAAGACATGCCGACACTCATACTGTGCCTTCTCATACACTCCAACATAGTAAGCTCTGATCTCGGGATCCTGGAAAACATTGGTAGAAAGACTGTGGTCGCTATCCTTCGTAGAGACAACTACACCATCCTTGGTGACAATATTGCCTTGTTCCGTGACCAATTCTGCATTGTCTAGAATGACGCGTGGAGCTTGGACGTGGACTTGGACCTCATTCTTCTCAGACGGGCTGTCAGATCCAGTGCCCTGGCTGCTGGGGTTTCCCGAGGACATGGTTAGAGGGGAAAGTCAGGAAGTCCTCGCTATGCACTTGTAATGGCGGTGATCTAACACAGATGAATTGGAAGAGCAGCATGCCCATGATATAACTGGTTGACAGGGATTGAGACTTGAGTCTTAAGCGAAGCTATTTTTGAAGACCGTTATCTAAAGTGTTTCCAGAAATCATTGCCTCATAGGGACCAGTATGATGTGATTGAGCACTTGAACATTGCAGTTGGCTGGGACAGAGCATCCGCATCGTAACTCGTCGCTTAGGCTCACGGCGTCCATCTCATCTCACTTTGTAAAAGGTGGCAATGAAGAGGTACAAAAGCCATTATATGGTGTGGTTTGGGAGTTTTGACCGCTGCTAGGATAGTTCTAACGTATACCGTGTATCCCGGCTAAAGTCGCTTGATAATGTTCCTTCATCCAAACCAGCGCAACGCTTGAAAAGATTAGTGCACCGCTCGAAGAAGCAGCGGCTACGCTTTCTGTGTTTTGAATTTGATCGCCGTCTCTTCATTCACTGTACTCACAGTAGCCTGTATAGGATGATAAACGTACTGTAGGGAGAGCCCCCTTCTCTTATCTATCAGACCACAGTACTGTATATAGTAACTACTTACTAGGAATCCTAGTGAGCGACTCCAGCCGGAATATACCGTACGGTATGCCCCACCCCCGCGATCTACTGTGTACATAGTAGTACTGTGTATGCTTGAAAGGTTCGTTTTCGGCGTCGATAATTGTCCAGGAACTTCTTCTACCACGTGTCAGCTTATCCCACCTATGGGGTTGGGTCGGACCACCTAAAGGGGTGAAAACAGGGATGTCAACCCACCGTCCGTCATTAAGTATCGACGTCAGCAGGTGATAGGTGGGATGAGCTGACGTATCTTCTTCTACGGAGGTGAATAACGAGTAATAATAGGCTCGTATATTCGTCTTGGCGATCAATTATATGCCCGGTAGATAGGTACAAAGTCGAGACGTCGCCATTGCCAATTCATAAGACCGACTCTTCAAGACCATCTCCACAAGACCATCTCCACAAGACCAACTCTACTACACCGACTCTCCCAGACCAACTCTTTACCTTATCCTTGACTATGAAGCTTCTTCTCCTCGCCACTGCCGCTCTGGGACTTTTTACTCAGTTAGTTTCAATCCTTCTCGTTCCCCTAAAAGATTGTTAACAGGTTTATAGGTTAGCTTTAGCATGTCAATGTAAGGACGGGGAGGGACAGACAAATGATTTAAATTCGGCGAAAGCGTGTGGTGCTTGTGGAGGACATTTGAGTGGGGGTTCAGAGGTTTGTACAAGAAGATGAACTGTTCTCAACATTTCTAATACCAATAGTGCTCCATTCCGAGCCGCCATCAATGCTTCTACCAAGCCTGTCGATCATACGCCAATAACGCCTACTTGAGCGGTTCAACATGCCCCAGAATTTGATTTGACACGTGACCGGATCCCGAAATATTAGTAGTGCCTTGATCCATGTAATACTAGTACCGTGGTAGATGGTGGGTGGTCCAAGTGGAGGAGATGGTCCAACATCTGGATCCGCTGATGTGGGTTGAGCAAGTGCTTACTGTGTACTGTGGTTACATGGATATTAGTCGTTAGCGCTCGATCAATGTTTCTATCCTCAATATATCCGTTCTCAACTCTACTCGCCATTACCGCTGGTAGGGCTCATTCTAGAACGCATACTCAGCAGAATTCAGATCTGCGCAGGGCTTTTCATACCCGACGCTAACAACCTTTTGGCTGGCAAGCACAATACTGTGGTACACAGTACGAAGTACTACATAGTATGTACATAGTGCTATGCACAGTAGAGCGCGTGGGAGATACCATGTATTCCGGCTACAGTTGAACGATGACCTGTCCTTGCAAATAGTCTATGCATAGCTGACAGAAGCAACGGCTGAATCATGGAAAATCTAGTTCCTCCCTATTCGAGTTTGGCTCTTACGGGAAGCTAGGTTGAAAGAACGAACACAAGGACAGTGCATCATTTCACTTCAGCTAGAATATTCGGTAGCAATAACGCGCGGGGTTATCACGCAGAGACTCAAGATCTTGTACTATTACAGCACCGTGGTTTTGCTTCTGCGGGCCATACCCTTGTCCTATCTTTATGACCAAGTCTTCTAACCCAAGAGTTGCGTGTTCTTGGTGAGAAATATTATCACAACTTGAAGACTTCTGATTGGCTGACAAGACCCTAGGGTCGATCATACTCTCGGCGGTATTTTGCACCCACTATCAACGTTGACCATCCCAAGCTCTTTGCGGCAGCATCATCGAGACTGCGGTGGATTGGGTGGGTGATTGAAGTTTTCGCAACAATTCTGGGCATTTCTAGAACTGTCGAATTGTCCACCAGGCGTCGGAGTTCTACAATATTTGTTGTTATTGTGTCATCGCAAGGCTGAAGAGCGTTATGTACTAAAGGCGTGTTAATTTCCACTACCGTACCTCCTGCCTACAGTGGGAATGGCTATTCTGTACCCCTCTCGCTTAGGCTTCCTGTAGCCAAGAGGGCTACAGAATAGCCACCCCACAGTGCACCTAGAGTCGCTCGCCGCGGTTTCTTCGTAAGTAGTCGGTGGGACGCCTAAAGATCAGTACAGCGCTCAAAGAAGTAGCGGCTACGCTTTCTAAAGCTTAGTCATTACTCCTTCGATCATTGCACTGATTACTTGGCAGGAAAACGCGGCGAGCGACTATCGACGAGCAACCCGCGGCGGGAGATACGGTGGCTTGCATGTACTAGAGCATCAAAGTCTTCGATTGAGAGATTTTTCTCCGCAAAGATCACTGCAGGGGTCTATCACTAATTCGAGTTAATGAGAAGCGTTAGTCGCGTCTTCACCACCTCGCCAGAAGGAACCTTTTTTCTTCCTTAGAGCACAATTCGCTACGACTATCCTACTCGATGCGAGGCAGTTACCATGATGTTGTATTTTCGGCTGTAACGGTACTTACGACTCAGACCTTATAATCCAAGGACGAGTTGCTCGGAAATGGTAGATGATTTCAATGTAAGCTGCAAAGCATGCGAGAGGCGCATTTGAGAACTTCAGTTCGGGAACTTCGGTCCGGGAATTCCGGTTGCGGAACGTCCGTTCGGTAACTTTGGATGTTGCTATATCCACAAAGAGAATTATTAACTCTTGCAAAGCGAGGTCGGATGTCTTCCGAATAGAAAAGTACGCAACGGGTCAGCAAGAATGGCAATCATTCAATTGCTCATTCGTCTTATGATGTCTGATCTTTGCACCGTTTAATCAACCATGGCCCCATCTGTAGCAGAAATCGAGGTCCCTTCAGTCCCAGTGGTCACCAAATCTCTTCCTAAAAGACCAATTACTGTTGAGGCTGTGGCTACCGAGAGTGAATCTTTTGTGAAGCAACCAGCAGCGATTGACGAAATTGCGGTTGTCGAGAATCCCAAAAGTGTCAGAGAGGCTTCTGGAGAGGTCGCCGCGTCGAAGCCCAAGATCAAGAGGATAATCGACGAGGAAGGCGGAACAACAACTACGAGCGTAAGTTTGGAAGTTCACATGCAGGGCGTCAAGTTTGACCGCATATTGAGTACCCACATTACCTCCCAGTATGGGACCATGGCGAAAAGTATCCAGCTCTGGAAGAGTTCAACCACGTCGAGCATGGCGCAAATGCAGACAGTGCTTTCCCAGACCTACTAAAAGAGAGCTCAAAGATCCAGAAGCTCATGCCATCTACTGGCTCAGAGGTCACTGGGGTGCAGCTCAGCAAGTTCAGCGATACGGGTAAGGATCAACTTGCGCTCCTAGTGGCCCAACGAAAAGTGGTTGTCTTCAGGGACCAGGACTTTGCAGATCTTCTAATCCAGGAAGCCTTGGACTTCGGCACTCATTTTGGCCGCCATCACATTCATCCCACTAGCGGTACACCCGGAGGACATCCTGAAATGCATCTGGTTCATCGCAATGCTAGCAACGGACAGCCGGAATCCCTTTCAGCGAATCGCAACAGCAGCGTCAGACGGCATTCAGATGCCACTTTCGAAAAGCAGCCACCAGGGACTACATTCCTGATCCTTCTCGATACTCCAGAAGTCGGCGGCGAAACGGTCTTCGTCAAGCAGGTAGAGGCGTACAATCGTTTGTCGTCGGCTGTCAAAGAAAGACTTCATGGATTGAAAGCAGCTCATTCTAGTTTCGAGCAGGCAGAGTTCAGCCGACAGCAGGGTGGAGTCGTGCGAAGAGAACCTATTTTGACCGAGCATCCCCTTATTCGAACCCATCCAGCGACCGGAGAGAAGGCACGTTTCGTGAACGCCAGCTATGAGTAGCCTCTAGTTTGGTCAGGTCGAGTCCAGATAATTCATCAACAGTCACACGCAGCATTGTCGGGCTGAAGAAGGAGGAGAGCGAAGCCCTGCTCGCCTTTCTTGGAGCTCATATCGGCCGCGGCATCGATTATCAAGCGCGTGTTCGGTGGGCTCCAAAGACTGTCGTTGTTTGGGATGTAAGTCACAATTGCTAAAGGAGATCGATGGATTTGACTGATGGGTCCAAACAGAATCGCGTTAGGGCGCACTCTGCGATAGCGGATTGGACTACAGGCGAGCGTCGACATCTTGCACGCATCACGCCGCAGGCAGAGATTCCGTATGAGAAGCCGTATGTCGCTGAGGTGTGAGGATTGGCGCGAGGATTGCTGAGAGTGGAAGATTGGTGTTGAGGATGAGGAGTGGGAGCGTACTACCTAAGTACTTATGAAGTGATGACTAACGACAGAGACGGTTCCATTACCATGACTAAGCAAGAGCGATCTGCTTACACGTGACCATCGCATATCAGACTTCTGTCTTCCATTCCAGGACTTCCTTTCCAAACAACCAATAACGTCCACATTGAAGCCTCCGAGTCCACAATTGGCATCAGATCTCATTCAAATGAGCATCAAAGCTTGGTTATATCCCCTGCAAATGATCCATGGGTTACAGGTCACAGCTGAGATGTCCCCCTAATTCCCTCAGCAGATCTGCCAATTTCCCCACTCAGAGTGACAGCAATTGTCGGCGCGAACAATGACGTTCCAGTCCTCGTTCGTGAACTGCTGTCCTTTTATCTTCTCCTTGTCGACGCCTCCGCCAGGTGGACAGAACTCTGCAATTCTAACGGCCGCGTCTGCAATATCGCTGTACGAGGTGAGCTCTTTGGCATCATGACCCTATCTCGATCATCAGCGTCCAAACCTAATATCAAAATAGGGATCGTCGGCTTATTTGTACTTACATCGTTGCACCAATATATAGCTGAAGAGCCCTCGCAGCTGACTCGTCCACACATGCCTGGGCCAGGAGACATGTTCGGCTTTCCCTTTGGCAAATCTTCGCCGTGGCCATTTTCTCCTTTTCCATCGGCAAGCATTCCGGCTGCGTCGGCGATCTCTTGGAAATCTGCGTAGTCCCAGTCAGGGTGTCCTTGAGGGTCGCACTTCGGCTCGGAGTCCCAGCTGGTGTACCTGCGCTTGTTGAGCGCGTGGACGTCGCTGATAGCGGTGACAGTGTTGTCGAACTTGAACTTAGGATTGATCTGGACTGCTTGGGCTATGGCTTCCTGAATGGTTCCGTTGAGCATCATGTAGTGACCTGGTAGGACCTCGAGGCTCCATGAAAAGTGCTCAAAACCATAGCCTGAGATTGGAGAGGCAAATTCGCTAGCAGGTGTCTGAAGATCGGGTTAATAACTCAATCTACTTGAGTTTCGTTGAAGATGCTGACCTGGATAGAGAAAAGGAGACCGAACAAGATCGTGAGGATAGCTGAGAGAAGCATGGCTGTGGTGTGAGTAAAAAGACTCTTTTCCGGCTGCTTTGAAGGTTTGCAACTAATTGATATTGCGTTGTTGGATGTTGTTATTAGTCGCGGGCAGAAAATGTTGAGAACCGAGAGGTCAACCATGTGTTGTTACTTAATGTTCTGCTGTTAACGTAACACATGAGAATATTTCCCCTTTCGCCACTGCTTGTCAAGAGGATTAAGGTCGTCACATCGATGAGATAGATGGTCCTAGCGAATAGACAGGCCACCTCGACTTAACACTTACACCTTCAATGAGACTCAATTGACCGTCCAAAAGTCTAGAAACAAAGCTAAGGCTCGGCATGAGCACTCAAAACGCATAAGGTGAGCAATTTTGAATCACATCTCATCATTGGCCCCACTTATCCCATCTGTGGCTCAGATTCGGAATCGCGATCACCAAACGTCGTCATCAAAATTCCATCGCCTTCAGAGTACTAAGGCATCCAAAGATGACTAATTGAGAACGCACTTCTCACTGATTCTAGGTAAACCCAAAGGCAAGAAGGTAGGAAAATGGCACTGGGGTCGGAGCGTCTTCTTCTCCACAGATTCGGTACGAGTTATTAACGTAACATTGATACAAGACTAATAATACACAGCACACCCGCTCTTAAGATACAACCCCTACATCCCAGAAAAAACCCATGCCCATTTATTCCTCCTTACAAACATCACAGTACCACTCCTCACTCTGCGGCGCCTTGGTTATACTAAGACAACTAAGATGATACCACTCATACGGACACCCATCCCCATCACAAGCGACCATCTTCCCAGATTCCGGTTGCCGACATGTGCAATACAATTCCTCATTCCGTTTCGTCGAGGACTTGAATCTCACTCTTCTGCCTTGCGGTTTGTTTTCCTCGTCTTCTTGTTCGTCATCATCGTTACCGGCTTTTCGCTTCTTACTTTGCTCCCTCTCTCGATCAATAGTTTCCTGTGACGATCCTATCTCTTCAGTCCCCTCGATAGGATCGGTGAGGGCATTAACGATTTTTTCAATACCCTGTTCATCCCCTTCCATCGTTTCTGCTTTTTCCGCGTCAACCCATCCTTCAGTGTAATTCCCTCCGAAATCAATAATCCATAATTTCTCATTTTCGTCCAGGACGAAATTATCCGCTTTTGCATCGCCCCAGATGATATTGTTATTGTGCAAGATATTGGTCACGCGCTCGACTTCCTTCGCCCATTTTTCACGCTTCGTTTGGGAGATATCTTCGTCGATTAGTTTGATGAGGGGAGTGGGGTTGGGAATGTCGGTTAAGAGGAATCCGATGAATTCGGAGGGGACGTGACAAGATGTGACGAGGCCATGGACGCGTGGGACGTTCATTTGTTTGTGTAGTCCTTTCTTCTCGATTTCGACGAGGGTTTTGAGTTCGCGTTTTGTGGCGTCTGGTTGTGTTGCGTCGATGCCTTTGAGGAAGTAGATTTCTCCTTCTTTTGTGGTGACGCGAGAAGGGTGGAAGGGGTTTAATTCGTCACTCTCCGTTATGACCTTCAGGTCTTTAGGAGAAAACCGTGGGATGTCAAGGTTGGTAGTATATTTTGGGAGTTTCGTTCGAGGTTCAAGATCGTCCATGGTGGTTTCGAAATCCTTGTTGGTTTCGAGGGGGTTTGCAACAAGCTCGTCTTTGTCGATGTTGAGGGAGAAGAAGTGAGTTGGGCAATCGTACCAATCTTTCAGGGTGGGCTGCTTGGGCGCCTTCGATTCCGGCGCCATTTCTTCGAAGATCTCTGCAAAGGGGGAGAGCATCCAGTTCGCCATCTCTTTTTTCGCATCATCTCCCTCGGACGCGAATCCGCCCTTGTGCTCAACATAATCATCATCCGGTCTTGACATATCGACACCACTGTCTGATGTCTTCGTCGACGCTGGAGATCTATTTTCTTTCTCCTCCTCTGTTTCATCTCCATCTTCGTCGTTCCTCTTTGCTTGCTGCGTATCTTGGTGATCCAGAATTGGTTGAACAAGTCTTTCATATTCTCGGCAAAGGGGTCCACTCAAGCCGGAGTCTTTCTCTTCGAAGTCTTCAGCATTGGCGATGATATGGAAGCGTATGCCGTTTTGGAGAACTGTTAACGCGCAACATCTATCGCTATCGCATAGGAAGTCGAGGACGTGACATTTCATTTGACGGCTGCCAGCACTTGAAGCCATTATATGCTCTAAGAAAATGTAATAAAAGATTCGAAAAGACAATGAAATTGCGACAGGAGAGAGACGAATTAAAAGGAGCGGATAATTGAGAAAGAAAACCACTTTACGCGTGCTTAAGACACGACACACGCTTACACGCTACCACGACCGCCAATTCCCACCATCCGTCATGGACTTGTAGAAATACCATGTCTGACTCGAGACATATGCAGGTACAATCGGGGAAATAGCCGCGATCCTACTGGAACTGCTGTAGCGTATCTCGCATTTAGGCTTAGCTTTTAAGCTCTGACATCGTTCCTAACGCCGTGATCTTTAGGGTATATTGGAAGGGTTTCAGCTCTTCTTCGGGGGTGATTATTATGCGCGACAGAATTGAGAGGCTGGAGAAGAGACGGGAGACGGGCTGTGGTCTTTGCAGTTGGTGACATCATGGATCTTTTGGGCGCGAATGACATAGTGCGAGCGTTGTGAGATCTTAGGTTTAGCATACCTACCGCCTCTCAATTTCGAGTGAAAACATCGTGATGGCACAGCAAAATTCGAGTTGAACGTCGGGGGTTGTTGTTAGTTGAGGAATTGAATCATTGAGAGGTTGGAAAGCGAGAAGATTTAATGTGGATCCTTTAGCGTCTGCATTCTAGTGACTACGGTGCACCCTTATAACTGAAGTGGCCAAGGTGTAGGAACATCAAAATATCAAATCGCTTCTCTCTACCCTTATTACTTAAAAGGCCGCTACTACTATACTCTATTATTAGTATACCTGCTAATAGTATAGAAAATTAGAGAAAATTAAAGTATAATTTTCTATCGCCTTATCGTTATACTCCTTCTCCCTACTAAAAAGTATTATTTCTCTACCTTTCCCCTCTCCCCTTCTTACTATAAACCTATTAATTATATAGCTAGAGGCCTAGATTTTACTTATAAACCTATTAATTATATAGCTGAAGGCCTAGATCTTATAAAAGGCTAGTAGAAGAGTATAGAATAGATAATTATACTATCTTTCTCTTAGTATATCTAGTTAGGATAGAATCTCCCCTTACCCTCGCTAGAGTAGACGACTAGCTCCTAGTCGTCGAAAAAATCCTAGCGATAACTATAATCTATAGGATAATAGTTAGGAACCGGAAGTAGACTAAGAATAACTTTAATAATACTAAGGTCTAGGTTATTTTCCCCTATAATAGATTTATACTATCGAAAAGTAATATTATAAGCTACGGTTAGAGAACTATTAATTATAGCTACTATACCTATAACCCCTTCTATATTACCCGCCCCTTTATAGGAATAACTCTCTTAGACGTATATACGCTTACTACCTAAATTACTACTACCGGCGTATTAAGGAGTCCCTAAAAGATAAACCCGGACTTCGACGCCGATACCTCTATACCGGTAGAGATTCGCCTCAAATATAATCTAGGTATTTATCGCGACCTACCCGTCTATAATACTATAGCCGTTATTACTATACTTACCTACGTATTACTTATCGAGGTATTAAACGTAGCTTAGCTTTAAAACTACTCCTATCCTCTCGCGGATATTTTTAATATTAGTATACTCTTACTCCGAGTACCTAGCCCTCTAAAGTACTAGTACCCCTCCTAGATTAATAATAATCGCGTTAACGCGCTCGCTCGTTACGTATATAACCTTAGGCTGCCTCTCGTCTTTACTACGACTCTACGTCTTTAGGATAGCGTAGTAGCTATAGGGTTCTTTCGATCCGCCCTCTACTTACTCTACGGTTCCGGACTAGATCTCCTATTATAGACTCTCGAAGCGGAGTAGGACTTAGATAAATAGATAATAGAAATCCTTAGTAACGAGTACTTCGACGACTATAGCCCCCGGGCCCTATTTATAAGGGCGATAAATACTCGTAGCGGAGTACTAATATATCTACCGCGTCTATTCCTCCGGGCTCTACTTTACGTATTCTCGGCTTAATAGAAATTTATAACTACGCTACTCGTTAAACCTAAGCCTTATACCGTATATATAAAGTCCCTTATATATATTACTATAAGACACGGAATCGCTACTATCCGCGAGTACTATAATAATAATAAGAGCCTATACGTTAATAACTAGTAAGGCTAATACTCCTACGCCGCCGACGGTACCTCGTTATATTAGTATTAGCCCGAGTTTTATACTTATAAACTAGGCTTAAACCCTATCTCCGAGTTAGAAGTAGACGGTTTTACTATTATAATCGTCCTAAATTACGCCGTAGTACTAGACTACCTACGTTTTTTTAAGAGGTACTTTATAGACTCGGCTACGCTTCCTAGAGTTAAGCCTATTATACCCGTTATATACTATAATCTAGAGAACTTCTCTCTAGAAGCCTTACGAGCTCTATAAGAGTTCTCTTCCTCCCTTCTATCCTCTCTAGAGGCCGCGGTATCTCTAGAGCGGGTAAGTTAGACTCCCGATAATCGACTAGATAATACCCTTACGGACCTCATCCTTCTCGCGATAGAGTACGATTTCTAATCTATACTTATCTAGACTTTATCTTATTATAAAGGTCCGAGCCGATAATAGATAAGAAGTACTACTATAGGTACTATCTTCGTCTATAATACTATTAACCGCGGGTAGGGCTAGAGGTAGCCTATATAGGAAGCTATAGATAGCGTCCTTAAGAACTCCGAGTATATAACGGGATTACTATCCGCGTATAACTTTAAAGTACTAAAATAGAATAAAGAACTTACCGGCGTTATTATACGTTGCGCGTAGATTATTAAAGCCTAGCTCGAAGACGTATTAGCTAACCTAGGCGACCTAATAGAAACTCCTTTACTAGAGTCTATAAAAAACTTGCTATAATCTCTTTCCCGGGCGACCTAACCGAAGAAGCTTAGAGTACTAGACGAAGCGTTATAATAGATAGCCGAGCTTATAACCGTATGGTACGATCCTTTAAGTAACGATAAGGTCTTAGATAATAGAATCGTAGACCTCCTCCTATAGGAGACTATATAGTACTAGCCTCTTAGTAACTCTAGAGTATTTACCTCGCCTAGGTATATATTCTATTAATAGCTCTAAACCCTATATCCTATTATATAATACGATACCCTTAGACGACTAGACTCTTCTATAACTATAAATAACTCTTATCTATTATAGCCTTAAGTACCCTACGTTAAGGTACTAGTATAGTAGCGTGTATTAGTAGCTTCCGATTTTCGACCTCCTATAGATTAGGATCCTATTATATTATCTAGTATTAAAGTATTACTATAGTAGAGTATCTTATTATTATCCCGTACCTATAATATCGACGATACGCCTAAGGTTATCCCTAAGGTTATTAGAGCTTACTTAGAAGAGAAGGACGGGATACGTAAAAAAGGCTCTAATATTAATTATTATATTATAACCCTAGAGTCCCTTTATAGACTAGATATCGTAGATATCTCCTTAAACTATCTTTTACGTTTATAAATAGAAAAGATTAAAGAGGCCTAATTTTCCCTTACGAGCGTAAAAGTATCCGGTAACGAAGATCTCGTTATATCGAAAAGCCTTAGCCTTAAAGCCGAAGAACGCCTACTCGTCCGACTTTAATCTATTATATATTAAAGCTAGAGCCCCTCCTATCGCGAAGCGTTACCCGTACTTACGATATATACCCTAGTAATACTAGTCCTAAGTCTAGTCTACGAGCCCCTAGAAGCTAGAGAATACCTCTACCTAGTTCTACTCCCTACTAGTCCGAGCCTACTTGATTCGCGCTAGCCTATTAATAGCTAGTATAGTAATATACTTATCGAGCGGCTTCTCTAAATCTTTAGAGAGTCGATAATCGTTAGCCCTACTATCTACTACGTTCCGCTTTTATTCGTTTCCTAAATCAGCGAATACGTAAAGTACGGTATTAATATTAAAGCCTAATTCGAAGGGCTGCCGCTACCTAGTAAAAAGTTCCTATCCGATATAATAGTAGTTATCTTTATTATACCTACTATCTCCTATTTTACGGTAGTACGCGTATACCTTACCTAAAAGGATAACGAAATAAGTAATAGCGGAATAAGTTTATACGATCCTAGTAAAGGTATCCCCGAACGTACTACCTCCTAGGCCTCGCTAAAGGTACTCCGTAAATTAGTACTAAACCTTATACGTATACTTACTATAGGCAGCGAGGCTATATACTTTATTAATACGTAGTAGTAGGAAGCCTATATCTTACCTAAGCTATATATTAAGTAAGATAGTATAAATACGGACTACGGGCCGTTCTCCGTTAGTATTGTAGAGGAATTATTGTTACGTAGAACCGTGCCCGCTTATAACCCCGTTAAGGAGTTATCTACCCGAGGTCGTAGGTTAAGGGCTAAATATATTTAACGTCTATAGAATAATCTCTTCCGCTCTAAGACAAGTATATAAATAGGTAGTCTTAAACGGATATAATAGTATTAGTAGGTCTTAGACCTAGGTCGTAATATCGTTATAAGGAAATATATACGTATAGAATAGTCTCTCTATATTGTCTTATATATTCTATCTACTTATTATACGAATACTCTAGAAGTTAGAGACTTTAGATCCCTACTCTACTAAGCTATCCGTAGGAATCTATAGATAGTAAGTAGTATTACCTTAGTATCTAACGAGCTGTTATAACGACGGAATAATAGGTAGGGTAGTTATATTATATATAGCTATTCTAAACGGGCGTAGCTAGGCACCGTCGATAGAATACTATATACTCTAGTTACCGGTATATTAGTTATTAGCGCTTAATTAATACTTCTACCCTTAATATATCCGTTCTCAATTTTACTCGGGAATTTTCGCGGGTAGTACTTATTCTAGCACGCGTATTTATCAGAACTTTAATCTACTTAGGGGTTTTTATAGTCCGACGCTAACAACTAATATACTGGTAACTATAGTAGGTAGATAGATGTAAACGCTATTATATAATCCGTTATTAAACTTATCGCTAAACTCGTAGCTAAACTCGTAGCTAAACTCGTAGCTAAACTCGTAGCTAAACTCGTAGCCCGACCTAAACTTGTAGCTAAACTCGTAGCTAAACTCGTCGCTAAACTCGTAGCTAAACTCGTCGCCAAACTCGTTGCTAAACCCCTTCGCAAACTCGTAAATATCTCAACTTTTTTTCGGCTTCATTTTAGCGTACGTTATAGAATATAGCCTGTTATTATTACCTNTGCTCTTCAACCCGGTCTCCTTTCTTCAGACCCAAGGGCACTAGCCCCTAATAGATAGGGCCTATATTAGACTAAACTAAGGGTATAAACTATAGGGATAAGTCTAAGGAACGCCTAGCTTTAAAACCTAGAGCATTTAATCCGTAGAATAACGGATATATAATCTATTAGATTACTAAGCTGTAAGGTAGTTATAGAAGAGACTAATACGACGTCCGGGCTACCTCTCGAGACCACTATACGCCAGCCTGTTATACTAATCACTACTCCGCCTTCTTTTGATTCCGCGGAATACGAGACGTACGATGACTGCGAGGTCGAGAGTAAAGTATAGACTGATGCCGCACTGAGCGTCAGCGCCGGTAAGCCGTCGCTCGCTACTCCTCAGAACCTAGGAGACGAGTGGAGCGAAGTAGACGACATAATTGCTGATGTCCTAGGCCCACTGCCAATTGATGATGAGGATGGTGCTATCTCAGCAGAAGTACAGGCTCAAGAGGAGGTGGCAATTGAACCTATGGATACTTTGGAGGTGTTCTACGACGTCCAGGAATATGTGGAAAATGAATGGAGACCATCGAAAGTGGCCCGAAGATAATAACAGTGGAATTTAGAGCAGGAGGGTCAAAGGTTGTCCAGGGTCTCGGATACTTTCATCAGACTTCGACTTTTGAAAGCATGCATTCTAAGGTTTCGCGAGCAGCGTCTTCTCATGCGAAGTAGATTCGGTAGAATCTATCTGCCGGCATCCACGTAATGGTAACTATTGATCATGTGCACTGTTCTTTGGATATGACAGTGTATATGGGGCACTGATTCTCATGTCTTCAGTCAATGCTAATGTGAGTTGAAGTTTCTTATTAGACACCGAGGGCAGCAAACCCCTAACGAGCTTTCAATTTTTTTTCTCCGCTCAGGTATCAATGCTCTTATCGAGTGGAGCTACTTTGTTCCTAATGATACTGTTGTGCTTTGGAGAAGTGCAAAAGGAAGCCTTGGGTGACCCGGTTTGCCGATCTCAATACTTGACTATGGACTTACCGATACTTTGTACGAGCGGAGCTATAAAGAAGCTAGAGAGCGTACGGCTCGGTCTGGCGCGATTAACGTCATCCGATTGTCAGCTCTATAGACGAAAATGAAAGAAGAAGGGGCACGAGAAGAAAAGTATCGAACGAGACTCCAGCGTATCGAAAATCAATTACCTAGTCAACCCCCCATCAAAAGAATTCCAAGCTCAAAATCTCAACGTCTCAAAATCATCAGCCCCCCTTGCGTAAAACATCAAACTCCCAAAGATCCAATAACAATTCGCGTCCCAAGTCAACCACCCCTCTCTCCTCCGCAGTCCATCATATTCTGTTAGGGTTATAACTTGATATGCCACCAAGTTCCTTTCAAGTACTACAAAACACCCCTTGCTACCATCTTTGCGTTTCATTGAACATCGTGTATATGAGACTTGCCACCTACCTACCTACCCATACATACATACTTTCCAACACCCGTTTCTTCCCTCCCCTATCAAGATTCTACCTGATTAGATCGAGTCGGTAGAAACTATTCCAGCAGTATCGATACTCGATTCGCATCCTCACGATTCGGACATAGCTCTGGGTTCGAAGATACGCACCTTCCCCGTTATCGAAGCAGCGCGGCAGAACCTCACTCGCGGAACAGACAAGTGGGAATTTTCGAGACTATGTATGTCAGGGTGTCGTGCATGTGCGAAAAAGGATGGTCGTACAAAAGCACGATGAAGCAACCAATTTTCCGTGCGGACAAAGGATCGAGGACACGAAACACCTTGTGCAGGAGTGAGTACAACCACTTGCAGCAAGGAAGATAGAGGAAGCCGGGAAGGCGGTGATGAAATGGTGGCGGGATTGTGGTGAAGGGGGAATAAGCGTAGGACCGAGAGGAAAGATATAAGAACCACTTTCATCCGCCAACCGTATCTCCTCTACATCTTTACCTTTCCTCTGCTAAGCGACTCACATTCATTAACTTCCCTCTACCCCCTAGCTCCCGTTTGTCGCTCAATCCAAAATGAAGTTCCCCGTCCTCCCACTAGTCATCTTCATAACCCCCATCTTAGCCGACAGAGGCCCAGTCTCCCTGCCCTGGCTCAGCACACATCCTTACTATCACGGAACAGGAATACAATCAGGAACAAGATACCCCCTCGTGACCCATACATTGACCGCATTCCCCTATCCCATCGTGACAGATGGCTACCCGACTCATACACTCAAAGGACCCTACCCTTCAGGAACAGGTATCCCAGCAGCGGCTGTGATCGGGAAAGGAGTCCAGCACCTAGAACTATGGCCCTCGGACTGGAAAAGTCATATCACAACCTCTAATAGTGGCGTGACCACCAGATCTCATCCTCGTGAGTCCTACCTACACCATTCTCTTTATTTTATGCAATGTGGAGTGAATTGACCACAAGCAGACCCTTCCTCCTCTTCATCCGCCAAACCAAGCATTAAAAAGCGCCAACACGGAGCAAAGGAATTACTGCCAGAAGCAAGCGGTACCCGCGTTATCCCTGATTTTGGACTAACCGGACATTGTGGTACTGGGTGCGCTCATACACCTACTGGAAAATATCCTTTGAGTGAGACAGGCTATTTTGTTAGTGGCACAGGCACTGCGATTCTTGGAAAAACTACTACAACCGCGAAGACGACTCAGACACACACCTCGACCATTACTCGAGCTCGTAAGCTCTCTTCTCGCCTCGTTTGTTTTTCAGTGTTGAGATGGACAGCTGACTGAGCTTTAGATTCATCATCGACCCAAGTGGGGGCAATAGCCCCAACGGGAACTATTAGCAAAGATGAAATGTACGTCGAAAAACCTGGTGAAGCAACCATTGCTACTGGCGATAAACCGAGTTCAACTGTACAAACGGCTACAGAAACGGGCGACCAGTACAATCCAGCCCCCACTGAAAGCGACGAAGGAGCGGAAAACAGTGTTGAGCAAAATATCGACGACGCTCTCGAGTCTCTCGGAGATTTGCATGAAGATCTCATCCCATGCGATTCTCCTGAGTGCAAAGCCCTCCAACTTAAGGTCGACGGTTGGAGAGCGGAGATGCTATCAGCAGGTCACATGGCAGCCACTGCCACGTCTGGATGGGCTGAACAAGACGATTCTAAACCCAAAACGACAGACTCCGCACCCAGCTCATGGTTCGTGACGTACATACAGTCATCAACAGCAACGACAACATTGATCGGAACGATAGAAACTTCAGATGCTGAACAAACCAGCCAGCAAGTGCCCCAAACCAGCAGTGCGCCACCAGATGCAGGCCCTGTTACCAGGCCGTCCGGCAAAGTAACGACTACGACTAAGTCTTCAAGCAAGTCAGTGATGTCTCAATCACCCGTTCCACCAAAGAACACAGGCGTTTATCCGGTCACTCCTTCTCAGTACCCGGCGGTCACCAAGACCGGTGGTATTCCAGTCAGCGATCAAGTGGGCGCACTCATCAACGGTCAAGTGGGCGCAGTGACATCAGTGCTCACAAGCTGGTATGGTATATCTCGTTCAGGCACAAGACCTGCTTTCACACCCTCCTCTTCGGTACTGGTGAATCCTGTGCTGGGCACGGCGTCTGGGATAGTAACGGGTTATGCGATGCCCACTGGTTATGCGATGCCTTCCGGTTATGCCACACCTTCCGGTTATGCCACACCTTCTGGCTATGCGATGCCATCAGGCGGAGGCTACACTCATGAATCGACTCGTCTTGCCAAACCGACCACCCTCTTGACGAAGATCAGCTCCCTAAAGCCGTCCGGGGCTGAATTCGCGAAGCGTAGCCCTCAAATGGTGACAGGAACAATCGTCTCTGACTACTCCAGGGTTCATCCAAGGAGATTTGGTGGGATCTGAGGGGGCAGAGAGCTGTTGGCATTGTTGAGGCGAATAGTGACCGCAAGAACCGTCCAAGTTCTATCGTCCGGTTTTGAAGAACATTGGCGAATCTGGTGAGAGCTGTGGACGAATAGCGTGACCAAGTGGCCGTGTTGCAGCGGGTAGTTTTCATTTGTTGTGTGAGCTTGGTGCTGTGTAATGGATGTTTTTTTCTCCCTCTAGACAGACTTGCGATTTTTCTTGAAATGACTCCATTACCGCGAAATCCATGCTCTTACTCAGCATATTACATATTTGCCGTACCATTGTCTCAGTAAGCTTCTACTGCCGCCACTGACGCTCCACCTTGATGATGCTTTTTTCGAGAAATCATCGAACCGTGCCTATCCTTGAACTATCTGCTATCGCTTCTCTCTTGGTGGAAGAACAGAGCAGCCGAAATTGAAGTTTTGGATGGGTCCAAATCAGTATCCGCTTCGTGGCCGATGTAGACCTCCTTGAACTTCCAGGTCTTCGCTTCCAGAATTGGAAGCTTGGGGGATATCGGTGGGACTCCTTGTGGCTCAAGTATATTCTTCGAACTTGTCGTTATGTCGTCGAATAACTTCTGCTCTGCTTGACATTGAACTCGGTCCATTGTCTTTGTATCGTTTTTCCGTCTAGCGATGCCCATATTCTTCCTCAAACCGCCAGCGCCCTTTGCATTACCCTATCTACAACAATCGCAGCTCTTCCAACTCCACCACCCTCAAGCTTGACCCTCTCCACCCCCGCCGTGAACCCATACCTCCACCTCGTGGTGAAGAATCTGACTCTTTCCTCGAGGCCCTCATAAGCCATACCCTCCTCATCTTTGGGCGCGCCAAATAGGTTCAAATGTCCAAATGGATCACTTACGCCCGACCGTATTGGAAGCATATGCGCCTCCATATTGCAAATTGGGAAACCTCTCCTCTCATTCTTCTCGTCCAACATTTCCAGATTCGTCGCCGACCTTGCTGGCAACAGTCCTGTCTCCAAGTATAGCGTCAACACCTGAATAGTCCTTGCGAGAAGCTTGAGATCTCCAGCACCCTTTCCCGCAGTGGTAGGTGTGCTAGTCCAATTGCTCCCCGTCATCGTTGCAGGACCTTTGATCCCATTCTTTATCTTTGGCGGTTCCGTGTCCCAACCCAATAGTCCAGCGAAACATTTGAGTGTTTTTGTCCATCCTCCTGCACAGGACACTGCTTCTTCACCTGCTGTGTTTAAAAGCCATTCCAAGACGTCAAGACTACTCAGCCGTATCGGCGTGGAGAGATGTGTCATGCCAAGCTGTACCCATAACAGCAATCTCTCCGCGTGACCTTGTACTTCTTCTGCTGGTAGTGCTTGTAGCAATTTCAGGAGTTGCGTTCGTACTGCGGTCGAGGTATCTCGTATCAGTGGTTGGGCTTTTTGTAATATCATGCCCACGGGCTGAGGAGGCGGCGTGCCTTTTGGTAGGGAGAGGAGTGTGCTTGTGAGGTTGGCTAGGGAGTCTTTGCGGTGGGTTTCGGATTTGTGGTTTATGTTGTTGAGCTGGTGGGAGAATTGGTCGGCGAGGGAGGGAGCTGAGGTTGTGAGAGATTGGTGGAGGACGGAAATGGCTACAACGTAGAAAGCTGGTCAGTATAGATTTAGGACAAAATAGAAAGAGTTGTTACATTGTGCTTTGAAGCTTGTATCTGTGAAATTGTCGGGTTTCACTTTCCCTCGTCCAACCTTGAGCTTGGGCTTTGCGAAGTCCTTCTTCTTTTCTTTCTTGGCTTTGGCAGACTTTCCCATTGCGAATATATGGTTATAGAGTCTAGATGCGCTGGGGTATATGAACTCTGCCTGTAGACTTTTTCTGAGAAAGCTTGAAGTTTTGCGCCAGGGAGCGGAACACCACCATCCGCCAGCCTAACTCATTATGGAACTTGAAGCCTTGCCGGTTTTGATGCCTATGATTTCTACTACAAAACTAGGTACCTCTGTACGGAAATATGATTATACTGGCTGCAGTTTTCACCCAAAGATTTATTCTTGGTATGTTCACTTCTCCAAGCTTCGGCTACGCGTTACCTGCACCGACTTCTAGTGTATCCAATTATCCACCCAAGGCAACCCGTAAACAGAAAATGCTGCGGTTAGTATATTGAAATACACTCAAGATTGCCAGCTATCGAACAGAAGACTTGATCGTAATTGAGTCTCTTACCATCACAGATATGTCGGTCACTAATGACCACTTTCCCCCACGGTCGTCAAGTCCACCCGAGAACGACTCAATTCTCGAGCTCTTAGTGGTATATTGATCATTGTTGCTATTGTTGAATATGCAGCATGTTCTAACAATACATCACGACAGTATTGAGATGTTTAACAAAGAGAACAAACTCAGGCCGCTTTCAAAGTCTCAGCAATAACCCCAGTCAAGCCAATACATTCCTCCTCTCTGAATCGTCTACACACCAACTGGACACTCAACGGAGCTCCTAGAAAGTCCTCTGGTTTATCTAAAATCGTATCAGTATCATGGTACAGCATGGAATAGTTTGAACCCACACTGCGATTGCATTGCTGCATCTCTCGCATTCGCTGGCTTGTAGTCCTTGTCAATTGGATCGAGCTCCGCTGAGACTTGGGATTTGAGCGGTATCGTCATCGCAGGATAGTCGAGCATATTGAAGAGAGACGTGTAGATGATATATCTTTCACTTCTATTAGCAAAACATTTTCACAGCCATCATATATCCAACTTACCGTGGCCACTCTCCATGTCGATGAGCACAAAAGGGACTGATAGGTAGCAAGAGACCATCAATAGGCTGTCCAGTACTTGTAACCTCTTTTGTGGCATTCCAGGCTTTCAACCATGCTGTCTTGACACCGTCTTTCTCGAGATTGAGCTGCCAGTTTTCATAGGCGGTTAGATGTTTCGATTCTCCCTTTGTTATTATCATTGGGTGCCACGGTTCGCCTGACGCTGCGAAGGTGCGACTCATATCTTCACCGCCGTCAGATGAGTACATGGCGTTTACGATTCGTTCGGCTTCTTCGTTGGGAAAGGGGCATTTAAAGTCGATGACTAAACGACTATCAGTCATTCTCAAGGTGGAAGCTACGGAAGGGAGAGGGATTTTGACCTTCGTATCCAGCTTTCTTCACAGCAGCCGTCGTTGTGTCCAAGGCTCTCCTCATTGGTGGCCATGGCATAACATAGTCATCCCAACTCATGACACCAAAGACTGGTTGTCTTTGCGTACCGTCAGCATTCTTAAGATGCTTGAGATCAGCCATCTCCCGTCTCCATGGGATCTCGGGAGTCTTTGCGTCCAAAAACCAAGGTTCAGCATCAACCACCGCCTTCACGAATGCGGAAACGCCAGTCACAGATGGCGATATTGGACCCAGAGCAGATGCAATAGATTCTAGTCCCAGTAGCGTGTTCCTGGCTCCAGCATAAGGAAGACGATGCAGTGTTGGCCGCAACCCGAAGAGCCCATTATAAGCAGCGGGAATCCTCACAGAACCTCCAAGGTCGGTCCCAACACCAATGACACTTCCATGCATCGCTACAACTGCACCCTCTCCGCCGCTTGATCCTCCGCAGGTCAAACTTCGATTCCAAGGATTAGTAGTCTTGCCGTAGACATAATTGTCGCTTTCGCCAAACATCAACCCTTGCGAGATGTTGGTCCGACAGTGCAGAATAGCGCCTGCATTCTGTAGAATGTCGACCAGGACGGAATTTTCTTTGCTTGTTTGACCGATCCAAGAGGCAATGCCCATATTGCACTCCGTTCCCTTGATTTGAAATTGATCTTTGAGGGAAATTGGGACACCGAAAAGCACACCTGTTGGTTTGCCGGTCTTTGAGAAGCTTACATCCAGCTCTTTAGCTTTTGCCAGAGCCTGAGTAAAGTAGATTTCGGTGAGACAATTCGTGAGTTGATGTGCAACAGCAGCTGCTTTGCAGATTGCTGTTGTAACCGTCAGACAGGAGAGCTTTCCTGCTGCCAAAGCGGAGATCAAATCTCCTGCATCTTTAGTGACGATTCCGAGCTCGTCTTTGCTCAATATTCTGCATGTTTCGGTGAATTTGATGACAGAAAGCTCTGTCTCGGCTGGAAGCTTGTCTGATGCAATACGCCATTCTTTCGGAATGAGTTCTAATAGTGACTAGATTAGGACCAGAGATACACGGTTTCATGTGCCTGCTTACCGAGTTGCTGTACATGCCTCGCAGCTATTGCCTCTGCGAAGTCGGCTGGTGTTTTCGTGGTAACTCCAGGCATTTTTTCTTAAGGAAGACAAAGGTCGAATGACTGCTAGACGAGGAGCAGGATTGCAATTGGAAATGAATGATTCTGTTAGTCTACACAACGATAGCATCGTGCGGGTTATCTGCGTCTTCGCATATCATACTTCGGGCCATCACCCTCCATCAATATGTTGGGCTCATGCTGGTGCCGATCTTGGATCCGGCTCCGTGTTCACGCCGGTAATTGATATCCACAGTCAAGCAGATGGCAATCGGTTTATGAGCAAGGAATAATGTGTTTCTCATGATTTGTTGTCGGGTTGACATTTGATTGATACCTCTTCTCTCTTCCCTTGTCGATAACGTAGGGCTGCTAGCGTCCTTGATTAGTTCTATCGTAATATCGCCTTTGTTCTTCCGCTTCTCAACCTCCAATTCCAAACAACAATCCGTCGCGTCCACCTCCGTTCTAGAACTACGCGTCCCATCTCGGCCGTGTTCTTTTTGATAGACAAAGATCTTGGTCCACTTGCACAGGCAAGGACCAGAAGCAGGAAGATCAAACTCGACCATTGCTGTATAATATAGAGGAAGTACAAACTTTGGCATTGTTATCTCTCACATGTCCATCATGACAATCAACATCATCGGTGGCAGCGTCGAAACTAGCCCTTATTCAAGAAACAGAAACCATCAAGGGAGAACCATATGGCATGGCTAGATCGGTACGTTCAGCCGGCAAGATAGGAGTTATGCAGGGCCGTTGGCCGTTATCACCAACCCGACTTCTTCGAACATGGAGTGCAGCGACATGATTGCCCATACCGCGACTAAGTGATTCCCTTCCGAACATACTATCGCACACGAACTCCATTTTCCCGGGACTGCGCGCAGCGAGAAGCCTGAGCCGGACTTGCGCGCACCTACAATTAGATGTCACTCTCTGGGTAAATCAGGCTAGCAGATATGGACCTCATTTGCATGTCGATCAACAGCATGTTACTATCCGCTACCGAGATAAGGGACAAGTATGATCAATCTGAACATGAGTCAAGAACTATTTTGTACTAATCATATCCCTGCCTTGGTGCCTCTGTTGCGTACACAGCGGGCATCTCTTTCACGTCCTCTCTTTTCGTCTCTACTTCGCTTCTGGTATGTCCTGATAGAGGCTTTGACTACCGATCAAAGCATGGCTAAAGAAATGAGCTGCGATGACAAGAATTCAGCGGGCAGTATTGCATCCAGCCGTTCAATTGAAGAGGGTGAAGTATTTGCCGTTGGTGAAGATGGCGTGCAGTTCAGAACAGTGGGCTGGATCAGAGCAGCCATGTTTTTCACCAAAATGACGTTCGCTGCTGGTGTTCTGTCCATTCCATCAGCTTTGTACACCCTTGGTGCTGTTGCTGGTGCTCTGTTCATTGCCTTCTGGGGAGGAACGAATACATGTGAGTAGCCGTCTCAAAATTCACCTCAAGTCTCTAGCATCTGATGGATCCCCCGCTAACATTACTTACACAGACATGGCTTATTTACAAGGCGAGTTCAAGATGAAGCATCCCTCCGTTCACACGGTCGCCGATGGAGCATAGTAAGGTTGCAATAAAGGCCCTAACTCGATGCATATCCCTAAAAGTCTTAGCATCATCACGAAACAGTTTAGTGGAGGTAACGAAAGATGGTCCTTTATTGCTCGGGAAGTCACCGAGTTCCTTTACATCATCACCTGGATGTACGTCGCTGCTCCTGTCAAACAACATATTCTAAGCTGACATGTTCAGCATCTGTGCCGGAGTCTCTATTCTCGGCTTCTCAATCGCTCTCAATGCAGTGTCCAAACATGCAACCTGCTCAGTCGTCTTCGGTTTCATAGCCTTCTTCGTTGTATCGACCGTTGGATCCGTACGGAAAATCCACCAACTCGGCTGGGTTACATGGCTGGGCTTTGGCTCCATCGTAACCGCTATTATGATCGTGGTGATAGCCGTCACCATTACTGCTCGTCCAGCTGCAGCGCCAAAGACCGGCCCGTTTGAGTTGGGCTTTTCTCCCTGGCCGCCTGTTGAAACGACTTTCGCAGCCGCTTGGGCTGCCTCGCTTGCTATTTTCTCATCGAGTGCCAATACTTCTGGGTTTGTCCCAGTGATCTCCGAAATGAGGAATCCAAAAGACTATTTCAAAAGTTTGTATGCTTGTATGACCTGGATTACCTCATCGTACTTAGCTTTAGGATTGACTGTGTACGCTTACTGTGGAAAATGGGTCGCGAGCCCTGCATTAGGAAGTGCAGGACCTACCATTAAGATCATTTCGTACGGCATCGCTATTCCTGGTGAGTCTGGGCTTTTCAAACGTGAAGCACTGCTTTGGTCGCTCACATGACGCAGGCCTCATCGCTGGAGCAGCCATCTGCTCACACATTGCTGGCAAAAGTCTCTTCGTCCGCATCCTACGAAATACCCACCACTTGACATCCAACACGAAAACACACTGGGCCGTCTGGCTCGCTTGCAGTTACGGCACAGGTCTCCTCGGCTGGATACTTGCAGAAGCGGTGCCTTTTTTCGGGTCCCTCGTCAGTCTCATAGGAGCTGTTGGCTTTGCGCCGCTGGGAATTTGTCTGCCTGCTCTTATGTGGTTCAGTATGCACCCTACTTACTGGAAAGGAAGCATGAAGCAGAAGCTGCTTTGTGTCGCACATGCGCTGATCATTGTGCTTGGTGTTTTTGCCATCATCGCGGGCACCTAGTAAGTACTTCCTCCACAGCGGGTGCCGGCAGTTATGTTCCTCTTCTCACATCGTTCCCCGGAGGAGAGAGTCTTATCTACCGCTTTGATGTCGATGACCTCCTGGTCATTTCCAATATTGAGTTGCCAGGAGGATCGATGTTGATCTAGCGTTGAATTATGCGCGCAGGTGAAAATAACTGAATCGACAAACACGCTATCCTTCCAAACTTGACGGAAGGTTGCTGACAGAATTCTAGTGCCAATATCAAGAACATTGTAGATCAGTACGCCGCTGGACAGGTAGGCTCGGCATTTCAATGCGCCGACAACAGCGGCACTATTGCAGCATAGTTGGAGTTGCCCTATTGACTGTTCTTGAGAAGAGAATTGCTCTCAGATAATACTTGCCCAGGCCATTCGCAGGGAACTTGGAGAACAAGGCAGTACATGTATAACAATTTACAAAAAAGATCACGTCAACATCCAACATGTAGAGACAAATCGTGAACAAATCATCTAGGCTCCGGAACGACTTGATCACCAATTCAATGACCTCCCTCCCTCAACTCCTCATCACTCAACCATCCCCTCAACTCCATCCCTCCCCAACCTCCAACCCCTCCAACTCCGTACCAACACCCCCGTCCAACCTCCCCAACTCCCCCAAAAACCCACCATCCCCCTCCACACCACCTACCCCCGTCAACCAAAGCTTCGTCATCATCCTCCCTTTGGCCAATCTAACCCCATGATACGGACCCCCAGATATCAGCGCACAGAGTATAACATCAACCACCCACCTCCCAATCCGTCTCGGGACAATATCCGTACGATCCGGGTCTATGTATAAATCCTCCGGTGGGTATGTGGAGATGAGGTTCTCGATTTGGCAGATTGGGATTTTGGAGGTATAATTATGGCAGATTTTATATTTTGTGAGGGGGGTGAGGGGTGTGTGGTCGGTGAAGGTGTAGGATTGTGGCATCCTTGGCTTGGTTTTTTTATTTGGCGCTTGGGACTTGTTCTTTGAAAGATGTTAGATGTTTGTGTAATGGGAGTTTAGTTTTGTAGAGGGCTGTGCTGTTGCTATGGCTGTTTATTAATAGGAGAAGTGTGGATTGTGAAATGCAGAAAGTCGTAAGCAACGATGAATGGAATCGGGTTGTTGTGAGGATCATGGGCGACGCTCATTTACTGAAGACGTTTGGGAGTGACTAAAACTGTTCGTGACTGAGACAGAGAATCTTGTTGTTTTCTGAACTTTCATCTTGGATCATCGCCATTGACTTAGATCCCAACCTGGATCATTTCCTACTGTATCGGGATGTTCTCTAATCCATTCCTCCACGTCTCGACAACGCGCTAGCCAGATCTTGCCCTCGTCTCGCTTCTGCGCGAGGTATCTCAGGATCGATTCGAAGGCTTCTAACCGCTCCGGTTGATTTGTTAAAAACGGGTGGAAGAGTAAAGCTAGAAATCGACCATTTTCAATAACCTTGTCAATCTCGGCCTTGTACCGTTGAACAAGTGTGTCAGAACTCTGTACTTCTTCGGAATACTCTTTTTTCATCTTCCTCAAGCCCGCGAAAGACTCCATGTAGAAATACGCATCCACGGTAACCCATTTAAAGGGCAAAATGACCAATTTATCGTCCCCATCATCGCCAACATTAACAATTGCAGCCTCCTCCCCAGCAGGACTGAGATACCCCAGCCCATACTCCCGACAAAGCTTCAAAGTCCTCTCACCATTCACAATACCCCCAGGGGGTCTGAACCCCACATACCCCTCCGCCAAACCCCCACCACTCTCCTCCCTCCTCCCACACACCCTCCCCACCCCCACCCCCTCCTCCCCAAAACTCCTCTCAAAATTCCCCCGTTCCTCACGCTCATCCAATTTCCACCACGCTTCATGCTGCCACGCATGCCACCCGACTTCATGTCCCGCCCCGGCAACATCCTCCACAATGACATCTCCATAAACAGATAGATTCCATGATTCAATAAAGTACGTTACGTGGATGTTGTATTTTTTGAGGAGCGAGAGGATTTTGGGGAGGACGGTGGTGACGGAGTAGTGGGAGCCTGGTGGGACGGTAGGGGGCCAGAGGGAGCGGTTTATGTCGGCGGCTTCGCCCATGTTGTCGAGTGTTAGGGATATGGCTGCGTTTGTTTCGGAGGGCCATTTTGGGGGTGGTTTTGGATGTGTTTTTGAGTTTGTGTCGTTCATTTTTGATTTTTGGGTTTCCGTGGATAAACGTTTCGGCTTCGTCAATCCGAATAGGGTGTTTGTTTTTGGAGCTTTGGGAGTATAAAAATTGCAGGAGAGATGACGCCGACAGGGGTGCGACCGGCAGATGTGTCTTTCAAATGCCGACGGCTTCTTTTCCCCACTCGACTCCACCCGGAGCTATCCCGAACCCCCCGAACTCCTCTCCTCCTTCGTCCCCATCCCCGCCCAATCGGTACGTTCAGCAACGTCTTAACATGGTTCGACGCATACATCGTGCATAAGTCTGAATTGTCTGATCCGTGGAGGCAAACCCATCTTCAACGCTTTGTCGGAACCTCCGCGCACGTAAGCCGCTGCTTGCCAATCTTTTACCAATCCTAAGAGGGGTATTACAGTATGCAACCCTTTGAGTCTTGGTTCTGTCTCATTATTACCACATTTCATCAAGGTTGACTCTCTTTTCCTTTCCACTACAACCTTTTCGATCCATCTCATCACTCCATAGCCCGAAATTGACTATCATTATTGCAACTACAATAGATTTCATACTCTACAATGTCACGATGTGCCCCCGTCACAGCGGACCAAGTCCCACCCATGAAAGACCTCACAGTCGATAACATCACTGAGAACGTCATCATTCTCAACTCCCTTTGCCAAAACCCCCGTACTCGATACATCTTCGAGCGCCTCGTGACTCACCTACACGATTTCGCCCGAGAAGTCCGCCTTTCAACGCAAGAATGGAAGACTGGTATCGACTTCTTGACTGCAGCGGGTCAAATCTCGGACGACTTACGCGCAGAAATCATTCTTCTCTCAGATACCCTTGGTCTGAGTATGCTGGTTGAAGCAATCTCGCATCCCAATCCAGCAAACGCCACCGAGGGAACAGTTCTGGGCCCATTTCATACCCACGACGCCCCCGCCACGGAAAACGGCTACCAACTCCACAAAGACGACGAAGCCGCAACAAAACTTTTCGTTCTATCGAGTATCAAGTCAACGTCTGGCGAGCCAATCAAAGGAGCCACATGCGATATATGGGAAGGCGATGCCCATGGCTTCTACGACGTTCAAGACCCCGATCGTGCCGGTGTGGCTAATGGTCGGGCCGTCTTGGAATCAGACGAAAACGGGATGCTCTTTTTCACTGCGGTCGTTCCAGTACCCTACCCGATTCCCATGGACGGACCTGTCGGAAAGATGCTTCAACTTTTGAATCGCCATCCCAATCGACCAGGGCATATCCACTTTATGATCCAGAAAGATGGTTTTGATAAGTTGGTTACAGCTCTCTACCCACGAGGAGATCCGTATGAGACAAGCGACCCCGTATTCGGTGTCAAGGAGAGTCTGATCGTTGACCTAGGAGTCGTCGACGAGGAGATTGCGAAGAAGTATGGTGTTGAGGTTGGCATGCCGTTGTTGAAATATGATTTTGTTCTTGCAACCGAAGAAGAAGCGAAGAAGTTGAAGAAAGAGAAGGCAAAAGAGGCTTTGGATAAGCTCGGTATCAGCGATGAGATGTTTGAACTGGTTTTTGACGTGGATTGATTAGGTGACGGAAATAATCGTGCTAGTATCACTCATCGAACATCTCTTGGTGTTCTTCTAAGCATAATCTTCACGAATCAATGTTCAGCAAAACCACAGCTTACACAGGACAAGAAAATATCCGAAAATGAGACTTACTCGCACATTCTATTTCAATACCGCTTCCATCTTTACGCTAACCTCAGGCTTAAAGAACATTTCGTTCTTAGGCATAACTTCTGGTTCAAACACAAACTTGTTCACAGACATACTTGATTGCGCGAACCTACCATCGTTCTTCCACAGATCAACTCAGTCCTCTAATTCGGGCAATAATGGGTTGGTCTGGATGAGTGGTGCCATGTTCTGCTCCAGCTGCGCGCATCTTCGGAGATACTGTGAATGTAATATAGACGACGTGGTCTGCGTTCCCTGCTTGCTGCAAAGACCTTTTCCAGGCCACCTTTTTCTCTATGCTTTGATCGAGTCGAGTTTTCTCCACTCGTGCGTTGGCTTGAAGTATTGTTTGGTTGTGGGAGTGATACGTCAATTGCGTCTTCAGCGATTTCCTTTTCTTTTGGGGCAGCCGACTCTGAAACAGCGAGCTTTTTTGACCGCGCCTCGACTGGCTGATCCAAGATCATGCCTTTCGAAACTTTCTTGACTACTTCTCTTCGTACTGCTACGCTTAAAAGCATGTTCAAAGCTTCAATCGTCTTGTCGGCAAACTATCCTGCCAGCGAAGTGTTCTGTGCAGCGTTTTTCTCGCAGTGGGTATTCCGTCGCTTCTCCAGATCTACTGCTATTCCCTTTCCCCCTTGGTTATCTACCGGTCCTCCCTATCTTGCTCTTCTGTATCTGTGCTATTATCCTAACCCATATTCCGAGACAAAATCTTGGCCACATGTCTATCGATCTGCTCACAAAGTATTTCTGGGGATTCCGGGTCTTGGAACTCCCTGCGATTTTCTGCAACTCTTTCCTTTATCTCCATGAGATAAGCCATTACATTGAAACCCATACGTGAAGCTACAAGCATTTGAACTACTTCTGCGTACATTTTGTGTTCGGGGCCATGGTTGTTGAGGTAGTTTGCGAGGAATCTCTCAGGCTTGGACGGTGCTTGTGTGGATCCAGTCGGTGCTGATTCGATTTTCTTCATGTTTTACGAGGGCGCGGAGGTTCGGATATTGCGATATGAGTGTGTCGGACTAGTTCTTATTGTAAGCACGCGGTTGTGAGGTTCCAGGCATTGAAACTATTAGACGCCTGCAATCCAAGATTGCTCTGTGGCTTTTCTGGCAGTTCGTTGTTTTTTTCTTGCCAGAAAATTATTGATGTTGTGCCCTGGTTGAAGGGCTACCGTTAGAAAGGCTTATGATTCCGTATGGAGTTGAAAAAAAGGAGTGGAAGGACACGCGATAGAGACCGCGATGGGGAGATGTTCCACGTCAGCAACGCGAGAGCACGTGATTTGATCATTGTCTTCTTTCTGATCAACTTCTCTGCCCTTTTTGATTTGAAAACCTGACGCCTCATCGTTTTGAGAAGCATCGAAGACTATCTATACCCAAAAATCATGACAGGCTGAGCTCGGAAGCCCAGCAAAGCGCTGTCTGGGTGTTGGAATACTTCAGCTCTACCATCACGACGCGACGGCGATGCCTTACTTCACTCCAACAACGCGTATCGAGGCAATTGGCAAGGCAACACATTGGCATGCAAACTGCCTGAGCTTGAAGGTGAGCGTCCAGTCATTTTGTCGCTGCAGTTCTTAGTAAGGATAGGAAAACGTCATCACTTTTTACTCCTCCGTTGATATTGATCTCTGGCTCTACGATTGAACACGAACAGAAGCATTCGAAGAAACAAACATGTCTTCATCAAAACGCACCGTCTTAATCACAGGATGCTCAGACAACTCTCTCGGCTCAGCACTTGCCCTTGCGCTTCATGACCATGGCGATTTGCAAGTCTTCGCTACAGCTCGAGACACGTCCAAAATGACTGCCCTATCTTCTGCGGGAATCGAAACACTCCCACTAGACGTCACTTCCTCAGAATCGATCAAATCGCTCGTCGAAGAAATCACCAAGCTGACAAAAGGCAAACTCGACATCCTAATCAACTCCGTCGGCGGCGGCCATTACCAACCGTTTCTCCACCTAGATATCGACAAAGCCAAACAACTCTTCGATGTGAACGTGTGGGGATTCGTAGCAACAACTCAGGCCTTCCTCCCTCTTTTAATCGCCAACGCCGAACCTGGCAGCAAAGGTCGGAAGAGCGTGGTAGTAAACAATACATCCATCTCTTCTGTCCTGCGTACACCGTACCACTCTGCCTACTCGGCGTCAAAAGCAGCAATGGCCATGTTCAACGATATCCAACGCATCGAATTGGAACCCCTAGGCATCAAAGTTGTCGATCTGAAAACAGGATCACTGGAATCGAATTTCGGCGAGAACAAGAGTAATCCGTACACATTACCTGATGACTCGCCATATCAGCCAATCAAGGATGAAGTGCTCAAGGTCATAACTGGTGAGACGACGGAAGCGTATGCTGAGGACCGTGAGGTGTGGGCGAAGAACGTGGTGAACGATCTGATGAAGAATCCAGATGATCCACCTTCGCAGATTTGGAGAGGTGGTGCTGCGGGGATGATAAAGGTTAGCAGTAAGATGGATAGTATTTTGCCCGACTCCATGACGGATGGGAGCTTTCAGAAGCTTGGAGGGTTGGATAAGCTGGGGAAACTGCTTGAGGAAAAAAGATGAGGGATCTTAGCTAGCCTTGCTCTGAAAACTCTTTGATGTCAAGAAAACGATGTCAAGGAGCCGATGTCGCTGCTATGATGCGAAAATAGTCGCTCTGTTCCTCTTCTCGCATCTTGTCAGATGTCCTACTAATGCTTGTTACAACCCCCATTTTTGTCTTCGTAAGCGCTTTGAGGACTTGGATCAACATGGGAAGGAAGAGACAGAGGAATGGAAGAAATTGAAAAGAACATATAGTTGGGTTCTTTTAATGCTGCCTAAATCATGTAACGGTAGCCTTATATCTCCCCGTCCCTCGCCCGGAATGACAAATTGCCAGTCCAACCTGAGAGTCAAGCTGCCCATGAAAACTTTCCCAACCAAATCATGATGACAAATGTTTGTGATCATGAGAAAGTAATAGCCGTAAACGCCGCCCGAGTCCAAACTGCTCCATAAGTCATAGTAGTCAGTACGCCTTTGCATCCTCTAGAGGTCTCCATCGTCAGACGCTTCCTGCGCACACTCCTCCAAGGTTGCTTCGCTTGCCTCAAGCTGTTCCTTCCGAAAGTTAGCATCTCAGTCCAGGAAACGATCACATAATCGAAATGAGAGACCAACCTCTGCCTCCTGTGCAAGGCGCTCCTCCTCTGCAATCTCGTCCTCCATATCAGCAAGCATCTTCTCAAGAGCCTCCTTGCGGCGAGCCTGTGAAAATTTATTAGCAAGAACTTAGTCAGTCTTTCATTTTGTGCTTGGACACTCACCTCGGCACTAGCAGCCTTCTGCTGAGCCTCACTAGCTTTACCCTGAGCCTTGATGCGATTGGCACGCTTCTCAGCAAGCGCCTTCTTCTTCTCCGCGAGACGCTTCTCAAGCTCACCATTTCCAAGCTTCATACGCTTGGTAGCTGGGTCTGGAGTGGGAGTGGCGGAAAGGGCTCGCTTCAGACCATTGTATGATTTGGAATGTTCGACCTTGACCTTCTCGATGGACTTTGGATTGATTGGTGCGACTGACTCGACTTTGAGCTCGATAGGCTCGGTAATAGACTCTGGGACCTCGTTGGCGAGCGCCTTGACAACCTCAGTCTGTGGTGCTTCCTCGGCCTGCATAACTGTTGTGCTCTCAGTAGATGTAGCGGTATTTAAGAGAGAAGCTGCGGATATCTTGGAGAGAGTCGGCTGTGTGACGGCAAGCTTGGGAGTCGATGGGGGAGTGGGAGTTTCGACGGTCATCTCCACGTTTGGCAGCATCTTAGCAATAGGTGCAAGGTGGATCAGGCGTGGGCTATCCGCGCGGACGATGGAAGCAGCCATGTTAGCAACTGGTGCTTGCTGGTGCTCATCTGCAAGGATCTGAGCTGCTACGTCGGCCATGATGACTTCAGGTGTTCCTTGAAAGTCGTTAACGATTGTTGGTTGGATCGTAGTAGCACCTGGTTGAGCCTCGCTGGTGTCCATAGCTAGAGGTTCGTTGATGGAAGATGGGAGAGGCTGTTCATCAGTTGGTTTGTTGGTAGAAGACTCGAGATTTTCGGCTGGCGAAGTTGTAAAAATAGCCTCTAAGACCAGATCTAGCTGTTTAGATCCAAGATCTGTGTTGGACACTATTAGCTGTGTAACAGCGTCCTTGGGGGTTTCGGCGGGCAACTTGGGAGCTTCTATCTGAGCAGTATCGTTTGTGGCGTTTTCCTTCTTATCTGACGCTTCAGTAGTGGTGATAGCGGAATCAGCTTCTGTGGAGATAGCTTCTGCGACCGTGACAGCTTTTGGAGATGACGCCTCGGCAGTCGTCGTAGTAGTGCCGACTTTGCTAGAAGGCTCTTTAGCTGTGGTGGCAGTCGTGGTGCCTGAAAGAAGCGAAGCGGTTGAAGGGCTTAGAGTCCCATTATGAGTCTTCACAACTAGAGGAGCATCGAATTTGGTGGCGTTCTTGTTTGCGGTCTTTGTGAGTGCCTCGTTGTTGATGGCATCCTGGGTTCGATAGTAGAAGCGAAAGACAACCCAAGGCTTCGCTCCAGGGCGACGAGCGGTAGCACGCTGCTTGAGCTTGGTGATCAGAACCTTAGCAGGCTGCTGATCAATCGGAACGAAATCGACTTGCTGTACTGGGCGGATTTTGGTGTACGATGGAGTACGGTAGGCTTCTCTCCAGTCCATGATAGCCTCGAAGCTCTTGACATCGTCCAACTTATGGCGCTCCTCGTGCTCATCCCGAAGAACAGAAATGCGAACCTCAATGGTCCCAACAGAGTCCTTACCTTCAATTTGAATGGATGGGTATGCGCTGACGTTAAGGGCCTTAACTTCCAACTCGGCTTGGTTAATAACGGACTTGCTCTGTGCATAGAAGGCATGGTCGAATCTCTCAGACTTGCGATCTTTCTTTTCGGTTTTGCGGTTGGTCTTCTCAGAATTGCGAAGAATGCCGTCAATCACTAGATCCATCTGAATTTCTTTGGTCATCCCGACAAAACCAGTGTCAACGACGAGTTTCTGTCCATCGCTGACGGCGATCCATGAGCAGATAGCGCCGTCACTTGCTAGGTGGGTGCCGTATTCGTCGCAGAGCTGGCCATCAACCCGGACGACGGCATCGGCCTTTCGGTCGCCTGTGCTGTCGACACACTTCATTTCGAAGCAGATGGAAAGAGAAGAGAAATCTGGACGGAGAGTAGACTTGATGTGACTGAAGGTAAGATATCAAGAGACTGCAGATGTTGAGGGTTTGGAGGAAGTGAAGGACTTGAACGAGGAACTTTTGATTTGACACTCAGATCTGAGATGTGGCCGGATTTGGTGTGTCAATGTTATAGTGAGAGTGGGTTGGTGTTGTCAATGGACAATAGAAGATTCGGCGACCCTAGCCGCTAGTGACATCAACCTTTGGATCGAGATTGAATTCGTGGGTTACCCGGTGCAGCATTGCAAACGGGCTTCGATGGTGGAGTTGAAGAGTATGATAGGTGTGGCGTAATCGAACCTGTTCAAGAGGCGTAGTCGTTGGTATAGTCCTTGGTCTGCAGATGGAGCTGTGCGAGGTAGAGTCTGAGTTTGGTCTCACTCGATCCTTACCAATCCCCCTGCTCTCTTCCTCTCTCCTCCTTTACTACCAGCTGGAGCACTCTAATCTAACGCCATATCTCCGCTAACCTGCCCAGCCATAGTAATCGGATCATGAAGCACGACATAGCGGAAATTCTGCACCTGAATCAACCAATTTTTCTTCTCCATGCACGGCCCCTTCTCCAAAACCATCTTATCGATATTTGGCACCAGAATGAAGGTCTCATGGAACTCCTTCAACGGTCCCTTCAATCTCTCCTCCAATCTAAGATGTCCATTCACCGACACAATAATCGACACATTCTTCCCCGGCTTCACCTTTGGTCCCGCTTCCATGTCGAATTTCGGATTAAGAACTTGGGCATCGACGGCGTGGACGTCGAAGTTGACATATTTTGGCATGCTTTCGGTATACATAGTTTTGAAGGCGGTGGCTGTGGCGTAGGCGTTGCCGTTCCATTCGATTATGGGCGTTGATGTTGAGCCATCTTTTGCTTCCTTGATTTCCTGCTCTCAGTCAAACTGGTCTTGTATGAGACGTCTTTGATCCAAATCACCTCCGGTTTGCAGTAATAGTTTTCGATGGTTGGGCGGGAGTCCGTCAAGGCTGTATAGTATTCCTTTACAAATTCGAGGGCGGCTGGCACAATCAGTTTAGGAGCTCCAAGTCGATCTCGTATCTCTACCTTCTGATGATATCTTGACGAGCTCATCTTCGGATGGTGCTGATGCCATCGTGAGGTGTATCGAGAGGAACGATTATTGATGAGTTGTCAGATAGTTCAAGGTATCATGAGCTGTCCATCTATCTGCAATCCATCGATGTTGATCCCGCGACATGATTCTCCTGCTGATGGGTGAAAGTCAAGGCATCGGACTCGTTGTGGTGTTTGCCTCGCTGTGTCCTTATACTACCTCGTAATTCCGCTCCACCTGCCACCTGCAGAGGGTCGCTGCGCAAGAAATTTCAAGCCAAGACTGCTTCCCGCCCAGTGCGTAATTTCAAAGCTTTGAGCTCCCACGCCTTTAGATAACAACTTAATAAACACCTCAGTCGACCACCGCCAACCTCTCTCTCCTCCTCATCCCTCCCCGACTGCATCTTGCTCCAGTACAGCAACATGTCCGCCTTCCAGACTTGCCTCAGGGCGACCAGCTCTGTGTCGCGGGTGGCTGTCCGCGCTCCCGCACGCACCTACGCAACTGTGCAGTCCGACATCTTCAAGCCTACCAAGTTCGGAGGAAAATATACTGCCACTCTCATCCCAGGTGATGGTATCGGAGCTGAGGTTTCAGAGTCAGTCAAGACTATCTTCAAGGCCGACAATGTTCCGATTGAATGGGAGCAGGTCGACGTCTCTGGTATGGAAACTGGCGACAAGCACACCGAGGAGCTCTTCCGCGAATCCATTGCTTCACTGAAGCGCAACAAGCTTGGTCTCAAGGGTATCTTGCACACGCCTGTGGAGCGTTCGGGACATCAATCCTTCAACGTGGCCATGCGACAGGAACTCGACATCTACGCCTCAATCGTCCTGATCAAGAACATTCCTGGATACAAGACCCGCCACGAAGGAATTGACCTCTGCGTCATTCGTGAGAACACCGAGGGAGAGTACTCTGGCCTCGAGCACCAATCCGTCGCCGGCGTCGTCGAGTCACTCAAAATCATCACCCGCGCAAAGTCTGAGCGTATCGCCAAGTTCGCCTTTGCTTTCGCTCTTGCCAACAACAGGAAAAAGGTCACTTGCATTCACAAGGCGAATATTATGAAGCTCGCCGATGGTCTGTTCAGGAACACATTCAAGAAGGTGGCTGAGGATTACCCGACATTGGAGACCAACGACATGATTGTGGACAACGCATCTATGCAGTGTGTTTCCCGCCCACAACAATTCGACGTCCTCGTCATGCCCAACTTATACGGAGGTATCTTGTCCAACATTGGAGCTGGGTTAGTTGGTGGACCAGGCATTGTGCCAGGATGCAACATTGGAAGGGACATCGCTGTTTTCGAGCCAGGGTGCCGTCACGTCGGTTTGGATATCAAGGGCAAAGACCAGGCCAACCCATCTGCCTTGATCTTGTCTGCTTCCATGATGCTGCGACACGTTGGACTCGACGATCATGCCAACAGGATATCCAGGGCTGTGTATGATGTTATTGGTGGCGGAAAGACACGAACACGGGACATGGGCGGTACTGCTACGACACACGAATTCACCCGAGCTGTGTTGGACCGCATGGAGTCTTACTAGGCGATAGTAACGGATGCGGCATACCCTTTTTGAATGATGCATGATGGATTGTACGCGTAGGATTTGGAAGTTGCATGTTGTATAGATATGTCTGTGTTGTTCATATTAGACAGTCAATTGAAATACTTCCCGATTAATACAGATCTATGACTAGAACCGCTACCTCAAGATGCGTGGACTGCTGCTCTTGTGATACTCATTATGATGATAAGGCTGAACAAAAGTATGCGGGGACCAGGGGTTGTTGATCTAGAGCTACCCTGGACCTCGACACCTGGCATAAACGAGACGTCGCGATCGCATCAACGCGTTAGACTCCGTTATCGTCTGCCTCTTCATCGCTCTGTATATTCAGTTCCAGGCCTGGTATTGTCACTCCAATGTGCAACACCAGATAATCCCCCTCGCTGCAGCTGTTGCTCTTTCTCTCATACGTAAACGCAAACAACCATGTCGACCTTCTCCATGCCGCGCAATGTCCCGTCCTTCAATGACCCACAACGCAGATATGAAGATGCCATCTGGTCTTCTTCCGGGCGCTCACGACATACCTCCCACACATCGCATTTCTCAGAAAAGCTAGGCATACAACTGCCTGGCGCGAGGAATAGAGAGTTGCCGATGTATAAAGACAAACCATACAACTACCCTGAAGGACGGCGGAAAGGGAGAAAGAGATTGGTACTTGGGCTGTTGGGCGCTTTTGTGCTTTGGTATATGTGGTGGACTGGGTGGTTTGTGTCGAGAAGAGATGATCCGTTCAAGAGGGAAGAGACGGGGCAGGGACTTTGGGGTATGTTTTCGAGTAAAGAGGGGGTGAAAACGAAAGACTGGGAGAGCAGGAGGGAGCAGGTCAAGGAGGCCATGAAGCTAAGTTGGGGTGGATACGAGAAATATGCTTGGGGATACGACGAATTTCACCCTGTGAGCAAGAGTGGACGACAAATGGTTCCTCCGACTGGACTGGGGTGGATCATCGTTGATGCGCTGGATACACTTATGCTCATGAATATGACGAAGGAGTTGCAGCATGCTAGGGAGTGGATTTCGACTACGCTGACGTACGATCTGGATCACGACGTTAATACCTTTGAGACGACGATTCGAATGCTGGGCGGGCTTTTGGCGGCGCATTACATACAAACTGATTTCCCAAACTACTGCCCCGTGGATTTGGGAAAGAACGGTGGAGAGGATCTATTCCTTGAGAAGGCTTCGGATTTGGCTGATCGGTTGTTGGGCGCTTTCGAGTCGAAATCTGGTATCCCATATGCGAGTATTAATCTGAAGACGATGAAGGGAATACAATCGCATGCGGATGGCGGAGCCTCATCTCTAGCAGAAGCGACAAGTCTGCAGCTGGAAATGAAATATCTTGCCAAGTTGACAGGAGAAAAGATGTATTGGGACAAAGCCGAGAAGGTCATGCAAGCCGTAGACGATGCTAACGCCAAAGATGGACTCATGCCCATCTTCATTCACCCGGACTCAGGCCAGTTCACCACTCAGAATATTCGTCTCGGAAGCAGAGGCGACAGCTACTACGAATACCTCATCAAGCAATATTACCAAACCTCGGAACAGGAACCTGTCTATCTCACCATGTGGGAGGAATCTCTTGCTGGAATAAAAAAGCACTTGATCACTTACTCCTCACCCTCCAACTTCACCGTCCTGGCCGAACGGCCTGCGGGTCTAGATAATCCGCTCGAACCAAAGATGGACCATCTTGTTTGTTTCATGCCAGGTACTATCGCGCTCAGTGCTACAGGTGGCCGTACTACAAAGGAAGCTGCGAGGGCGGGAAAATTGACGCCCAAGGCAGTTGAAGACTTGGACTTGGCCAAGGAACTCATGAAGACGTGTATGGGCATGTACAAAGTCACGGAAACTGGGTTGGCTCCTGAGATCACTTACTTCAACATTCACTCGCCACCGCATATGCTATCTCAAGGCGCTCTTTCCTCTCCCTCGAGAGCAGATGGATTCGACAAAGATCCCGAGGCGAAGTGGAGGAAAGATTTTGTCATCAAGCCTGCCGATACGCATAATTTACAGAGACCCGAGACTGTGGAATCGCTGTTCTATATGTGGCGGATCACGGGGGACGAGATCTATCGAGAATGGGGATGGGAGATTTTTGAAGCATTTATCAAGCATACAACCGTACCCGATGGTGCCGGCTTCAGCAGTATCGGGGATGTTAATCACATTCCAAGTCCGACGAGGGATAACATGGAGAGTTTTTGGCCTGTAAGTTCGCCCGTTTCCGTCTTGTCGATCTACCCTTCTTTCAGTCTATGATGGTCTTGTCTTTCTAGATTGGTCTGCTAACAATCGCTAGGCTGAAACACTGAAATATTTCTACCTCCTATTCGGACCCAACAACATCCTACCTCTGGATAAAGTCGTTTTCAACACGGAGGCTCACGCTTTTCCACACTTCGAGTTGGGCAAAAATTTCTTCACTGGATGGAAGAGAAAGCCCAGAGATCGAGACGGAAAACCCATCATCGACAAATCTGCTGCCGTGGATGCAGCTAAAGGGACAGTGGTCAAAAATGAAAAGGTTGACGATGGACATAAGATAGGGGCGGGACATGCCTCTGGCGCTGAAGCTATAAGCAATGTCGATGGGATGAAGATGCAGAAGGGGAAGCCCGAAGTGGCGAAGTCGGAAATGAAAACTATAGTTAAAAAGGAGGATGTCGCGAGTGTGAAGACTTAGATTGGAGGAGGCGAGTGTATACTATGGGTTTTTTCTTGCATAGCGGGTGGCGTCTCTGTAGGAACAATGTTTCGAACTCTCTGGGTTTGTTATTAGAAATTTTCTTCCTCGATATCTCGGCTTTCTAATTCTCTCTCTTGCTTCTTTTTGTCATTTGTCATTTCGGGAAATGGAGAAGATGAGGAGGATGTCTCGGGATTTCGATGTTGGTTGGTCGTTTCATGTAGCTTTCCGAATCCTTCATCCACGACACATGGACAAGTCATACCGCCGCCGCTCTGCTGCTCGCTGCTGCTGCATCTTACCGTCACCCCGCTCGCTATCCTCTTTGGACGCAGTGAGGAGGACACTAAGTGACCAACTTCTTGTTTCGGATAGTCGTAAGTTGTCTTTCAATACTGAGTATTTCTCTATGTGTATAGAGACTCGTGGAGAGTCGTTCAACATTTGAGAGAGAGGATTTTCAGGTCTCTAGGCTCTCGAGACCGTCGCAGGTCGGTCTAACATATCTTGGTTGTGTGGGTATATTCAGCAATCTGCAACACTTCAAGTTCGACATCGACTATACATTCTGTTGGACTTCTAGCACCGCCCATCCCAGGGTGTTCAAACCATTTCAGATCGATTCAGTCAGTATCAAAAGAACCAGCAATCCGCTGCCCCTTCAACTTCAACACCAACCCTCCTTTGTGTTGGTTGGAAACCCACCACCTCCACCACGACGACGATCAAAGAGTTTCAACACCACCCATCCCATATTAAGACCACGCTAATCCCACATCCTCCCAGTCTCCCCACGACCAGCATCCCCATCAACAACCAACCAACCAACCAACCAAAACGAGAAGAAGAAAGATGCCCTGCGCAAACTGCAACCTCTCACCCCCAGCCATCACCCACCTAAAACCCTGCGCCAAATGCAGAACCACCCAATACTGTTCCCGCCCCTGCCAAAAAGCCCACTTCAAACAACACAAACGCGACTGCGCAGTCAACGCCGCCCAGACGAGTCGACCGGCCGATGGAAATGGATCGAGTGGGAGTCATCATGGGAATAATTCCATGTCTGGACGGGCACGGGCGGGGATAAGTGGGAATGCGGTGGAGAGTTCTGGTGGTGGTGGTGGTGGTCCCGTAAATGGTAGTGGTGGTGGTGGTGGTGCTGGGCTAAGTGGGACGGGGAATTTCGATGCCACGGGGGCTTTTAGGAGGATTTCTGGGATACCGATGGCGCGGAATTTGGCTGTGCATTTTGAGGATCCGTTTACGCGGGTGGGGGAGGGGAGGTTTCTGGATGGGAGGGCTGAGACTGATGTTTTTCGGTTGTTGGTTGATACGTGGCGGTTGCGGATGGATGATCAGTACCGGATTGAGAAGTTTGCGGAGAGTAGTGGATGTTATTCTGGGGTTGATGGGATGTTGGAATTGAGCAATGATGGGGTTGCTGGGTTTCGGTATTTTCTGGAGCGCGTTGTGGAGGAGAAGAATAGGAGGGTTTTGCCTAGGTGGTGGAGTGAGGGGAAGAGGGAGGAGTGTGGTAAGTTCTTGGAGATGTTGTTTTGATTTGGGGTTGGATATTGCTGATACTTACCCTTCTAGTCTCGTACGCTGGCGCTCACCCTACGCACTCCCTTGCTACTCCTGCTACCCGCTCCTCTATCAACTCTTACTACGGCAGCCCTTGCCTCATGTATCTCCAGCTCCGTACTTTCGGCGCTTGGCTCTATGATAAGGAATTAGAAACCTTGGATTCGAAGAGGGCGTTGGAGTTTATGGTAGACAAGGAAAGGTATGGGGCTTGGCCTGATCCGGGCGAGGTCAATGAGGAGTTTGGACGGGCCTAGAGGGCTTTCACTTGGAGTTGGAATTGTTAGTGTTCATGGACTGGAATTGAGACGATAGGTTAGGTTGGCGTCGGTGGACAGGGAATCTGGAATTTGCTGACTGGACTCCTTTTGTCGATACATTCTTCGAATCATGAAAGCGAATAGTGAAAGACGCAGATTTTACTGTAGTAGAGTTTTTGGTAGATGCTGCTTCATTCCTCTCTTAGCGTAGAGCCCAAGACCAGATCTACTATCCCAATATCACTAGCGATAACAATCCCGTCGATTGTTTTAAGCACAGGAAGAAATGACAGTGATGGAATAAAGAAACATGCCTTCCACTTTATCGCCATAACCGTGGCCCCAAGAAGAGTATCGTGCCGATTGAGGAGTTTCATGTGTGGTTATGCAGGACTTGACGAGTGTGTCGCGACTATAGGTGAAAATAATCAATGTAAACGCCAAGAAATGGGACAAAGCTACATCTTGAAGTATCATCAATGTCTCTGCGGAGAAAATTTGTTCTCTACAATGATGAAGTGGAGTGGTACGTCGATATTCATCCCTCTAGGGGAAAGATATTGGATTTCATTGCCGATCGTTCGTGCGGGATGGATAGTCAACGTGGTCGATTGTCTTTGCACTTACTTCTATTTCCGCTTCATGTCCGTGCGAGGTGCCTTCCTCGTCGTGACAGTCTCCAGCTCCGGAAGAGGTGTGACAATCTGATTATCACAGAGACACATGGCAGTCTGAGTGGAGTTCCAGCTATACGCCCTTCAACGATAGGTTTACCCTGTTATACGTTTGACACATGCGATCGGAGAACAATATCGATGATTTTCTGGCAATCCTCAAAGTAGGTTTTGCTGAGAGTTTATCGATGTTCATGTAACGTCGAGAGACTTCGAGAAAACCAACGATATCTTCGGATTGAAGAGAGAGACGTCCTGGCTTTTCTTGATTGATTGAGCCTTCATTACTTAACAGGATGCACGATACCATCAGGTTTTCCTATTGGCTTCATGGCTGAGAAGCTCATTGTATCGCTATTCAAATCGACAAGCCAGAGTATATCGCGCACTCGAGAACTCCCGAGGTCCTTCCCCCGCGAATCCTTGGTTCCATCAAAATAGCCATGCGCCAGGTTTTGTATTTCGTGCCCAATTTCGATGATGAATGGTGTGGTTTTTGTGATGCTGCTTTCCTCTCGAAAATAAGATATAATTCGATCATGCTGCCTCGACAGGCCCTTCACCTCCTGGTACTAGCTAGGGGTTTATATCAGTACGGTTGCCGCAGAACGACCGAGTGCCACGTACCATGCAGATATTGTTTCCGTTCAGCAGAATCTTTGGTAGTTTCGTTTGAGCTCCAGTGAAGTCGCTTGACCTGGTTAGCGTGTACATTCGCAACTCTTGAAGGAGGCCTCTATGCTCACAACTCAGTCACGTCCTCGAGCACCATGTCTGTGATAACCCAGTCAGCTTTTTATGGCAATTCTAGAGCCAAATGAGTGTATAGTACATACTGACGTAGTCGTCGAAGCCCATGAGAGTGCCGCTGAATTCTTTGTCGCCCTTCATGATGACCCAGATCCTCGAACCCACACATTTATCAATCAGCTCTGCGGTTTGTCAGTCTTCTCCATAGTAGCATATGGGTATCAAGTAGCCTACCGAGCGGCAGTAGTTGGGAAGCCATGATGTTTGTGGATATGTGGTTGGAGTCGCCAGAAACCTTAGGGTCTCCCGCAAATCGAGACCCTATTTCGCGTCGAGACCCTCTTTCGCACGGGCCATTCTAGAATAGAACTACAGAAAATCTCAAGGCTACCTCCTAGTCCCAACTATTGTCACCCGAGCCCATTGCTGCCTACACAAACCAGACAACCGCATCCAATCGCTCCCTTTTCCTAAATTCACGCCGTCTTCTCGCTGCCTGGTCACCCACACGCCTGCACGAGATCGGCAATGGAGTGTCATGGTCAAAGGCAAAGGGCGCTGGGTGCACGCCGCATCGACCTGCTCACATACAAACACGCTCCCCCGTCCACTGCGGTTACCAGACACAAAACCACCTCCTCACACTGATAACACGAGAAAAACCATGGCCTCTACTTCTACTCCAGTAATTGCCCCTCAACAAAATCACCTTTGGGACCCTTCTCAACCCATACGATTCGCGCCGACTACAATACGATATACTGGGGATAGAACATGGCGTGCTGCCATGACTTTGGGGTCTGCAGACAAGGCTGGGACTTCGAAATTGAACGCTCGGGCTTTCTTCGCGACTGCATCGCCGCCCAAACGTGGTGGCCGTGCGTTTCGTCCGTCTCTGGCAAGCAAAGGGGAGAATCATGATGATTTGCGCATGATGAATGCCGTCGAAAGGAAGAGGATGGAGGTAATACAGAGACCTGAAAAAGAGAAAGCGAAACAAGAGAAGGAAAAAGCAAAGGCGCAAGCTGCACTTGATGCGAGAGTAAAGAAAGAGCGAGCTGAACTTAAAGCGAGAGAAGAGAAAGAGCGAGTTGAACGTGAGGCGAGAGAAGAGAAAGATCGAGTTGAACGTGAAGCGAGAGAAGAGAAAGAGCGAGTTGAGTGCGACGCCAGAGAAGCCAAAAAACGTGCATATGAGGTGGAGAGAGACTACACACTGGCTTCTGGATACGACCTAGCCAAACAATTGATAGAAATCGAACCGCGTGGATCTCTGCTCTGCACCATGGACGAGACTTCAGTGCTCGACTTTAAGAATCGTGCTAGATTGGAGAATCTGCAGGTGCTGGTCGAGGAGAAAAACTCTGAGCTGCACGAAATTAAACGCGAGCTGCAAAGGATCGAAAATGAGATTTGGAGGTACGTTGAGGTGATGCGTGGTCAAGTCCAGTCGTTGCGCCAAAGGTCGCGACAGATGGAAGCCGACATTGAGGAGCTCGAAAGGCAAACGGAGGACAACGTGAAGTTACTGCAAAATCCGATTCAGTTGGTCTGGCGCGCGATAAGTGAAAAAAGTCTCGAACAACTTACTGAGACATGGGCGCAGGAGCCAGCCAGAGCCCTACAACACACTGTTGAAAAGCTGGCGGCCGCCATCGTCGTCAGTTGGTACCTGAGGAGGAGTGACACGATAAAGCAAAAGCAAGAACAGACAATGCCTATCTTCTTTCGTCGGGATGATGTACGGAATATGCTAGACCGCATCGTGTTTCATACTGAAGCTACTGAAAGGTACACAATGTCATGGTGGCTGGTCTGTAATATGATCAAAATACAGCGAGCAAAAAAGGTCGTCGAGGAACTGGCATCAGAGGAGCAAGTTGCATGGGATAGACAAGATCAACTGTGGGCCGAATACAGGTCGCGAGTGGATTCGGACTACGAGCGGCATGTTACGGTGGAAGAATATGAGAGTACACCCGGTTACGAGGAGTACGCGCAACCGATGAGGAAACATACGGATGAGCTTGTCGAATTCTGCCGCGACTTCAATGTTCATCATGTCGAACCCATGGCAAGCCATCTTGGCGAACAGAGAGAGAAGTGGCATTCCAGGTCGGCTACCCTGGGCTCATTGCGTAGAGACCTGAAAGTAGAAATGCACTTCGGAGGGCAGATTTGGGAAGACACTGGTGATGCCAGTCATTTGATTAAGCTAAAGCATCTTGCGGACTCTGTTGAGAGCACACTCGCGGATATCACCGACGATCTGAATCTTTTCGCAGCTGCTTTCAACTACGACTACCTGAGAGTGAGATGGCATGGAGACAAGTTCAATATGACTGTCGACCAGGTGCAAGAAATTGGCCATGATGCACGGCAGCAAGGTCTCTTACGGTTGCAGTTTACGCGCTCGGAGCCACATGACAGGTTGCTAACACGCATGCGCTTGAGAACCACATTGGCGCATCCGCTTCGTTCGCCCGCTTCCGACTGGGGAAGTATGAAAGCACTGACAGACCCGGATTACCACTGGTTTCCTCCCAGCACCTCTCGTCAATTGGTGAATGTCAAGATGTATCAGACAGACAAAGATCTTAGAAGAGCCGAGTCGGAAGCGTTTCGTGCGAAGTTTGGTCCTACAGCTGAGGAACTGCGTGATCTGGCTAGGTATGCCGCAATTGCTGGCCAGGATGCTAAAGCAAACTATACCAATCAAAACGTTAGCGGACGATTACTGTTTTCGGAATTTTCCAAAGAGTCCCCGGCTCACCAACTCTTCTTCGCCCGCCTTCAGCCATTACTGGATCACCATGCCCGTGTGATTGAAGATATTAATATGTGCCTGCAAACATCCGAACGCCTCGTTCGCCAAATCGATAAACGGTTGAATATCACGCGAGAGCACTTTCCGCTCAATAAGTTAGTGCTGAGCTCACTGCAGCTACTACGGATCAAGTGCCTGGACCTGAAGTTCAGACGCTTGAAACCTTTTAGGACAGTGTGGATGAATGATGCATTTGGCGACATCAATGTAATTGGTCATGAGACCTATACACGACACAGCCTGCCTAGTTATGCAGATCGCTTAGCTGAACATGCTCCCCGTTTGCACTCGTGGTTTGTGAAAGAGCTTGCGAAACAGCGTGAGAGCACAAGTCCCTCGCGCGGTAGGTTCGCATCTGCCGTAGCCAGACATTACCCTCGCATGATGAACGAACTGCACGCTATCGAACGTGGACTAAGATTGAAAGAGAGAGAACGCGTGAAGCATAAAAAACAGGCAAAGCAAAAAAGACGTCGTCACAATGTTCTTGAGCGTCACAAAAAGGACCGGGCTTCGAGGCTTCAAGACGGCTTGGCCCAGGAACTGGAGCCATCCAGCGACTCATCGGCTTTGGATATCCGACAGATTCAAAGCGATGACCCAGAAACAGGGTGGGGAACACGGAAAGGGAATAAGAGGCAGGGCAAATCGAACCTAGGGTATCACAAGGCCCTTTCGACGAACCGCAAGCTATCAGCTGCAATCAGCGACGACAAGCCTGGGAAGACGGAAACACAAGAAGGGAAGCGAGTAACATCATCCCCCGCTTCTTTCAGCTTTAAACCTAGCGATCCCAAGCATGCGCCGTACTCAAATCTCTTCAGCAAAACTCCGCCTTCAAGTGAGCCTTCCGATCATCAATTTGACCAATCCCCGAACAATGCCTCTCCCGAAGCGGATCATTCAGAATTCGAACCAGCGTCCGAACAGGACTTATCAGCTACCGATTCGGGCTCGGAAATTCGATCTGCCTCGGATCCGGACTCGAACTCGGACCCGGATAGTGACTCAGTCTCCTCGGGTGATGAAGGTAGTAATACCTCCGGCGATGACGAAACATACAGTCCCTTGGATTTTCAAATCCCGGCGGATACAATGAGAGAAGCTATGCTTGCCACTCCGGGGACGCCTGCTTCATTCTGGTCTCACAAATTGTATCGCGGCCCTGCCGATGAGAAAGTCACGGTCCACTATTGTCGTTCCAAGGAGGCGGGTGAGACTGTTGCGAAGCTCTTTCTTGGCAAACCTGTACTTGGATTCGATATCGAATGGAAGCCTCATGCGAATGCGGCTGCTGGCTTGAAAAGCAACGTTTCCTTGATCCAGCTAGCCTGCGAGAACAGAGTAGGTCTTTTCCATCTTGCTCTTCATAAAGGAGAGACGCCCGAAGAGGTCCTACCACCAACACTACGTGTGATCATGTCGTCTCCTGACGTGATGAAGACTGGTGTCGCCATCCTGTCTGATTTTTCTCGTGTTGCCAAGTTCCTGGACACTCAAGCTCGTGGTATCATCGAGCTCAGTCATTGGCATCGTCTCATCACTTACTCCAAGCACAATCCAAAACTGGTCAACAAGAGGCTAGTTAGTCTAGCCAACCAAGTTGAGACACATCTCCAGTTGCCGTTGTCTAAGGGAGATGTGCGGACAAGCGATTGGTCTAAGCAACTCAATCACGAGCAGTGTTCCTATGCTGCTGCGGATGCTTATGCGAGCTACAGGCTGTATGAAGCTTTGGAAGAGAAGAGAATCACAATGAATCCCCGTCCACCTCGGCCGCAGTTTGCGGAGTTGAAGATGCCGATTAAGGTTGCGAATCGAGTGATTATCGAGTCATCATCAGACGAAGACCTCGTGGATGCCGCTGATAAAGGCGAGAGATTGTGCTCTGGAGTCGAGAATCTGACTTTGAGCTCCAGCAGTCGCTCACTAGCCGCAGATGAGAACATCACCGACGAGGAGCTGTTCGCCATCGAGTTCACTGCCCAAGGTCAAGACTTCGAAGACTTGACACAGGAAACATCCGATTTTGTCAAATACCCAGAGCTTCCTCCTCTCGATGACTATACCGAATCGCCTCCTGCCCGACTTGTAGGGCGAGTCCGTTTAGCAAACGCACCCACAGCAACTCCTACCAAAGTGAAGTCAACACGTAAACCCAGAAGGCTAAAATGTACCCCCAAGCCCCCATCAACAGAACACTCGGAGCTCCTCGCAGCAGCAACAACATGGGCTGGTTCTCAGATCAATCCAACACCATCTTCCGATCGGCCTCATCACCATGAAGGACGCAAAGGCGGCAAAACATGGCTCAAATGCTACTACCTCTGGCACCATGAAGGCCTGGAGCTCGACGAGGTTGCGAAGATTGTCAGAGATCCGGCGTTGAAGAAGGGGACGGTCGCTAGCTACATTGCCGAGGCTATTGGGTATGGGGGCTGTGAGATGGGCGATTTGGAGAGGTTGGGGAAAGTGTTGGATTTGGTGCCTATGCAGGCTTGGGGGAGGTTTCGGAAGTTGAGGAAGGAGGTCGAGGAGGGTTTGGCTGGTGCTTTGGGGAAGCACGGGAAGGGGATGAGGGAGGACAAGGTTGCGGGGGACGTGAAAGTGGATAGAGGTGGGGATGATTGGATTGTGTAGTGTTGAGCGGTCGTGTTTGGTGCCTGGGGTTATTAGTATTGGGATGAGAGCTACGGCTTTTGTGTTGTTGTGTGTGTGGAAACGAATGACGTATCTCCTCTCGGATCTCGAATTTCCAATGTTCTTGCATAGCCGTCTGTCTCTGGCAAATTGGGTGCTTTGCGTCAAAGCGTCGTAGGATGAGTGATACTCCATTGCATTACAGCACCCTCAAATCATCATCAGTACTTATCGATAAACCTACAGTGAAAAGAAAATATTTCCGGAAATTCATCGATATCGATCTTGCCTAGATACTGAGACTGTTATGCAAACGCGCATTTATTAGTATCCAACGTAATAGGACAGACAGAAGGTATCTACTACGATAAGGCCCACCCCATCCCCATCAATTTCCCCCACCCCATTTAACTAGTTCTATTAATCTCTTCGAATCACGATTTTCGCCACTACTCCATCCCATCCCATCCCATCACCACGCAAACACGTCAAACAAACCCCCTCCGACACTCTCCCTTGAACCTAAAGACGTAAAAACGATGACGAATAACTCCCTACCCATCTCCACCGCTTCGCCTGCTGAACTCATCTCTTTCCTGGAGGCGGGACCGCATCCTTCCTTCTTGGTTGTTTATTCGTCGCTGAGGGAGGGGGATGGGGTTATGTGGTGTGGGGATTGTCGGAGGGCGGAGGGGATGGTTTCGGAGGGGTTGAGGGGGAGGGAGGGGAGGGTTAGGGTTGTTTTTGTTGGGGGGGTGAGTGAGTATGTTGACCCTTTTTTTTCTTTTTTTCTTGCTTTGGTGGGAGTTTTGTTTTTCTTGCTTTTGGAGAGATTCTGGAGGTTGGGGAGTTTCTTCGAGGTGAGGATGGGGTTGTGGGATTTTGGGGATCTAGAATAAAGCTTATCGGGATTTTATCGGTATTGATCTTGAGAGTGAGGTTTGAGAGACATGGGGTTTTGATTGTCTAGGTGTTGTGAGAGTAAGGGCTGTCATCGAAAACGCCGTTACTTATCACAACATTTCATCCTTCCAAACCATTCTATTATCACGCAATCCTCCCTCTGAAAACCCCCTCCCACTAACAAAACCACCAGATGGCGCAACCCCTCCAACCCCTTCCGAAAATCCCCATTTCTAGTCACAGCTCTACCCACCATCATCAAAGTCACCGAACATGCCGAAGAAGGAAACTGTTGTGTTGACGGACAGTGTGGTATCGACGAAGAGGCGGATGAGACGGTGTGGAGTCGATTGGTAGAAGAAGATTGTTATGACGAGGAAAAATTGCGTGCCTTTTTGAAGGATGGGGAGGAGGGGGATCGACGATGATTGGGTGGTGATAGGGGAGAGAGTTGGTTGATAGAGGTTTGGGAGAGGGGGAGGTAGATTGATATAACGAGAGATTTAAGGTACTAGTAGTGTCTTTGTCTCTGGATTTTTGGTTTGTTGGGAAGTGATTAGGGTTAGCGAATCGTGCTTGTAGAATGGAGGTTATTGTGATACTATCCCAGCCAAATGGGCTTGAAGTCATCGTGTCCAGATTCAAAGGTTCCTCCATGTCGTAATGCACCGCAGCGTAGTTTGGGGAGAATGTTTCACAAGCTCCTCCTCTTGCAAACCAGTCCTACACCTACAAGAAGAAGAACGAGTAAGGAAACCGATTGCACAAAGGAAACAAGATGCCACCTTCAGCTATGAAAAAATCATTCACATCAAAGAACCTCAATCTCAAAATCAGAGAATCAAAATCACAAAGACAAGAATTTCATCACATCACATCACACCCACAAACCCACAATTTTGGGGGTAAAAATAACCTTGATTAACACTAAGTCTACAAAAGGAGAGAACCATCCATGCGTACGGGATCCGGTCATCGACGCCTTGATTGATATCCTCCGCGGGCATTAGCTGAGGGAGAAAGTCAGTATCCCAGACAGCATGATGCTGAGCGCGCGGAGCTTCCAGCATGATGAGAGAGCAGACGATTTCTATGCCGCATGTTAGTGATAGATTGGAAGGTGGATGAGCAGGAGGACTCACGCGAGACCGAGACCGGACTAGCAATAAATCGGCCACTCGTCGACGGCAGCTTGAAGTAGTAGTCGAAGTCCGTCCCTCTGTATTTCTAGTGGCAGTTCGAAGAAGAAGAAGAAGCAGAAGGGTCATTCTGCGCTTCTTACCTTCGAGCCACGGCGACAGCGGCACAGGTGAGAGAGAAGATGGTCAACTACGACCATGAGTTAAGGTCTGGCATTCCGAGACAAGCACAGAATGTGTCCCATCTCATCGCAGAGGCAGAGAAGATGAGTGCTCGATGCGTGGACTCCCAACGTAGTTTTCAGCCATGAAGGCCTCCGCAAGCTTGCGGAACTTCTTCGGGAAGGCGTCGGAAAACATATAGTAATTGGAATCAGCGTCCTCGCAGAGATCGTCGACGACTCCCGGACCGAACCAAAACAAGATGTCTTCACGGTCTTGCCAGAAACAAGATCATGATCACATTCATGTCCTCCTCCCAGACGACAGCAGAGAACATGGGAAGCTCGAGAGTCATCGGTACTGAAGCAGACGAAGACATCCTATCTGATATCTTCCTCGACGCCGCAGACCAGACAGACCCATGCGCTTCTTGGATGTTGTTCTACCGCCATGGGAGAGAATGAAGCACGTCCAGCGCCGAAGAATGTCATGCTTTTCCTCCCAGACCGAGGACCACAAACAGCAATGGAGGAGAGCGAACGATACCGAGACCGTGCAGTACTTCTTTATTGGCCGGAACCAGCCACCCTATCCGGTGGCGGCTCAGGACATCTCTGGCGTTCTTTTGTAGGCGAAGCCGGACTCCTTGGCAGCTTTCTCCTTGGCCGAGCTGGTTAAGTTCCTTTTGCCGGCGACCTCTGGGATTTTAACATCATCTTCCTCCGCGCCACGGGAAAAGCGCAGGATGGTCGGTTCTCCCATGGGCAAAGTATCTAGTAAATAGATCAATGTCCAAAGTGGCTGAAGAGATGACGACCTCTGGGATCTTGACATCGTCTTCCTCCGCACGAACAAATGCATTTTAACGAGCGCAAGAAGCGACGATGTGAGGTTCGCCACGAGAAACACAGATGCAAAGCGCAGGATGGCCGCTCCTCCCATGGGAAAAGTATCTGGTGAACAGACCAGTGATTTTGCGTTCGGTGTAGACCACCACCGAGGAAAAACAAGTGCTTGATGAAGAACTGGAAGTCCACCTGTAAAGAGTCAGTATATGATTATCCCTTACTCAGAGGATGAAAGCGGAAAGTCACTTACAAACGATGTCGCAGCCTTTGTCGAGCTCCTCCATCTGCTTGCCAAGAGGACCGCCAGTCGATCCCAGTTTCTTTCCTTCTCCGAGAACAGAAGCCCAAACATGGCCTGAATGTCTGCCAACCCAAGAGGATGTGCGAGTGCGCTTCTCTCCGACCCATCGAGGAGGACGAAGAGGAAAAGCGCCCATGGGCGGCGATGTCGAGGATTCTCCAAAAGCCAATGGGTGGACATGTCGAGGACACACGACCCCATCGAAATCAGGTGCAGACTCGAACCACACAAGACCAATGTGGTATTTTAGGCAATACCCCAATCTGCCACAGTTACCGCACGGCACCATGGAGTAAAATCTCGTCTACGACGTGACATTGCATATGAGCCATGTTCTTCGGCTCGGTGCCAAACTCCCAACCACAAGCCAGGTCCGGGTAGCCAGTCATGTGGGTTGATCCCAACCCCTGAATATGAAGGGAGAGGTCCTTCCACCACCTGAGATCTGGATAGGACATCCAAAGCCCAAGAATGGATTGACGTTTCGAGATGCCTCCACCACATGATGGGCAAAGTTCTTCAGCAGGGGCAAGGGCGGCAACCAAGCAGCCGTCTTCATGAGAGCCTTTTCGCCGGGCAAGAAAATGTCGTAGACATTGACAGGACGCCCGGAGTCCACCGTAGGGCGAGATGGTCGCTTGCGAAACGGCGAAGATGGAGGAGGATTGTGTTGACTCCGCGAAATGCGATCCGAGTGGATCAACCTCATTAAACATGAAGTCGTCGAGCACAACCCCATTGAACATGAAGTCGTCAAGCACAACCCCATTGAACATGAAGTCGTCAAGCACAACCCCATTGAACATGAAGTCGTCAAGCACAACCCCATTGAACATGAAGTCGTCAAGCACAACCCCATTGAACATGAAGTCGTCAAGCACAACCCCATTGAACATGAAGTCGTCAAGCACAACCCCATTGAACATGAAGTCGTCAAGCACAACCCCATTGAACATGAAGTCGTCAAGCACAACCCCATTGAACATGAAGTCGTCAAGCACAACCCCATTGAACATGAAGTCGTCAAGCACAACCCCATTGAACATGAAGTCGTCAAGCACAACCCCATTGAACATGAAGTCGTCAAGCACAACCCCATTGAACATGAAGTCGTCAAGCACAACCCCATTGAACATGAAGTCGTCAAGCACAACCCCATTGAACATGAAGTCGTCAAGCACAACCTCATTGAACATGAAGTCGTCGAGCACAACCTCGACCAGGAAAGCAGAAGCCCCAGCAAGCAAACGGGAGCCCATGGAGCGACTGGTGGTTTTGGGGCCCGGTGGGAGGTGTTCTTCGTCTCGGAGACAGAAGCCGACCGACAATTGATAGCAGCGCTGCTTGAGGGCTTGGCACCTGCCATCTTGTCGGCGACCGAAGGCTGTGGTAGCGAACTTGAGCGCAAGGTGAATGGCAAAGCCGAAGCTGGCAGTTGATTCAATGTCTGGCATGGACCGACAACTGATTCAACGTCTGGCATGGACCGACAACCATTCGACATCCGGCACAAACCAAGAAACGATTCGGCGTCGTCCATCAACCCATAATCGAAATCGGTAACGGCCAGCAAGACATGAGATGGCAGCGTTAGATGCGGCCAACGACATGAGAAGACAGGGCTAGATGCGGCCAGCGACATGCAATGGCGAGGACTGGACTCGGCCGCCGCTTTGTGTGCGAGTCTGATGTGACGTTCGGCGACCATCCAAAGACAAAGGTAATCATGGTAAGGTAGCATGTGCCTTCCAACAATGATGTAGATGCGCTCGAACAGAGGCGGGAGCCGTATCGTCATCATCGCTGTCGGAACTCCCGTCCCAAATGTCCATGTGTAGGAGGCTCTCAGACGCCGCAATGGCGCTTGTCGTCGAGCCTTTCCACAATGGTAGAATCGTAGGGGAATCCCATCCATGAGGGTGCAGTTCGCGAGCGTCCCCAAAGCCGATGTATGAGCTTGAGTGTGCTATCCGCGGCGCAAAGAGGCAAGATCTCTCCAGAAGAACAAAGGCTTCAAAGGTATATTTGTATATTTATATATAAAGATAAACGAGTGTAAGATCTCCAAAGGATGAAGATGAAGCAAAAGAGAGTACAACCTCTCCCGTGCCCGAAGGCAGAGGAGAAGAGGTAGAAGGGACGATGGCGAGAAAGCGAGATGAAGAGAAAGTTTGAGGGCAGGTCGGACGGGCTTATATGGGTTCTCGTCAGGGCTAGCAGGCCTGAGGATCGAGGCAGGTTAGAGGTGTGAGGCATGACAAGAGATGGAGGAATGTACGCTTTAGGATGGAGGTTGGACAGTGCTGTTGAGGTCGGTGTAGAGGCGAAAGGGAATGTTGCAAGCGGTATGATGGATTGGCCTATGAGGAGCGAGGAGAGTCGATCGAGGAGCTGTCCCCGGCGCTGAAAAGGTTCATGTGATGAAGAATGTTGATAGCTGTTCTGCAATCGCGATGTTACAATTCATGCCTTGACCGTAAAGTGGACAGTGTCCTTCGAACGGTGTAAAATTTGAAGGAATGATGCAAGCGAACTGATTTTTGAGGCTGCGCAATCCAGAACCAGCTATTTCTGGCCTCGAGTATCTATTGCCCTCAAGGCTCTGATGCAAGCACGGGAAGTTCGTGATGCGAGCCTCAAGTGGAAGAGTCTCTGATTCGCCTGTGAAGTCTTCAACTGTCTCCGAACGGTGGGCAGAATGCTTGGTTGCCAAAAGCCCTAGAGGCATGTCACGAGTATGTAATTCCGGATCCTGTCATCAGTGAGAGCGTGTCGCCAGCAGGGGAGCAATTCATGCACATGCCTTGTAGGTACGTACACCGCTGCTGAGCCCATCTGAAAAATGCTCAAGGCAGACGGCCATGGTGTTCAAGCGACCCGGCAGGCTCCGATGACACGGAATGCGGGGACGAAAGGCCAGCTCAGCGCAGTGGAATGTGGGATCCTGATGCTGCATAAGAATTGATGACCGTCTAGTACAATTGAAGGAAGCATTCACTATGGGCGAATTTAAAGAGTGGTTTGTTGAAGCATTTCGATATCGAACTGTGAAGAGACTGGTAATCAAATGAACGATTCGTGCGAAAGGGAAATTACCAAGGCATTGTTGCAAGACTGTGGTCTTTCGTTGTGGGGAAGATGTTCGGGGTTTGAATCCCTTGCGTGGGCTGAGCTGGCGCCTCGATGTCACCGGCTAGAAAGCTTGAATCATCTACACCATTGGTTAGCATCACAAATGGGATAAGCATTGCCTTATCATGGAAGGGATCGAGTAAAGAATTTAGAAAATGAAATTCGCCGGGAAGTCTTCGAAAACTTAATGTCCTTTAGCATGACCTATCCATTTGAGCACCCCCAAAATCAAGCCTCCACGCCGTGCACCCATTTCAGTGTATCATTTAGCCATGTTTCATGCGGGATCCAACCGATATCGATCTAATCCTTCATTCGTTTGTCTTCCCTCTCATCGCTAGTGTTCAGTACGGTTGCGAATGTTGACCGTTGAATCGTCTAGCAGCCACCGACTTGCTCTTGGTGTACCTCGAGGGTGTCCCCGTCTTGCATTTCGAGCTAAATAAGCGGGATCTGTCAGTTCTGCCATCCCAAGCGCGAACCCAAGGACCGAAAGGAAAGCCAAGTGGGTGCGCAAAAGTGTGTGACATACCGAATCAGGATTATCCGTCGGGTTCACGCGCTGCCCATCGAACAAAAACCGCACACTGTTTGGCGACTTGCCCTGACGCTCGCAGAAAGCATCCATCAACTTCTTGAGCGCAGTGGTTCGCTTGATCTTGAAGAAGACCTCGTTGTTGGAATCGGTGACTTTGATGTTCAGGTGTTCGGGCTGGTCGTCAGCCTTTGCTCCACCATTGGGAGAACCGCCGTCGGACATGGTGAGGGTAAGAGGGAGATTGAGTTGCTAGATCAGGTTGGATTAGCCATGTGTTTCTGCTGGTGCTCAGATGAGTTTAAGGCGTACGGGTTTTGTGTGAGACGCGTGAGATTGAGGGAGATTGCCTTTTGGCGTTGCGAGGCAAGATTGATTGGATGTATTGGTGGGGGAATGAGGTCGTCGGGGAGAGTGGAGGTATGCGGTGGGTTATATACCTGTTTTTCTTTGGAAAGGATCACGAGGCGCGCAGGCCGTCCAGCTCAGCAGCGTAGTGTTCTATGTCGAAGATGTTGTGTGTATCGTTTGGCGCAACGGGTGGTGAAGTTGACGATTGTGCCAGAAGGATCGGCGAACCGGGTCACTCTCAGATGCCCGCCAAAGTGGCGTCAGCGGCTCAGCGTGTCGACACCGAGACACCTTATATCTCAGGTTCTCACTTGCTGGTCACTAGTTTCTCACTCAAAGTTTCTCACGCTCCTAGTAGTCAAAATGGCAAGTGAAGAAGCAGAGCCATGATGCTTGTCTAGCCTAACATAGTTCTACCCAGGGCAAATTGGACGACGACCTGAAGACAGACCCGCCATGCCATCCCAGAGCTTGTGCTATCCAGAGTATGCCTGTTCGATTGGATGGAACCTCAAAGGATGGTGTTGATCCGTGGACAGGCTGCATCCAGAGGAACAACTACAACGAAGCGAGGTGCCAGAAGCAAGTGAGCAGCCTGTGTCTGAGTCTGCACTTCAGTATCTGAAAGATTTACTCCAGATCGATGCCCTATACGAATGCTGCGATGCCTTCTACAAACAGCAAGGTGGTGATGCCAGCGTTGTGAGCTGCCCAAAGGTATCTCTTCTTCGGTGTGCTTGCTCTTTCCACAGCCATGAGAACCATGCTGATGGTTTCCATAGACTCAAGATGAAGCAAAGAGCCGAGGGCAAATCGTGATGGTGAAGGGAGAAAATATGTCACGACCAAGTCAAACTCGACTCCCCATTCCCCAAAGGTTGAGAGTCGAAACGAGTACAATAGCCGTGGTTCCTCTAGGACCGACAGTAGCGCGCTTGCAACAATTGACTGATAGAAGCGAGACTCTAACATGCGGTCCTTATTTTACACGTATGTAAAAGACATTGTAGAGTTGGAAATGTTGCGCAAGCAAAAATTCAACTTATTCCCGTTTTTTTCGTTGCCTGAGAATACGATGGATGCCTCAGCCGCGAGCAACTTCAACTTCGCGTGTTCGCGAGGAATGCTATAAACAAAAGTCGAAACACCATGTCTTCCTGACCCATTGGCCTTAGTATCGCAAGCTCCAACCCCTCCTCCATCGTACATATACACTCACCACTATGGACTCGCGAATGCGCTCGCAGCACCCGCGACGGTTATCCAAAGTCGCTGGCCAGCCATCATTCAGACCACGACCTGCATCCAATACTCGGTCACTGTTTGCGCGTGAAGAGAGCTGGGAGCAACCTGATGTGAGATTAGCATCAATTCCACTTCAGTCATGACCTAACGAAAATCACAGCAATCTACAGCTCAATTCAACCACGCCCAAGAATCCCCCGAGTCACCCTTATTTCCCAACGATGCGCCTCTTCAAGAGACCCTCGACTCTGTTCGCGCCATGGGAGAGCGTATAGGTCTACAAGTCGAACAGTTCGCCCAGTTCCTTGACCAATGGAACATGAAGCGGAATACCATGAGAGCAGATGACAACAAGGCAAACAAAGAGGCGGCCATGGAATTGATTGATCGTTTGAAAGATATATCGTCTGGAAAACTGAAAATTCTTGAAAAACATCACCAGAAGAGCGACCTGTCGAGTTCATGGCGAGGTAGATTGCAGGGTGTCGCAGATCGAGCTGGGCGCGCAAGCATACGACCAGAGACTGCCATGACTGCATATGGAGCCTCGGACGATCTGGACGAATTACGTCAATGGCAGTCAGAAGTCAATAGCTGGGACCTCTTCAGGACCATTACAAATTACGAAGTCAACAGCATGAGTGCCGAGCAGAAGGAGGTGTATGTCAAGGACAATCCAACGAATCGTTTCACGGAGGGAGCTGATCTCTGGACACAATTCATCCTCGTTAACGACTTGGCAAGAGAAAAGAAAGTGGTCTTGGAATGGCTCGAGCGGTGTGCCCAGAACGGCGAGAATAGCTTGGAAGCCATAGTGGAAAAACTGCAGGAACAAGCTGGTGCTGGCGCTGGAACTTGGTCAATGGGATGGCTGTACACACGAGAGAAGATTAAGGCTTATAAACGCATACGATCAGTGAGCGGTCCGATACCTCCGACTACCTCGATTTCGGCGACAGACAGTTCCAGGCTACTCATCACGCAACTAGATCCGGATGCGCCTACACGACAAGAGCGCGTGTTGGAGAAGAAGGACGACTACTACGAACGCGCCCTCTGGTTGACATGCTATGAAAAGCTTCGGCGAGGCACAACATGGGAGGATATTTCAGCATGGTGTGAAGAGCGCAACGAATCATGGCGTGGAGCAAGTTTGGGCGCATCGCAAGAGCTCGAGCGCAAAAATAGTCGACTATGTCTATCTGGACCAAGCGCGGGCGCATTATGGAGAAGGATGTGCTTGAAGGCCGCGCATAACCCCACGGCTGACAAATATGAACGCGCCGTTTATGGTTTACTTGCTGGTGATGTTCAATCGGTTGAGCCAGTCTGCCAGTCATGGGAAGATAGCTTGTACATGAACTACAACTCTTTACTCTTGGCAGAATTTGAAGACTGGCTACAAAGCAACCATCCAGAACATTTTCCGTCTGTCCTCGCCCAGAAGTATCCATTATATAAGCCGGTCAGGCCTTACCAGGATCTCGCAACTGAGCACGATGCTGCCATGTTGGCGACATACAGTCAGGGTGGACACCATGACGACCCTGCTTTTCCAATGAAGCACCTCCAAGCCGCCTTGGTCGCTCACAAATTCCAGGACTTTGCACAGGAACTGGCAAAAGCTATCCGTAAAAAGGCCAACCAGGGCCAAAAGTCTGTGCTCATAGCGAACAACCATATGTTGACGAAGGTGGAGGACAAATTCATGCAAATTGCTGAAGACTGGGATGTGATTAGACTTGCCGCTCATATGGTGCCCGTCTATCGCAGTATTGGGATGAAGTTTAATGATGAAGAAGCAGTCGACGATATCATTGTGACCTACATGGACTTTCTCCGAACTTTGGGCAAGTTTGATGCCATCCCCACCTACGCTGTCTGTCTCCACTCAGAAGCTACCCGAAATCGCATCGTCGGTGCCATGATATCCGATATCACAGACAGGACAGAGCAGGAGCGACTCGTGAAACTGATGAATGCAGCCGAGTTAGATATGACCTCCATTCTCTCCGCCCAGTGGGTTCACGCCCTCGGCGTGATGGGTATAACTGTCCATCCAACTATGGAGAATTTACCTGGCCCGAACGAGACAATCAATCGATTCGAGCTGGTGGAGCCTGCCGGTGAGCAATGGGCGGGTTGGAGGATACGAGACACGGGACTGGCCTCTCTGGAGCTCGAGGAACGATCACTCATGGACTTGCTGGATCCCAGCGAGCAGCGACTTGTCCGAAGTCTGGAGTGGTTCTTCCGGATCAGAGCTGACTGGGAACCTACTTTCGCTGGAATTGCTACGGTCATGAAAGCCATGTTGCGGACAGGGCGGTTCATGGCCGCTCTTGCTATATCAAACAGGATTTCATATGAAGCCATGAGCAAGCATCTCACTCCCGGTCTTTTAGACGGTCGATCGGTCGATGTACACGAGAATCCCGAATATGAAGAGCCAGCGACGATACGTCCTGATCTTATGAGAAGATCTACGCGATCCAGTTCACAGAAAGACATTCCCATGGCGGCGTCAAAAGAACCAAGCAAGGAAGCCAAAGATTGGCCTTACAAGATTTCGTTGCTCCAACAACAAAGCAAGCAGGTGGTGGAACTCCAAAATCTATGCTCGCTGCTTGAAGCTCTGGCAATGTGGAGATTTTTGGAGGACAATGTCGCAGCGGACAATGATCAGCTTGACTTTTCGACCAAGCAAGAGCTCGTTGCAACGACACTGCAAGAAGATATCATGACAAGAATGGCGCCTCTCTTTGGCTCACTCTTGACGGAAGTCGCCAATGGTGAGTAAAAAAAATTGCTCACAGTAGAACCTACTAACGAAGAATTGTTATAGTTGAGGACGAGTATCTGTGCATGAAACTCCGCTACGCTTATTTTCCCGATATCATCCTTGCCTACAACGGCATCATAACGTATACATCCCAATTCGGCGAGAAAGATGTCCTCTTCAAATCACTCGAACTCGCCAACGCCATCGCCGACGAAAAGAACTACGAACTCGCCAACGCGTTCTTGCGAACAAAACGGATGGGTGAGCTTGTGACTGCGCTGGCATTGAGTCAACGTATGTTATTAAAGCTTAATCAGCAAGAATTGAGAAGTGAGAGGAAGAGGGAAAGGGAGGTGGAGAATCAGAAGAGGATTGCTGAGGGGACGGCTGCGTTGTTTGCTGCTGAGGGTAAGGGTGAGCTTGTTGGTAGGGAGAAGAAGGGGAAGAAAGTGGCGTTGAGGAAGAAGAAAAGTGGGCTTTTGACTGTGGGGCTGGATGAGTGGGTTGGACAGACTGGGGAGATTTGGGCGCCTAGGTGACCTTGCTTGTTTTGCTTGGATTGGGGGATGGGTGGTGTGGCAGGTTGGACGTTATGGGTTTGGGGAGGGCATGGGGAGTAGCTTAGGTAATGTGTTGAATTGTGAATGGCATTTTTACTTGGCTCGTGGGAATGGTCGTTGGGGTTTTTGTTGAGAAGATAGCTCTGAGGTTGTTCATTGGAAATTTTGACGATTCATCTGTTGTTTGTGTTGTTTGTGTTTGGTATTCTTTCTTATGTTAGGTAAATGGGCATGTGTCTTTATCGATATGAAATATGTTCCATGTTATACTCGTCATTTTTCGATGTATTGCGTAAACCTGTTTTGTTAATCGAAGTCAACCGCGGATTTTCTACACGGAGGTGATGGAGGTTGGTAAAACGGAGACAGACGGAGACTCGATGTTTTGGTGGATCTGGGGTTTGGACTGTAGGTTTTGGATAATGGGGTTTGGACTGTAGGTTTTGGATTGTAGGATTTGGCTTACAGACTTAGATGATAAGGCATGTTTGGTATACTGTTGATTTAAGGATTTGATATGATATGCTGGATAGAGGATTGGGGTTGTGGGTTGGGGAAACGTGATTTTGAGGGGGAGTTTTACAGGCAGTTGTATTAGGGGTGCTATCTTCTATTCGAGAAACAATAACATAGGTGTCGTCGATAGTTTGGAGTCGAGAAGGGTGTCTCGTGCAGAAAATGTCTTTTGTGGCTTGGGCGATAGGTCGAAAATGCAGGCTTTCTCGATATTTTGATGTTAGAGAATGGTGTCGAATAGGGTCCCGGATTACATGCCTTGATGATAGCTTGATTGAGATGGGAAGAGTGTAAGGGAAGAGGATCAGTCATCATGACCGAAGATATGTGTCACGCAAACCATTTCACGATGCGTCGGTTGATAGACCACTGTCTTAGGAGTTTTCGAATTTGGTTGGGCATTGGACTGCCTTACTGGCGACCCGGAAGCTTTGTTGTCAACGTCTTATCGCTCGACTTGGAGCTCCTCGTGAGATGATCCCCCGATTGAATCTGAGACTATGAAAGGTTCCAGTGCCATGTTTTGATAGTACTCATCATGCCTTCATGTCTCTTGCAACTTTTCATGTATAATTCGTCCGATTCCTCGAACTTGTTCCTCCGACCTGTTTTCCGATTGACTAGAGTCAAAAATGCGAACTTATGAACATTTTGAAGCGCCTTCAGAGTGAATGTGATACTGAGTTTTGTCCTCCAACCACGGGCGTTTTGTATCCGCCTTCAATGAGGCTTGAGTTGATAGACCTTTCCCGACCGCAACCCAAAATTCAGTTGGTGCGTTTGACAGATCACCTTGGCCGTTGTTGTATACCCAGAAGTCGACCAAGAGCTTGATGAAGGTTGATGAAGGTGGGAGTTTGAGGCAAGCATCGCCGGCCAGATTTGTTGGGCACATCTTCCTGTTTTTCACGTCTTTTATTAAGCAGTCGATGACCGCATTGCAGAAATTGTCGTCCTGTAGGAAAACACCGAAGACGTAATTATCGAGATATTGGTTAAAACCCAGGCTTGTAGCAAGCTTTCCGTTATACATCCATGTTATGTATCGTTCAAAGACATCGGGCGACTCATCGGCGAGTCGAACGGTACCATCTTTCTCCTTGAATTCGCCGGTGAGCGCCTTCTTGAAGAAATTTGATGTCGCGGTAAGGAGGTCGAGGTGAATAAAGTAAGGTTCAGTAGTATCGTCTCCCACAAATACCGAAGCCATCTTCTTGCCGAGTCTACAGTCTTTAGCCTATGGGCTCCAGAAGAGTGGAGGGAGGGAGGTAACATACTTCAGAGTGCCATCTGCCTTTTTTCGTGGGTCTTGTGCTTTTGGGGGATCTTTGGGAGCGATTGCAGGGATGCTGCTCTCCTTCTTGATGTCAGAAGCCATGGTGATTGGCGTAGGGCAATCGTTTCAATTGTTGTTTGTTGTTTGTTGTGTGGTAGAAGTGAAGCTGAAGTTCAGTGGCCTCGATACTGTTTAGTCATATGACCTTCCTGTGTTGACTAGGTAGCAATGTAGTCTACAACACGGACTCAAAACCTGGATTTTTGAGCCTTTCGGATCACCCCACTGAGTGTTCAATCTGGTATCTTTATCAACAAAGCTCATGGTAATTTTGAAAATTTTGATCGGCAGGCATATATTACTGCCAACGCAAAATCAAATACTGCATGTTCAACAGGTAGATAATTGGTCAGTGAACAGCAACGAGAGATGATTGTCATTGGGCACTTCAAATGGTCTGAATCAGCGCCCCGGCCATCATTAATAGCCCGAATTCTGACCTCTCCCTACGACAACCTGTCCCAAACTCTTCTATGGCCCTCCCTGGCGTCGAGATGGTTTACCACATTGGAACGTGATCCAGCTACTGTCGTTGTTTATGAATCTTTCTCTTGTCTTTCTCTTGCCAACTCTTTCAGACACACTTCGGCTCTCCGTCTTTGTGTTCGTGATATTGGCATCGATTGATCTCCCAGGGATGACTTCCTCGCTTTGTACGCGTTGAATTGTTGACGAAACCTAAAGCAACGCGACGCCAAAATTCTATTGGACCATGATTTGCATCGTTAAATTTCCAGGATCCGTCTTTATTCTGATACCAGCCCGCACAACGACTGTTGACCCAGAAGTCGACAAGTAACGTGAGAAGCGGGCATGATTCTGGGAGAGAATCCCATGCCTTTTGAGTCAAACAAGTCGGGTAACGTTCGAATTTGACACTGAGGCAAATAAGAGCGTCAATGATAGCATTTCTGTAGCCGTGGTCTTGGATGTAGCTGCCGAAAATGTATTGATCGAGAATTGCCAACCCTTGCTCTTCGATCTCGCCGACTGAAACAACCGGACCGTTGTACAACCACTGAGCATAGGCAGCGAACACAACAGGGTCTTGGTTCTCCAGGCGAACTACACCGTCCTTATCTTTGAATTCGCCGTCCAAGGCTTTCACAAAGTAGTCGGAGGAGGCAGCAATGAGAGCATGATGGATAATGAAGGGTTCGACCTGATCGCCGACGTAGATCGTGGCCATTTTCAGACCTAGTCTATATTTTCATAAGCTGGGGAACAACCTAACAAAAAGAATGGCCTAACTCACGACCGACTTACTTGAGGGTACCATCTTCATTCTTGCGAGGGTCGTTGGCTTTGAGTGTAGTGACTGGTGGCGGGTTCGGAGAGGCCACAGCTGGGCTGGCTGGAGCTGCCATGATTGGTGATCTTGTTTGAGAGTTTGAAGCTGCGAAGTTATGTTCGAGGCTAGTAGAGACCTTGTCGGAGGTTATTCGGTTGTCTGGACCAGAAAACATCTTTCAGTGTTGTCAATACTTCAACACAGGTAAACCGAGTCTCACTAGCGAACACCGCTTCTTGACGGGTTGATCAACAACGGTGATATACTACCATTCTATGATGCCGTTATCAGATCAAATATCTTTTAATCAAGGCCCTGCCCTTGTTGCATGAACCAGATTTGCCTCAACCAGTCTTGACCTATCCATCAGCGTAAGAAGCCGATGTGATGATATCGTACTGCCGATCAATGGGTGTAATTCATTTCGTCCTGCGTCCGTGGTTCTAACACCAGAATCAGATACAAGGGCCGATTGTGTCCTGCTTTTCAAGAGCCCGCTCCATTTGAATCATTGCACCCTTGGTCCGAAAAGTCCAATCTTGCTCCTGCCGACGCTGTGACTCAGTCTTCGTATCCGGTCATCATAACACTGCTTTTACCGCATTCAAGTGCATTTTCCCTCTGCCTCCATGTGCTCGTGGTATTGGCAACGATCGGTGAGCCACGGCGTCTTGTCAGTGGGATTGGCGTCCAGGAGGAAGCCTTTAGCAACCTCAACCCAAAATTCAGCTGGACCAATCTTGGTGTCGCTATCATCGTTCCCCGCGCATGCCGATGTGAACCAGTCGATACTTTGCTGAAAGACCCAGAAGTCGATGAGTAGCCTTCGAAAGGGCGAGGACTCTGGCAGTTGCTCGAATGCTGGTGCGGCGAGGATACTAGGATATCCGTCGCTGGCATTGTTAACCACTGCGTCGACAGTGGCGTTCCGGAAACAGCGATCTTGGAGAAAGTTTCCCAGTACGTTCAATCGTAGCAGCTGCGGCCAGAGTGTAGGTTTAGGCTCTGCATCGAAATGGTCCGAGTACAGCCACTGAACATAGCAGGCAAAGTCGTTTGGAGACTGATCCGTGAGCCGCACAGTGCCATCTCTTTCTATGAAGTTGCCTTTAAGTGCTTTGGCAAAGAATTCTGACGATGCTGCGATCAGTTCTCGGTGAACCGGGGTGGGTGTAGTACCGTTGCCAACGAAGACCATTACGATCTCGGATCCGAGCCTATTGTCATGGTCAGAACTGATTTGAAATACTCGATAGCCAATGAGTATACTTGAGAGAGCCGTTGACATTTCCCCTCGGGCCTTGAGGTTTGGTCAACGCGACAATTGGCGCGTCTCTATGGTGTTCTCGGCCTCCTCGACTTCCTCGACCATCTCGACTCACTGGACTTCCCCGGCTCATTGCACTTCCCTGACGCGGAGGACCCCAAATGTATCCACTCCTCCAACCTGTGAAACCTCCCCGAGTGCCTTCAACTCCCGGAGAAATTCCTCCATGTCCACCGCAGCGCCCACCGCCGCGCCCACCGCCTCGATAGGGATGTGTTGTTTCATGGATTATGTAATCTCTAGCGTTACGTAAGCAGGGGGTCTATCTAGGATTTGTACGTTACTAGATTAGGCGCCTCTAAAAACGTAATAGGAAGTACGGCGGTTCCTAAGGTTTATAAACTACTATAGGATATTTATTCCTAACTATTCCGATATAGCCGCGCCTCTAATAGCTCTAACCGGTAAAGACGCGCTATTTATCTAGTTAACGGAGGCGTAAACCGCGTTTAATATACTAAAGGTACGTTTTACGACCGCCCCTATTCTTCGATAGTAGGACCCTACGCTATCTACGTTTATAGAAGCGGATAGTAGTAGATCTACTTTAGGCGGGGTATTAAGCTAGGAGTCTAAGGGGGTCTAACGGCCTATAGCGTTCTACTCTAAGAAGCTTAATAAAGTAGAGATAAACTACGATATTTATAATAAAGAGTTTCTTACTATAGTCCGGTATCTTTAGTACTAGGATACGGAACTTCGTATTAGCGGCCCTTTTACTATCTTAATAGATTATAGGAACCTCGAGTATTTTATAAAGAAATAGAAGCTATCTAAACGATAGATACGCTTTACTAAGACCTTAATATATTACTAGTTCGCTATAGTATATAGGCCGGGCGGAGAGGTAGTTATACCTAACGTACTCTCCTAGAAGGACTAGGATAATCTAGACGATAAGGACTACGCGTTAAGAATATAATAGTTATTTCCCGAGGAAAGCCTTACTAGGTAGACGGTCGCTACCCCGTTTTAAGCGGTCTATAAGGAGAGTCCCTCTAGACCTTTTAACGATCCTATACTAGATAGACTATAGGAAGATACGAAGTCTAAGGATAGCTTATATCTATAGGTAGTACGGGCGGTTAAGAACGGAGCTCGCGATATACTAGGCGGTACGCGTATAAAGATTTAGATTAGGGATTATAGGATCGATACCTAGGGTCTCCTCTAATACTATAGGAAGCTATAGGTTCCGGGCGCTCTATTTACGATAGAGTCCGAGAGGAATAGCTCGGGCGCTAAGATCTAGGTACTCGACGTACTACGTACTTATCTAATCTAGAAGATATACGATTCTACACTAACCGGCTATCCCGGTCGAGAGTGTACGCTATCCGTAATAAAGAGGGATTTCTACTAGCCGCTTATACCGGCGTACGTTAGGAGGTTTATACGTAACTACGATAGCTACGGTAGAAATAAAGTATAGTAGAACGCGAAATAAGGTCTACTTTAACTACTCCCGGTCCCCGAGCGCTTCTTCTTAGAGATCTCTATAGACTTTATAGTCGAGCTCCCCGACTCCGGCGGGTATACTAACCTATAGGTAATTAAGGATAGACTTAGTAAGACCGTTATATTCTAGCTAATAGCCGCTATAGGAGTAGAGGCTTACGCCGAAATATTCTTAAACTACTAGGTAAGATACTACGGGCTACCTACCGCGATTACGTCGGACCGCGGGTTAAACTAGACGGGCGCCTTCTAGAGACACTTTTACTAGTTACTAGGGATCGAGTAGAGGCTAAGTAGTAGTTACTACGCGTAAATAGACGGAGGCCCTAAGAGACTAAACTAGGAGGTCTAAGCGTACCTAAGGTATTTCGTAAACTTTAGCTAGAGCGACTAGGCGAAATAGCTACTAATAGTATAACTAGCGATAAACGGTCGATATTACTCGGGTATCGGAATATCTCCGTTCTTTACGACTTATAGGTACGATAGCCCTTCTCTAGTTTCGCTTACTAAAGAGCCCGTAGGATCTAGGCCGGTACTAGCGTAGTAATAGGCGGAGGCGTTTATTTCGCGAATTAAATAGGTTATAGAACTTTACTAAGCGTCGATAGCTACGTCGGCGTAATAATAGGAGGACTCCGCGAATAGACGCCGGATCCCCGCTCCGAAGTTTAAGGTCGGCGATAAGGTATAGCTAGACCTTCGGAATTACGGGACCGAGAGGCCGAAGAAGAAGCTAGACGCTAGATATAGTAAGTATATAGTCTCTAAGGTAATTAGCCCGCTATTAATCCGTCTTAAAGGAATCCCTAGTAGAATTTATATAGTTTTTTATCTAGACCTCCTACGGCTCTACGTAGAAGATCTACTCCTTAGCTAGGTAGTCGACGACTATTAGCCTACGCCCGTCCTATTTAAGACGTATAATAAGTATACCGTAGAGAAGGTATTATACGCGAGGACGGTAAGATAGGGGAAAGGATAAAAGGTCCTAGTAAAGTAGGATAGTTATTATAAACCTACCTAGGAACCCTTAGAGAAAATTAAAGACGCGGTAGCGATAGATAAGTTTAAACTATAGTACGGGTCAGTAAAGACGAACGACGAGCCCCTATCGTAATACGCTAGCTATAAGTCGAAACGGAAGGGCCGCGACTAGGTAGGTTAATAAGTATCGTAATAGTACCTATAAGACTAGTAACTCGACTATATACTAGGTAGGATTTCAGCGATACTTATATAGAGGGGGTATAGGATAAAATATAGGAAACCTAGTACGAAGAGATAGTTAGAGACGTAGATAGCTCGGCCTTAACGGGTATTAACGTACGGGTAGGAATATAGCTTAAGGAGGATATATTATTCGGTATAAGTTCTATAGTTATATAGGATAGGTAAGGTTATAAATTATTTTAATTATTTTTTAGGGTTATAGGGACCCTACCCTTTCTAGACTAGAAAGCGCTCGGCTAGCTACGCTAGGCGCTAGTAGCCTAGCGAGTAAGAAGAAAAAGAAAAAGAAAAAGAAAAGAATAGAAATAAAAATCCCCTCCTACCTATAGGTTGGCGCGGTACGGGCCTTATACCTAGGGTATAGGAATAGGTACGCCGGCTAGCGTAAAGTCCGAAATCTTCCTCTTATAGGTAATAGAGAGGGTAGCGG
>JEMP01000043.1:137461-276711 GCA_000738655.1 Venturia pyrina ICMP 11032 | reverse complement strand
GGGGGGGGGGGGGGGGGTCTTGGGAGGAGGGAGGGTGTCGCTTGGGTTAGTCTCATCTAGTATATTTTGTAAATAGGGGTTTCGGAGAGGGATTTTTATGATTTGATGGGGTCCTTGGAATTTCCTAGAGGAAGAAATTGTTTTTACGTGAGGAAGGGATTCTTTGATATATAGTGGAGACACCTATTTCAGATTTATAGCTGGAAATAATCTACCTACCTAGTACCTTTTTTGATGATAGATTCCGGAATTCCTTGTTTGATTGGATGAATGAAGGTGACCTGGGTTTTGGGTGGGTTGGGTATGCATGGGATGGGATGGGTGTAAATGATGTGGTATTTAATTTGGGGTCATCGCTGTATAAGGTGATCAGTTGATTGTGATTGATGTATTGATTATCGTGAGATGGGAAGTGGGAAAACTGGGTTGGGTGGGGTTGGGGAGATGGAGCGGCAGTGACAGAATATTTATCGAAGCAATGAATAGGGGACATAAAGATGATTGGGGAGTTGACATTGCGGGCTCGATGCTGGTATCGTACACTCTCCATGGTATCATCTATCCCAGATTCTTGATTATACAGGTTGTCATAGGGCGTCAGTTCATTCTTCCCGGTCTTTGGGTGTCTCGCTTGAATTCCCTCTTTGCCATATTTTCCACCATCTCTTTTCGCTCTCCCTCCGTTGCGCATCCTCTCTTTCTTGCGCTAATCTCTTTTCCTCTTTCAACGCTAACCATTTCTCTCTTTTCTCGGCCATCATTTTCGCCCTCTCTTCTTTCTTCTGCTCTACGATCTTGATAGCCTGTCTCATCCCTTCCCTCTCCCTCCCACGCTGATACTGACAATACTGAAATCCCACCACACTCGTCGGTAAAAACGCCCAGCCGAAATTATTCACGGCCCTTGTTACAGGCCGTCCAGTGATAATCGTGATTCCCGAAACGAGAAATCCAGCGAAGAAGCCTTGGAGGAAAGCTTCTCGCACGCAAGGAAGCTGATGTAACGAGGTAAACTCAGCGGGATTGACCATGCGAATAGCATTCAAAACCGTTGGTTCTTGCTGCTCTATAGCACGTCCACCAGCAGTATGATACGAACCACCCGGCATCGTATTGATCTCCTCTTCTATCCTCGGTGCCGCAGCTGTATTCAGAATTTGACTCGTGCCACTACTCCTCCTCACATCTGCACCCAGTTCTTGCGACGGCCGCGGGATCCCTGACGAAAATTGGGATGATTCTGGCGGGGAGAAAGTCGGTGGTGGTGCTTTCATGGAAGAAGTTCGCTTTGCTTCGGCATCTTTGGCGTCCCATATTGCTTGGGCTTCTGAGGCTGTGGGAGGGTATTTTGGGTCGACTATTAGGCCGCGCATGGGCGGTTGTTTTTGCTTCGCGAATTCTTCAGTTGTTTGGGGGCGGTAGTCTGGTGGGGGGAGAGGAGGTGCCTCGTCTGTGTTCATTCCGGAGGCCATGGTTGGGGTTGTTGAGGGTGGAAGTTGAAGAAGTACTCCGAGTAGGTGTATAGAATATCGATTGAGGGGAGCTTTTAGGTGTTAGAGTTTGGTAGGCATATCGGGGAGGGAGCGATGGGCTGGTAGAGAAAGAATCGATGCTGGATTTAAAGACAGTATACGTACAGATCCCGGGTTGTTGTTCCTACAGCGCAATTGTTTCGGTCGGAGAAATTGACTGCAGTTGTATTCATCATCGAATCTTGAAGCACGTGAACCTCGACTTGCTGACTCAGGATCACTGCAAGGGGAGACCAATTTAGCTCTCTAGCGCGTCAATTGATTCACGCGTCTTAGCTTCATTTCTGAACGCGTCGAGAGACCAAAGAAATACACGACCACCACCACTTTCACACTCCACCCCGTATACCCTCCTTTATTCGAAATAATACACCCACTGCCATGATATTGACCTCTTAACCACATTTCCACTAACATCACCACCGCAATGCCTCCACGACGAGCCGGCCAGCCATACCGGCGACTAGGCAAAGGCGGCCAAACCTCATACGCATCACGCAAACCCCAACCAGTCGCCGCTGGTAGCCTTCTCTCCACAGAAAAGACCTCTCAAACAGAAAAATGGGAACAGACACGCCTCGCAAACAGTATAGACGAGTCCATGGGCTTTGCACGTTACGACTCCGGTCCCAAACGCGTTGGATGGCTATGTAACATGCATGCCACCACAATCGAAGACGAGAACTACCCTGGCGGCCGCGCTGGCGTGGACTTCTACTTCATTGGCGACGGGGGCGAGGATGACACTTTTAAGGCGACGCTAGAGTATGAGCCATACTTTCTTGTTGCTGTGAAGAGGGGGAGGGAGGCTGAGGTTGAGGAGTGGATAAGACGGATGGCTGATGGAGTGGTCAAGAAGATATCGAGGGTGGAAAAGGAGGATTTGCAAATGCCCAATCACTTGTCGGGGTATAGACGGACACTTCTGAAGCTGGATTTTGCGAATGTGAATGATTTGCTGGCTGTACGGAAGGTGGTTTTGCCTATTGCGGAGAAGAACAAGAAGAAGGTTAATGCTATGGATACTTATGCGGAGGTTGCGAGGTGAATTGATAAACTGTGAAGAAAAGGGCGAGGCTAACGAAACGCAGCGCGAACGCTGGATTTGACATTTTTGATGAGGATGAAGATTACGATAAACGACCTAATGCCGCCTCGGACCCGAGCGATTTCATTGTTGATATAAGAGAATATGATGTTCCATACCACGTACGAGTTGCGATTGATAAAGGTGTGTCTGGCAGAAAGAGGTGATTCTCGATACTCGCTAATAGATATAGATGTTCGAATTGGACGATGGTACACCGTTGAAGCAAAACACGGCGTTGTCAGTTTGACATGCATCGAGGACCGCCTCGCCCATGCGGATCCTGTCGTTATGGCCTACGATATCGAGACCACCAAATTACCCCTGAAATTCCCGGACGCAACCATAGATCAGATTATGATGATATCGTACATGATCGACGGTCAAGGATTTCTAATTACGAACCGAGAGATTGTGTCAGAGGACATCTCGGACTTCGAATATACCCCCAAGCCCGAATACGACGGCCCATTTATGATTTTCAACGAACCTGACGAAAAGGCGTTGATTGAACGATTCTTCGAGCACATCAAGGAGGCGAAACCGACAGTCATTGTTACATACAACGGTGACTTCTTCGATTGGCCATTCGTGGAAGCAAGAGCAAGTGTGCTGGGGATTGACATGTACCAGGAGATTGGGTTCCGGAAGAACAGTGAAGACATCTACCAATCAAATTACTGTGCCCATATGGACGCCTTTGCCTGGGTCAGTCGAGACAGTTACCTTCCTCAAGGAAGTCGAGGTTTGAAAGCTGTCACTGTTGCGAAGTTGGGGTATGATCCTGACGAATTGGATCCCGAACTCATGACACCATATGCCAGCGAACGGCCGCAAACTTTGGCTGAATATTCAGTCTCCGATGCCGTCGCTACATATTACCTGTACATGAAATATGTACATCCTTTCATCTTCTCGCTTTGTACGATTATTCCCCTGGGACCGGACGACACGTTACGAAAAGGTACAGGTACTCTCTGCGAAATGTTGTTGATGGTGCAAGCATATCAAAAGGGCATTTTACTACCAAACAAGCACAAGCCTCCGACAGAATCATTTTACGATGGACATCTCCTTGAAGCAGAGACTTACGTCGGTGGTCACGTCGAAAGTATTGAGGCAGGTGTTTTCCGCAGCGACATCCCTTGTGATTTCAAAATTGACACCAAAGCAATCGACGAGCTGCTTGAGGATCTTGATGCCGCTCTAAAGTTTTGCATCGAAGTAGAGGAAAAAAAGACCATGGATGATGTTGACAACTATGAGGAGGTCCGGGACGAGATCAAGGCAAAGTTGGAGGCACTAAAGTCAAGTCCAAATTGCAGCGAAAATCCACTCATCTACCATCTAGATGTCGCGTCTATGTACCCGAATATTATGACGACGAATCGTTTGCAGCCTGATTCCATGATTCAGGAGTCGGATTGTGCAGCTTGCGACTTTAATCGACCTGGAAAGACTTGCGATCGACGATTGCCTTGGGCATGGAGAGGAGAGTTCCTGCCCGCGAAGAAGGATGAGTACAACATGATTCGGCATGCGCTTGAAAACGAGCGATTTCCCGGTCGATGGCCGAACTCACCCTCGAGGACGTTCCAGGAGCTCTCAAACGAGGAACAAGCTGCATTGGTGAAGAAGCGGTTGCAACAGTACGGCCAGAAAATCTACCACAAGATCAAGGAAACAAAGACCATTGAGCGCGAAGCCATCATCTGTCAACGAGAGAACCCGTTCTACGTCAAAACCGTGTGCGACTTCCGAGATCGACGATACGATTACAAGGGCAAACAGAAAGTCTGGAAGGGAAAGACAGAAGCTCTGAAATCTTCTGGTGCTCCCCAGCCAGAGATTGACCAGGCCAAGAAGATGATCATTCTTTTTGACTCCCTACAACTTGCTCACAAGGTCATTCTGAACAGTTTCTACGGTTATGTGATGAGAAAAGGTTCCCGATGGTACTCCATGGAGATGGCCGGAGTGACCTGTCTGACGGGAGCTCATATCATTCAACTGGCTCGTCAGCTAGTTGAGCGAATTGGAAGGCCTCTCGAGCTGGATACTGATGGTATCTGGTGTATTCTTCCTGCCACCTTTCCTGAAGAATTCGCCTTCAAGCTTAAGAATGGGAAGAAGGTCACAATCTCGTATCCCTGCGTCATGTTGAATCATCTTGTTCATGCCAAGTTCACGAATCACCAATACCAGGACTTGGTAGATCCTAACACATTCAGATACGAGACCCACAGCGACAACACCATTTTTTTCGAAGTTGATGGACCTTACAAAGCCATGATGTTGCCGACCTCCAAGGAGGAGGACAAGAATCTGAAGAAGCGTTATGCTGTTTTCAATCACGATAACACACTTGCCGAACTGAAAGGGTTTGAGGTGAAGAGACGTGGTGAGCTCAAACTCATCAAGATCTTTCAGACGCAACTGTTCAAGTTCTTCTTGGAAGGCTCGACTCTCACTGAGGTATACGCATCTGTTGCTCGGGTTGCCAACCGATGGCTAGACGTTCTCGAACAAAGAGGTTCGACATTGGCCGACGAAGAGCTTATCGACCTGATTTGCGAGAACAAGAACATGGCGAAGACGCTTGAGGAGTATGGAGCTCAAAAGTCTACTGCTATCACAACGGCAAAGCGACTCGCTGAATTCTTGGGAGAGCAAATGATCAAAGACAAGGGCTTGAACTGCAAATATATCTTGTCTTCAAGGCCGAAGCATGCGCCCATCACCGAACGAGCCATACCCGTGGCCATCTTCTCTGCTGAGGAAAATGTGAAGCGCTATTACCTCAAGAAATGGTTGAAGGAAGACCCGGGCACTATGGATCCCAGAGACATCATTGACTGGCAGTATTACACCGAACGTCTGGCCTCTGTCATCCAAAAGATCATCACAATCCCGGCTGCACTGCAGAAAGTGAGCAATCCTGTTCCTCGAGTAGCACATCCGGACTGGCTCAGTCGAAGGATCCGAATCAAGGAGGATAAGCTGCAGCAGAAGAAGATGACTGACATGTTCGGAGCCAAAGAGAAGCCACTCTTGGACGCCGACATCAATACGCTCGGCAACCGAGTCAATCCTGATCTTGAGGACTTTGGTACTTCTTCGAAGCTGACACAAATTGCGAAGCGGGGTCAGGCAACAAAGTTGTCCGCAAAGAGGAAAGCACCGGAACCTGCTGCACCTGTCAACACGGACCCATACGCTGCGCTTCCAAAGGTTATGCCTTCCATTGACAATGACTACGAGGCTTGGTTGCAATATCAAAAGCAGAAGTGGAAAATCCAAAAGCAGCAACGGATACGACGACGACAACTCTTCGGTGAGAAGAGGAACGAAGCCTCAGATGCCATTGGAAGCTTCTTCAGAAATCAAGCCGAGATGTTGTATATCAGCACATGGCAGCTTCTTTCACTCCGCGAGACCGAGTTACCTGGGCAAGTGCAGGCTTTTGTCCTCATTGACAAGAAGATCCACACTCTGAAAGTCATCGTCCCGCGCCAATTGTATCTCAATCTGAAGCGAGACGATCTACCGGATGTGGAAGTCGAAGGTTGTCAAGTCGAGAAGGTTACGAATTACACGCTGCCAAATGGACATCCATCAGTCCATCTCTTCAAGCTGACAATGTCTGAGCAAGTCTACGTCAGCGAGGCAAAGAAGCTGAGCGTGCTTTTTAATCATTCCAGTGTGGAGGGCGTTTATGAGAAGCAAGTGCCGCTCAACCTTCGCGCAGTCTTGGAGCTGGGAAGTGTTTGTACGTTTGACGAAACGCAGAAAGGTGTTCTCGGGAAGGGTCTGGATCATGGTTTCGCTCTTGACTCCTTGAAGAAAGTCAAAATGGATTTGCCATACCTCACCGATGCGCCTCTTCGCTTTCTCTTCCTTTACCATGTTACCGCCGGCGATAGGCAGATCTTCACTCTCTTCCCAACCTCCAAAGATCAGCCTGCTCACGTTGTCATCTTGAGTAGATCGAGAGAGGTTCAAAGCATGCCAAATATCGACAAAATCTACAGGGATATGTTGGCGAAACGATTACAGGACAGTGGCGGAGAGCAATGGCAAAATTCTCTAGAGTATCAAGAAGATATCCACTTCAAGATTGTCCAAGTCACCACAAAGAGGAAAGCTCTTCTCGAAATCGGCGACGCGATCAAGCGTTTGCGAAATGAAGAAAAGGACAGAGCCTTGGTCATGGTGGTGCAATCGCAAGCGACCAGAATGCTTGTTCATGACATTCCTGTCATGAACGAGTTCCCGATTCTACCTCTGAAACCTGACGAGACGGACAAGCTTCTGCCACCACTGGGATGGCAATCGTTTATCGCGAAAAGAATGGTAACTCACTACCTTGCCGTAGGCCAATGGGTAACGCATCTTGTTGAACTTGCCAGGTATGGCGATATACCACTTTGCAATCTCGAAGGTCATGATCCACGATTCTTAATCGATATCGCTTATGCCAGACGATTACAGAAAGATCGAGTTGTACTATGGTGGTCTGCAGGTCCGAAACCTGACCATGCTGGATATGAGAAAGACGATATCATTACACCTCTAGAAACTGTTGAGATGACCTCGATCAATAATCCTGGTACGTACCAATCTGTCTGTATCGACCTGAGCATTCGGAATCTCGCCATCAACACCATTCTTGCATCATCGCTCATCAACGAAGCTGAGGGCAGTGAATCGGTCTCGTTCAACCCTGCCGCACCAACTGAAGATGATAATGCCGGCAATCATACTATCTACTCCGACAACGCTTTCGCGACTGCTGGAATTACCGTCCTTCGCGAAATGGTCAAGTCTTGGTGGGCTGAGGCTTGTAATAATGGCGAGATGGCTGATGTCATGGTTCAGCATTTGGTCCGGTGGGTGGAAAATCCGGGTTCATTTCTTTACGACCGAAGTTTGCATTACTATGTGCAGATGATGAGTCGGAAAGCACTGCAGCAATTGATGACTGACTTCCGACGAGTCGGCTCCCATATTGTGTATGCCTCTGCTCATCGCTTGCTTCTGCAGACGACGAAGACTGAAGTTGGAAATGCATTCGCGTACTCACAGTACATCCTCAAGACTGTCAAAGCAAAACCGCTTTTCACGTTCCTTGAGCTCGAAATCAAGGAATATTGGGACTACCTTGTTTGGTACGACTCGTTCAACTACGGAGGCAAGGGCTGCACTGAGGTTGTCGAAGCGGAGAATCAAGAGTTGGACACGATTATGAACTGGCAACTCGCTACTTTTCTGCCTCCTATACTACAACCAGTCTTCAATGACTGGATTGTGGAGTTCATTGAATTGATGCATGGGCGGAAGAGACCGTCTCTCATCGCAGCAGCCGATGGCTCAGTGGCTCCTCGAGTAACGCAAATCGCTTTTAAGAATCTCACCAATACCCAAGAGAACGATCACGACCTTGATGATCCGGAGAAAGGCCTGCCCAAGACTTTCAGCAAGCCGTTGCAAAAACAGATTTCTGCGCTCCTAAGAAGGCAGCAGAATGAAATGCAACACGAAGAGCTAGAAAAGGATTGGGCTTTCCCATCTCTCCCTGGATCACATCTTACCGCCAAGGACTTATCAAATCCCGTCCTCCAACTCGTCAAGTCGATCACGCAAGTATTGAGTTTGGATAAAGCGCAAAACCTACCTGTTCGCCAACTACGAGCGCAACTCTTGAATCTTTTCGAAATTCGCGAATTCAGCGCCCAAGCTGCTTTTCAAAATCCATCCTCGTCTGTCGTAGTCAAAGGCCTAGTCTGCGAAGAATGCTGTTCCGTTCGCGATCTCGACCTCTGCCGTGACTCGGATATCCTTCCGCCTCCCTCAACAACGCATCTTGATCTCGCTCAGATCCAAGCGACACTACCGAAATGGCGTTGTCTCACCTGTCAAACACCGTTCGATCGTCTGAGGATTGAGGAAATGCTTGTGGCGAGGGTGCAGAGTTTCCTGGTTGCGTGGGCGACGCAGGATTTGAAGTGTTCCAAGTGCTCTCGGCTGAGAGGTGGCAATGAGTTCATGGAACATTGTTCTTGTGCTGGGGAGTGGGTTTGTAGTGTTGATCGCGGTGTGCTTGAGAGGAGAGTCAGGGAATTGGGGACTGTTGGGGAGTGGTTTGGGTTGGTTATGTTGAAAGGGTGTACGCAGGAGTTGCTGGCGGGTTTATAAAAACGGTTCGTGGGGCATGAAGTACGTGATGAATCAATGGGAAAGGTGGATTTTGGCATAGCATGCTGGTAAGCATTTTTGGCGTTTGAGACGATGGGAGGGTTGGGCATGGCGGCGCGTAAACCTAATTTTCGAATGAAATCGTTTCTCTTTCAGCCCCCCTTCGGCATCGATCTCGATGTAAGTTCTCTCATCTTTCATCGTTATTCAGATTTTCATCCTCTTGCCTCAGGACTCGAGCCTCGAAGCTCGCTGTATTCTCTCCAGTGCATCTCGCCTTCACGGGTTTCTTCATACGGGTTAACGTATTCGAGTAAGATACTGGTGCTTCTTGCTAAATCATTCCGAGCAACGCTAACATTCATCTCTAGATCCCCTTCTGCGACAATCGTGTCAGCCATGCTCTTTTTTCAAATCTTGGATATTCACTTACGTTGTTGTCTTTGTGTGCTTGAGCGCCGATGATGTGAACTGAGCAAAGAGCCTTTTCGATGGCATAGATATCGGGCTAGTGATATGAGAGTTACGATGGCTGTGAAAATACCAAAGGCTAGGGCGATGATTGCTTCGTTTGACCATTTGGATTGGGATGTTGGGAGAGGGGTTATAGACGGCTTGAAGATCAGGGGTGCCGCAGGAGCTGCACACTGGGGGCCAATAACTTCGAAGATTCAGCACATTGGAGCATAGCCACTGCTTTGGGACTGACGAAGAGAGAGCATCAGCATGCACCTCAGCATGCAGACAGGCGACAAGAAAATTGATCGTTCTTGCATGATGGTTTGTTTGTACGACCATCGCATGCCTGTCCACGGCGAGGTCATCAACAGGGGTTTTTTGCACTGAATGTGCTTACCCAATCTCCTTGGAGCAATGACTGTATCTCTTCGCAATTCTTCCAACACGAGATTGTTAACATATGGCCGACACTTTCGGACGGGTATCTTGTCATTCATTTCTTTGAGGAACCATCACAAGGCTGACACGTGACGAAAACATCATGAATATCCTAAATTAGATTTGCATTAAGTATACATCAAATCGATTGCGTTTTTCAGCTCGGATTATAGCTGACCCTTTTCTTTGGTTGGGAAATAGTTCATAGTCACGTTTGCTGAATAAGCTGTTCGTGGGCACCTCCACTGCACTCGGACGACTCCAATATCCTCCTCTTTTCATCATTCTTGCTCTCCAAGCGCATCTCCTCTGCCACTTTAATGAAACCGCCAGAGCTCCAATCCTCGAATTGAAGTTGGATCTCTTCCTTGTCATGTACTCGCAGTCCTGTTGGCCCGGAATCACTCTCCGTCCATGCTAATAGTATACTGGTATTCCTCGCAATATAAATATGGTCAAATTCGATCCGTCCTACGTATCGCCTGACTTGAGGGCCAAGACCACCTCTTCCCCTGTGAAGCTCATCTCCAGTTGCCTCGCATGCAAACGACACGTGACGCGGAAGACGATAATGCTTGCTTGTTCATGTCACTCTTCCTGTCGAGTCTTGGGATGTTCGATCTGAATGCTAAACTTCTGCAGCTTGTTTCTATCCTCATGTATATGTATTTCCCCAATTTCGATGGCTACTCCTCTACGATATATAGGTCGTTGCCTTTCACTTGTATGTACTGGAACCAATCAGGTTTAAGACGGGTATTGATCTTACTGGGCTTCGAAGCTGACCATCTTCAGTAAATTTTGGCACGTCCATTGTCGACGCCCGATCCGACGCGTGTTCTACTCCCAGGCTTCTGTCCATCGATGTTTATTACAAGCTCAGAGGTCGACGTATGAGCATGAGAATGCCTCATCGTTATCTATATCGTGCAGCATGGAGGGGCGAGGTGCAGCTGGGCGCATGCGGGGCGCGGCATTACAACGCAAGTCGACCTCGCGCGCAGAAGTTAATGGATACAACTGTCTTAATTCCCATTCATCCTCTTTCATCCTCTCAGATATCATAATTACAATGGAACACATTGAGAGCTTTGTGGAACCCGCGTCTGGGTTAGCGCATGCCCAGGAAGATAGCTCGGAGTACCAGGCTGAGGGACCAGTCTCATCCATTCGGCCATCAGATGGTGCCATGGCCCAACAAACATCCATGTCTTCGTACGACACCCCCAAAGATTCTCTTTCATCAGCAGATTTGACAGAAACTCCCCAGAGATCCAATCAAGCCAGAGGAGTCAGAGGCTGAGCTGCCCATATCACCACTCTGCAAAAGCTGTCAACGAATCGATTTCGCTCTATTGAGAGGTCCACGTACCTCTGAAATCCCCATGATCCGAGATGCGAACATCCCTGATCAATTGTCATATACGAAGAATGCTGAAGTCCGGTTGCGAAAGATCGTGCTCGGTTTCCTTAGCGACATCAAAGAACGGATAGAATGTTCTTTGTGCGCACTCATCTCGCAGCTCATATCGGATACAGGCGTCTACACCGAAGATTGTCGAGCACATTCCGGCGCTCGAGTGATATGCAAAGCAGATATTGGCAAAGAGACAGGTATCTTCAGATATCCGGAAAAAGATGCTGATGATAATGTCAAGCTATTTAGATTGACAGTCACGACACATCTTGAAGGGCATCAGTCTCACGACCTTGATGGCAGTGCTCACTTGTATTTGGATAATCGGTTCTTAGTGTGTGACTATGGATCAAGCTTGATACAGATAGGCGACGATTTCCAAGATCCAAGGTCAGATGTTGATATGACTCTGTTTGCAGGAAGAATGAGGCCTTTGCAAATCAATCTGGCGTGGTTACGACGATGGTTGGAGATTTGCGAGGATGAACATCAAGACACATGCAGTATTATGCTTTCTAAGGACCATGTATTTGAGTAAGTTGCACCCATCTACTCTCGTTGCCCAGAATTCCAGGAACCAGTTATGATTGTAAAGATGGTTTGCTTCTCGGTTCTCCATGAGCTCATGAGCATAAACTCACATCCAAGTAGAATGCCGTGGATTCGATTCATTGATATCGAGAAGCGCTGTGTTCGAACTTTTCGACAGCAAATGCTAGGAGATTTCCGCTACATTGCCTTGTCCTATGTCTGGGGTTCCCCATCTAAAGACAGTGCGAGTCTGAGTCTACAGCTTGATAGCTTGACATCACTACTCCTGCACACGCCTGGCTCCCTCGATCGTCTTGACCTTCCGCAAACCATCGCAGATGTGCTAGACTTGGCAAAAGCTTTGGGAATACCTTATGTTTGGATCGATAGATTGTGTATCTGTCAAGACAGCATCGAGGACAAGACTGTGCAAATTTCTAAGATGCACGCCATCTACAATGCATCTTTTGTGACTGTGATAGGTGCCGCCGGGTAGACGTGAGCGCCGGATTACCGGGCCTACGTCGAGGCACAAGACATCGAATACAGCAGGAGGTACTGGTATCGCCGCCCTGCCGTCACGACTGTGCTGTCGACCATGTTCACGATAGAACCGGCCTATCCCTATTGACCGCTTTGGCACCGTTCATTCGCACATCAAATTACATGGACGGTACTGTATGGAACAAGCGGGGTAAGTGTTCCGCGTCAAGCGTTCCGAAAACTTTCGTGCTGACCAAAATCTATCCAGGATGGACAATGCAGGAGCGGGTTCTCTCGAGACGTAATCTCATATTTACGAACGAGCTGGTCCAATTTGTTTGCAGCGAAACCACGTTCACTGAAGAAGCTTATTTTGAGTTTCCGTTCCCGCAATTCCAGTCTTTTGAAAGAAGCAGTGGCGAGCTCCGCCTCAAGAGCTCCGTTCGTGTCTTTACAGACCCAACCGATGCCACAGAAAGATTTTGGCGAGACTATGGATATTTCGTCGAAAAATTTTCGCTGCGCACTCTCTCATATGCGGGTGACTATCATGATGCCTTCGCGGCTATCACCGAGGCGTTGAGTGTTGACGCCGGTGAAGAGTTCCTCTGGGGATTGCCCATTTCCCGATTTGAGCTGGCTTTATCCTGGATCACGTTTCTTGGTCAAGACAGAAGAGAAGAATTGACGACCTTGCCGATGACCGATCTCAAACGACAAGTGCCATTTCCGAGTTGGTCTTGGATGGGTTGGGTCGGACAGACGCACATAATCGTTGGAAGTGATCGTTTGGAGACGGAAACACCTACTATTCGGTGCTACGTGCATCAAAACATATCCGATGGCGTGCGCTTGGTTAAGATTGCAGGAATCAACAGCAAGGGCACGCAGCTTCCCGAGGAAATGTTTTGGGAACCAGAGAAGAACAGGCAAGTCGATCTAGACACCTTACGTCTACATCTTCCAGGCCTCGGCGTTCGACTGAAAAATATTCCTTCCCACCACATTATCTTTTTCTGGGCCAGTCACGCACGACTCCAAGTCTCGACGCCCTCCGATGGCACTGAGAAACTCAGGCTCGACGAACCAGACCTCGGTTTTATCTGTATCGACTGCCATACCGTCCAACAGCACTTATCCGGCACAGATGCAAGTGTCGAAAACTCCGCCGGCAAAACAAGCCCGCCTAATATTTTAGATGCAGCTGGTCACGTTGTCGGTTCCCTTTCGCGTATGGATGAGAACTTTTGGAAGCGCGGATGTTATAATGAGGGTTTGCAGGATTTCATTGTTGTCGGGCGGAGACATATCGCGGAGTTGGGAGATGAATATCCTGCGACGTTACTGGTTATGCAGATTGAGCAAAGAGATGGAATTTGGTATCGTCTTAATATGGGGGAGATATCAGAGAGCGCGTGGATTGCGGCGATTGGGGAGTGGACTCTAATTGCTCTGGGGTGAGACGGTGGGATTTGAACTTTTGTGGACGTTATAGATTTGTTCTTAGAACTTCCCTCCAATTCTGTTTTCGAATTAGGACTTCGAATCTTTCAATCAACTAGTTGATCTTGTCGGGTCAACACGAAAAGCATATCATCCTCGATATTACGACACCGGTTTCGAGTTTTCCCTTTAAACACATCAAGCGGTAGGCACACATATCTCCTCTCCTACTCGACCACTCATTGCTCCGCTGACCCTAATTCGTAACACCGTATAAGTGTATACTCATATTTCACGACTGGACACAATACTAATGACTATCACCACCGTTTTCTCATCATCCTCTCGCGTCATCACAACGCAACGCTATCAAATACATAAAACTCCTATGCCATCGAGCACTTCCCCTCTAACACTTATTACAAATCCAAAAGACGCATGGGAGGCAACTATGGTTTGGATCTTTTTAGCTACGGATTGATGAATACGACGAGCTTTTTATGTCTAGTAAAGTGTCTCGGTTTAAAGTAGCTTGGCTTTCTCGGTAATGGTTATAAGGGGATCGTAACGTCTTAGAAGGGGTATAAAGCGTATAAAGTTTAGATTTCCTCTTGTTAAGAACAATTAAGACGGTATCAAAGATAGTGTCGATTTACGGTTGTCTATTCTCTACGTACTAACTTATTTGGACTGACTCAACTTTTCTTAACGTAGCTTTGAGGTGTTTGCGGGTTATAGTAGAGTTGTCTGAGGATTGATCTAAGATTATCTGTGGTAGGGCTGAGACTGAGGCGTAGTAGGTGATAGTAATCATTATTATTAGTACCTTCCTATATATCAATTATAGTAAAAAGGATATTCGAATAAGAGAGGTTTACACGTAATATCTCTAAGCTTTCTTAGTCCTTGTCGTTCTTAGATTGTTTCGATAAGTAAGTACGGAGTGACTAACCAAATGATATATTCTTTATAGCCGACTTTTGTTACGCTACTACTTCGTGAGCGTAGGAATATAGAATAAGGTCTTAGTAGGATAAAGAGGAGTAATAGGTACGCGCACGGGCTTTTGTGAAGATGATTATCATCATGAAATTTATAATCCGGCGATAAAAGTAATGATACTAGCAAGACATCGAGGCGGCCAACATTGCGACCTCCCGCACAAATCTCCCAGCAAAATACCCTATCCGATACAAAAGCAGTCATAGAGAACATTGAAACCCTATACTATCATCACCAAAGTCAAGACCCCAATATCCTCCCACCAATACCAAAATTAATCCCTTATATACCCCTAAGAATCCCATCCCCTAACCAAGAACATCCCCCAACAGCACCCCTTGATCCAATCAAGGAAAAGAAAAGAAGAATAAACAGATAAACCGCATAAGAAAAATAACTACGGCTGTGTGTTTATTGGCTAAACGGAAAGCTAAGCTATCTCGCGTATAGAAAGAAGTGTGGGCAGCGAGTATACTGATAACACAGTAACGGTAGCCCAAATATATACATGGGAGGCTGAGATGGGGGCTAGGATGAGGGTAATGAGGCGCTTTGTGTTGTTGTGGCTGGAAAATGGGATATAGCCTTGTGATACTGGATGCGATATTCTTGATGAAGAAGTGATGGGAATGGTGATGATCTTCATTATAAGTAGGAGTGTAGATATCCATCCGCAGTATCGAAAGGAAGCGGGTTGTCGAAGATACGTCGCCGCTCCTGCTGATAAGAAGATGGATGATTGATTTGTTTGTTCTGAAGCAGGTAATTAATAACATCCAAAGTATAGATGAGCTCCGTAGGTGGGGTTAGAGTAGCTTTATTGCTGTGGTGTTTTGAGTACAGCTGAGTGACTCTTTATATATTGGCAAACACCATGTAATCAAAGGCCAGGACGCGGAATGGTGAGGGACATCGGTATGTAGCCACTGACGAACGCAGCAAGGAGTTTGGTTCGATCAGAGCGGAACAGAGATAACAGAGGTATCCGCGCTATACTCATATCAACATTCCAGAGTCAGAAACACCCTTTACACCAAAGAAATCGGAAACCAACTTGAATCGATTTACCGTTTTCGCTTCCATGCCTTCATCTGTAAACAACCATAATACCTCCCTCTCCCTCCCCAAGTAGCCCTCCCGGTCGGCGGCCATGTAGCCCCATAGAAATCATCTTTCATCGAAGCATCGCCATCTCTCACCCAATCAGAACTTCCATCATCAAGCACATATCCATCCTCATTTATCCAATATTCTCCAAACCACCTTTCCGCCCCGTTGACTCGGAGTGCTTTCATTATCGTGTGGTAGGCGAGTTCTGGCGTCATTTTCTTGGGCAAGTTGAAGCAGAGGTGCAAATCTTCGATCTTGTGGAGCAAGGACAATGTGCTCAACAGGGAATCAAGAGTTTCCTCTTCTCGACGATCTGAATCGAACCAAAGTTTCAATGTCGACAGGCGTGGTAGCTGGGGCAATGTGGCAAAGACAGAATTGAGCCTTCCTTCCCTCCCAAACTTTGAGAGTTCGAGATGTAAGGAGGTCACTGTCGCTCCATGGGTCTCTAGCAGAGCATCCATCATGTCTGGAACCACTACATGACCAAGGGTCATGTCATCTTTCAGGTGAATTTCCTTCAGAGCCGGCATTTGGCTGAGCATGTATGGTGTAAATGCTGATGAACCGCTCTTGTCTCGAATCCGGAATGTGCTCAAATTTGGTAGAGCGGACACTGCTGATACGAAAGACTCGGCATCGAAAAATGTCGGGGTCATGATTGCAAGGCACTGCAGGCTGGGCAGATTGTGAAGAAAATTGAGGTTCTCGCTAGGCACCAGGAAGGCAAGTCTCTGCAGATTTGGACACATTTTGGAGATGCTTACCATGATCTGCGCGACTTCTTCAGTGTTCATCACAAACGACCTCAGGGCAAAGGTGCTGCTAACGTGCAGCGTCCGCAATCCTGGCATCCTCGAGAATGCGTGTTGAACCTGAAGATCGCTGTAGGCAATGGTGCAGTTCTGTCTCCTCTGCGTTCGACCAGTATGTATACCAACTTGGCGAATTCGTGTCAGGAACTCCGGATTAGTTGCAACGCCTTTGCAAATCCATGCATGCAGAGCTTCAAAGTCTTGAAAAAAGCGGTCGACGGCGAAAACTTTGTCAAGTTGTTCTCGGCGCAATTGCCGCGAGCAAAGTAATAGATTGAGGTAACTCGGAAGATGCTCGTTGTTGAGCTTTGCCACGTTATTTTCCGGCTGATGTGAAGCTTCGAAGAGGAAGTCGCATATTCTGTTTCTCAGTTCTCCAGGTATGGTCATTAGCGAGGGTGCATCTGGTCTCGATGTTATCCAGGAGTTATGGGTGGAATTCTGATCTGTTGCTGGTTAGAAATGGCATGTTTCGTGGGTGATGCAGCATAGAGTGTATACTCAATGTATAAGCCATGGCCGCAAAGACGTTGTACACCAACGTACAAGATCTGGAACAAAAAGGAAGAGATTATGTATTACAGCAGGAAGTAATTGGCGGCTACGTTATAGCCAGAATCTGGGAGAGCCATAATGATGGAAGGGATGTGCAAATCGGTAAGCTCAGGGAATGGGAATGGGTAATTGCGCGAATGCGGGATGACTCCGTGTCATACCACCAGTAAGCTGCTCTCTACATCGTTGATGATCCAGAAGTTGACATTATCTAGGACATGGAGAACAGGTCGCATTTCATCTATGCAGTGATCCGCGACAATCTGGGCCGTCGCCGTTATTACCGATTCGGCTCGCGTGAAGATATTAGAGAGTCATGTACAGCCTCACCCGGGACGACTGAGGAAATGTCTACTTCTGGTCTCAGTGACACAGTAGTTCGTAGTTCCCATGAGGTTGGGTCCCCAGTCCTTGGGATTCGATGTATTTCTTGCCTTCATTCTGCTGTCCTACGATCCGAGACGAAAGATCAAAATGAGACCCATGGGGCCGGGGCAAAGCGGTTATTACAGCGGAAGACGCAGCCATACGGCGAGGACTGATGCAAAAGAATGCAGGTCAAATGGGGTTGAAGGAAAGATGCGGCAGAAGAGTTTGAAGGAGTTGAATCCTTGTCCCGCTAAGCCCGCCGGAGCGTTCTGCGCCGCGGAGCAACCTCGGGTGGAAGTACTTCCGTGCCTCCGTAGGAGACTCGTACATTTCTATATCGAGGTACAGGTCCTTCGTTCCACGACAGAAGGGTTTCATGACTACATATCGTTAGAGACAGATGCAAGCCGGGTAGAGGATAAATGTATTAGCTGCGTAGATTGAAGTGCTTGTCTATGTTAAAGATACCACAGGTATAGTAAGAGATGTAGATGAGAAAGTATCAAGATATGAAATGGGATTGAATAGAAGCGACCCCTTTGGTTTAGTGATATGGGTGGATATAGTCATTCCAGTGTCAATAAAGATAGTAAAAAGCAAAGCCATTATCTCTGAATAGTAGATTCCTAATCAATCGAGGTACACCTACAACCCCATTCTACAATGGCCTGCTAGTCTCAATCGAATATAGTAACGCCCCATACACCTTGACAGCAGTATCATTGATGACATGCGCGCTTTCTCGATATTGAGACTGGTTGCCAACAACTTACCCTCCAGCACATCGCTATCCTCGAGCACAAGCGATGAGGAGGTGGCCTTCAACTCTCGATGTGCTGGAGAATGCGGCACAGCTCGCAGCTGTCAGGTACTAGACCTTGGATACTTCTGGCCTTCCATTAGTCACGGTCTCCCAGTCTTCGGGTGTGTTGCAAGCTATCGAAGCTGAGCTGATGTCCACGAGAAGTGGCGCAAGTAGAGTGTAGAGCACAGCAGAGAGTGGCTGATGAATTGACATCAGGCGAGTCCGGTGTAAGGTGATGGATGCTTGTCGCGTCTCAAAGAACGCGTTAATGACGAGCAAGAACGCGCTGGTCCGCGTGAATTTGGCGATGCTCAAGGAGGACCAGGCGTGATTAGACTGCTTGAGTTGTTGCCGTGTTCAGGGAGGTTGGTGTTGAGAGGGAGGTGGTTCAGTGTGGGCTATCTTCTACCAGAACTCTTTGGCTTCAATGGATTGATTTGTTCGAATCACGTGATTTTGAGTGCGGAGTGCCGTGCTGAAATATCCCACTCTGGCCGCTGTCCATTCTCGAGACTACTGTGTACAGCCAAGTGCAATCAATTTCGACCGCGTCGCGTTCGTGATTTTCCCACTGAATCGCTCGTTCCCTACCAACCAGCCTCCATCTGGTATCGAACCTTCTTACCGCTGAGCAAGGACCTTTGTCAACAACAATCAACACTCCCCAAACACCCAACACTACTATATACCCAAGGCTTCCTCCATTGAACACACACCATCACATATAATTCTACTTTTCTCCCACATACTTACGATCGATACACCACACACTTCTTGCAACGAACAATCACATTGGACTGCAATCATGTCTGTCGTCACGCTTCTAGATGTCAAGGTCTTGAACAACCCCGCGCAGTTCAACGCGCCGTACCAGTTTGAGATCACCTTTGAAAGCTTGGAGAACTTGAGCAAGGACTTGGAGTGGAAGTTGACTTATGTCGGAAGTGCCCAGAGGTATGATTCCACCTCTTCATTCTTGTGCACACAATGCCGCACTCTGCTGTCTCGGAGCCCGCTTGATACCCTCCTGAAAGTCTTCCGTGTGCACCTGCCTAGCGCTCAACACAGTAGGCTTCACGTTCAGCACTGCAGTTTTCAAGGACAGCGAGATGATCTTTGGACGCCACTGCTCCCCCACTTCACTGAGGAGCGCGGCTAATAAAACTATCTACATAGCTCGGAACACGACCAAGAACTCGACTCCCTCCTGGTCGGTCCAATCCCACCAGGAACGAACAAATTCGTTTTCGAGGCCGATCCACCAAACACTGCCAATATCCCAAGTTCTGAAGTCATCGGTGTGACCGTCATCCTCTTGACTTGCAGTTACGATGGACGCGAATTCGTGCGAGTAGGATACTACGTCAACAACGAGTACACAGACGAGACATTGGCAGAGAGCCCTCCCAGCAAGCCTGTCATCGAAAAGATCCGTCGCAACATTCTGGCTGAGAAGCCTAGAGTGACTCGCTTTGCGATCAAGTGGTATGTTCCAAATTTTCTCCTAAGTATTGAGTAACCTCGTTTTGATATCTTGACAGGGACTCCGAGGCCACTGCGCCGCCAGAATTCCCACCAGACCAACCAGAGGCTGATGCTCAGCCTAACGACGAGGATCTCTACGGTGCCGAGGAAGAGGAGGAAGTTGAGGCCGAGGGAATCACAACAGAAGGCTTCGGAGACCCATCCGCCCCTCCCAACGGCAAGGAAGTCGAGATGGGTGAAGGTGATAATGATGTTGATGCCGAGGGCGGAGGCGGAGATGACGACGAAGATGCCGCTTCTAACGCTGGCAGTGAAGAGCTCGGATCTGAGAACAGCGACAGCGAAGACGACGAAGAGGATCCTGAGGATGCCGAGGAAACCGCAGAAAAGGGCGATGGAGTCGACGAGGATATGGAAATGGGTGAGGGTCATGCTGCTACTGCAGCACACCCCGAAGTCATGGCCCATTGAAACCTTTCGTTGACGTGAATAGAGCGAGAGCCAGGCCGAAGGTTTCAAAAGTGGCCTGATGAGATGTGGCGTAGGCCTGTTCGCCAGTGGAAGCCGCGCCTGCAAGGAAAGAATCCCAAAAAGCGTAGGCACGATGTCTCAAAAACACTTGTCTCTCCGTACAGCAAGTGGGTGTTGCTTAACTGCCCTAGGGGCTACTGGAAGAGGGAGGGACAGACCTGATCTATTGAGATTCATTCTTGTCCTTTATCGAGCCTGGAGCGTTCGAAATCGATGATGAGATGATTCGTTGGCATGGTCTTTGCACGTATTTGGTAGTCAATGCATAGTGTTTCTTCCCCGAGCACGATTTTTGTCTCGCGTTTTGTGAGGTCACAGTGTATCATTGACATTGTAGTTGAATATAATTGGACACCTTCAGTTGGGGAAATAAGCATGGGTTTTGGGTGCTTCAGAAATCTGGAATATTCCCGTCGCAGCTAGTGACGCTGAATTAATGGGGGTAGGGAGGGTTTGCGTTGGGATGTCTCTCTTTTGATTTTGGGTCGGAGGGGTATGGAGGTAGAATATTATAAGTGAGGGATTCATTCTTGGTTCTCTTCTGGGTTCTTACGATGGCATTGTGGTGTTTCTGTCTTGTTGGCTTTACTGTGGTATAATGATTCTACGTCTTTTGTTTTTCCTGAGACAAAATTACGAGTACCTTAGGACAGGGGTTTTCAAGGTTTAGATCTAGATCGGTTTGGAGAATTTTAAGGTATCCTGGATGTGAATTGATACTGTTTATGTAGATAGTCTCTTCTTGATATGATAATGGTGGGTGTTTGGAGAGGGTTTTTGTTTGTGTCTTGATTGTTGCAGTGGTTGGGTTGCTGTTTTTAATTGGTCATTGTTGTCGGTAGGTAACGAAAGGGTCCTCTTCCATGGCGAAAGCTACACTCGTGTTGGTAACAGTGGCGATCGGGCTTAGGAGATGGCGAAGAAGACCGGATATGGAGGGGCTGGGATCATTTTTTGAAGTACTAGTATTGAAGAATGTCGCGGGACTGTGCTAATGCTGGTGGTATTTTGTGTTTACATGTTCGGCCTCTAGACCGAATTATGGATTGTTCTTGCTGTGTCTTGGCTTTGTGTCTTGAGCTGTGGAGTTTTCACTCGTTCGCTCCTCTTGTGAGATTTGCAGCGGCTGTACTGTGAAGAGATCCAAGGGTGTTTTCTGGTCGTGTTTTCTGCTAGGATATCAAGCTGTTTTGTTTTCTCTCTTCTTCTTGGCAGTTCCATAGCGGTGTGCCGTGGCTTGCCGTCTTGATCCTGTTATAATCGTTGGATTATACAGCGGCCTCTACGTCTCTTCATGCAACTTTTCACGAATATTCGTTGATGGAAGAAGACTTTGGGTGTTGGAGCATAAGCGAGAACCTAGAGGATTGGGAACAAGATCGTTCTCCTGCCGACCAGAAACGTCTATCCCTCGAACCCTTGTATGAAAAGGACATCTTCTTCGTCCCATGCAGGGGCAAAGAGGAGCAAAGGAAGCACCATCACGTTCTTTGGTGATGAAGATCCTCATCACTCAACTCAGTACAACTCGCCATTCCAAGCTCGTCTCCTGGGTCTAAGACCTCAATGCAATCCCAAAATAAAGCAAGCCGGGAGGACGGTTCATACCCAAGGTCCATAATATCCTGGGCAATGTCGGCAAAAAGGTCTTCGCCCTCTGGCCCTTCGAAGTTCGACTTCTGAAAATGGAACCGGCCTGCTTTGCGACGCTGTAGCTTGGCTAACCAGGTACTCCTTTTGGGGGAAATTACCGTGAGCCTCTAGCCTGAAGTGTAAAGCTTTCTTTTCCTATTACTATATATTCAGCGTACATTCTTCTCTGTATTCTTCTCTATTATCCCTTTTACACCTCGCTACGCTACTCTATCCGAAATACCCTCTCATACATTCTTTCAGTATGCAGCCTATCTCCTCTACCATCGCCGTCATAATGGCGCTCGTCTTTAGCACCGCCGTGCAAGGCGGACTCTTCTGCAAAGCCGCACCGGCTAAATGTGCTTATGGCCAGAAATATTGGAGACCGGTTCGTAATCTTACCAAGTCTACGACCTTAATAGGCCCTATAGATACTAACAGCGTTGCTCTAGTGTCCGGGAAATATATGTCAAGCCGGCGGCTGTCCTGGAAAGAAACACCCCCACTGCTGTACTACCGATACCCCTGGGTTATTTGACGATTACTGTACCTGAGGCTGTGTTGAAAACGGACTGAATAGTAAGATTAGCGGTAGTAGGGTTCGCGGTGGTATTTGGGGCTGGGGAAGAAATCTGGTCAGAATTTCGGTCTATTGATCTCCGCGCTAGTGATGTTAGAATTTAATCACCTAATCATGCCCATCAACATTTCTCAAGTCAATTATCTTCCAGGGCCAGCTTTCGTGAATGTCGATGAAATATGCAAGTAAATTCCAAGACAGTCCCGAGATCTTCGACGAAGGGTTGACTGTTTACATCTCTTCCTTCAAATCACAAACTTGCTATATAGATTGCTGTTCGCTAAGTCGGTTGACGTAGCTTGAGCGCTGTCGTTGATCGTACCGTTCCCAGCCTCTCTCGGCGCTTTTGTCGCTGATGAAAATTTGGCGGCATGGAGACATCTATGGCGTTGTATAAAAACGACTGGCCAGTCGCTCCTGTACTTACAACAAGATAGTCACGAACCAAGCATACAGTGCTCCGCGCGAAGCTGCCAATATAAGAACAGACAGCAAACCACAACCGTGACAGGGCCGGTGTTGGACTGGGACAGAACAGCGGCGCATAAATCCGATGCGAAGAAAGGTGCTGATGATACTCCCCATCATTCCCAAGCGATGCCTATTTCCTACCACAAAGATGGGTTCCAGGCTCATATTTATCTCCAATAGAAAGAGTACCGTATAAACTGGTACCTAATCTTAGGTTGGCAGGATATAATCCGCGGACTCCGATAAGGTATCCAGGCCCCAAAGTGGATATCATCTTTCTCTTCGAGTAGTAATCTACAGATAAGTCAGCGAAGCTACTTTCTATACGTACTAGCCTCTTCATAAATGTGGCCTGATGCCTTATAGGAGTCCGCGGATTATACCCTGTCAACCCAAGGTTAGGTGCCAGTTTATACTGTATGGTTGAAAATGGAAGAGCTGGAGTTGCGATCTCTGAAGTGATGATGAGGGCGATGTCCGAGGAACCCCGCTTACCGAGGCTAACTGTTTTGGGAAGCCCCCTGTTTTCGCTGCTCTAATCTTCAACATCAAACAAAAATGCCGAACTTTTCCAACAACTGAAGCAACAAGATTTCTTCGACCACGATCTCTATTCTATCAGTTTAAGCTCGCTCTAAGAATGAGAGTATTTGCGATAATGCTCAGAAATTTCGATTCGCCGCCGCAATGGGGCTGAGGTGCTTGCTCTCGAAACGCGTTTCTGCATTTCATTTCCTCTTAGCTGGGAACAATTTGATACTGAATCGTAACTCGGATTTGAGCGGGATATGTTATCCGGATTGGGCTCAAATGCTGACGTGCTATATTCTAGAACGTTATCCTTATTGATCCTTTCGATGAGCAAGCTCCGTTCAAGGTTTGAATGTATAAAACACTTCTACGTTTTCCTCGATGCATTCTCAAGCAACAAGAGCAGAGCTGGTCAGGGCAGGGCGTTTCGTTTGTTTTCATAGTCCTAGAATACTGATAAAGAGAGGTCGCCGTCGATTGTAATGGCACTGCTGCGGCTTCGACGAGATTGCCAGCTGATGCATTCAAAGTATCGGTTCGCGAGGAGGCTGTCGATGGTGATAATTTCCAAGTAATGATTTCCAGTATCAGCGTGATAAATATCAACATCAACCAGTGGGAGCCATCTTCGCTGCAATTTTTTGCCCGGGATAGCAAAGATGAATCGATCCAAATGGAAAGCTCAACGACGAGCTAGGGTTCTACTCACAGCACGATCATCATTTAGATACCATGTGGTTCGGTTCTTGGAGTTCTGTTCTATTTCTCTGCGCCTGTGGTTTGTACCCATTCTTTTCGGACAGAATCGACTTGGGATGATGATGATCGTTGTATCTCAAACGACGAGGATATCCTCCAACAAGGTAGGCAAGAAGTGTGGTCTTCCCTGGGCGGCCATCGTTATCGCATTTTCATCCCCATTCAATTTCTCTTGACTCCGTAACAAGCAATGAACTTGGTACTGTGCTCCAATTTGCTGACTGCTGAATTCTCTTCGAAGCCGACTCCGCCGTTTTATACCTCCAAATCGAGCGGATGCATATTGAAACGGTTTGCGATTCCATCCGCTTTCAACAGCTTCAAGGATTTTGACCCCTTTTCCTCTAAATCAACCCATACTTTGAGAGATTCTCAACTGTATTCAAGAAAGTTTTTCGGCTAACGGCGGCATGGTATGACCAACACCCTGGAAGTTGGGTGGAATGGTTGTCCGTGAGGATGGAGGTGGTCATGGAGACTCTGTAGCACCTTCTTTTTGAGAAGAAGACCCCATTCGATGAGTGGTAGTTATCCAAAATGGCTTGAGTAGACTAGAGATATAGTCAAGACTGTCGATGATGGCGAGTCTTTGGAAATAACGATATTCACAGCCTGGTTGGTTGTCAACCGTCCTCCTTCTCTGTCGCTTAAATTCCACTTGCAACGCGGTCTTATCGATTTCCTAACCACTACTTAGTCATGAGAATGGGGATTTCCCTTTTTCGAAAGAAAGCGTTGATCATTATTTCTGCCTCCAAATTGTAGAGATATAAATCGATTGGTCGATACTCCTTCCTATCATCGATGATACAACCATAGTATTCCAGTCCAGCAAAGTTTCTGACCAACGAGTCTGATTACCAGTTAACCTACATTTCTCATTCTTCGTGTCACGACTGATTTGTAATTTGTTTGCATTGAAGATGTAAAGTACATACTTTGGAAACATGGAAAACATAAACACAGTGAATGCAAGAAGCCCCAATTGCAAGCAGAGACATCAATTCATCCACTCTGCCAATCTCAGACTCAGTTTATGTATTCCTGGAGTCTAAGTAATGCCATCTGCGCATTCGTCGCCAAATTCCCCTCCTTGACAACAATGGCCCTTGCATCCTCAAACGTAGTATCCTTCAATAGACTTCGCATCTTCTCTTCGCCTACCAGATCCATCAAGCTGTAAACGGGTATAATGCGACCTCTGTATGGCGCCGAGAGATATCGTGCGGGTGGATTGCAGACGTCGCTTCTCATCGCAGGCGACTTCCAGCGGAGACCTTCGTTGTCGAGGTTGTTGTATACTCTGATGTTCATCTCGGTCTTATTCACCTTTGCACTCAAAGTTTGAGCAAGGCTGACGTGCTCGTCCACTTTTGCCTCTAGATCCAAATAACTCTTCAAAGTCTCGAGGTAAACAAAGCAGGCAACACCGTCCATGCTCTCTGCATCGAGTGCTCCGCCATCACATCGAGCGACGAGTCCGGCCTTCGGGTGCTGTAGGCCCCATCTGAGTGATCGAACCACAGCACTTTGCAGCAACCCTAGCACGAACTCATCCATATCTTCCCTCCAACGAACTCCGCTCTTCTTCTTCAACCGTCTCAGCTGATCTTTTCCCATATTCTTCCTCGTCTGGCCAATGTCCTCTCTTTGAGATGGGTTGGTGAAAACAAACTGCTTTTTCTCCTCTAGGACATGTTTAAGAACAGATTGGCGACCCTGTGCAAAACTCGATGCCCCAGTCTTCTTATACGAAACATTCGGAGTGACGTCGGCGAACAATCGGGTAGGTACGAGGCAGAAGTCATCGTCGTGCGGGAGGACTTCGAAGGGAATTTGGAAGAACGATGGGAGATGGGCGGTGGTGATCTTGCACTGGCGAATGTCGGTGGCCAAGGCCCGGGCTATAGACGATTAGCCCTCTGATATAAGGGAAATCATTGCGTATGCTCACCATATGGGTTGTTCACCAGGGCCTTTTGGAAGGGGGTCAAATCGGCGTTCTTCGGTGGTGGCAGTTTTGTTTTCCTGTGTCTGTTCCGTTGCTCAATCTTCACGGGATCCATGATTGGAGAGAGTGGTAGAGCGCGATTGCCCCATTTTCGAGGCTTGACTGAGGGCGAATCGACATTGGTGCTCGGTAATACTGATGGGGTTGAGATGGGATCAGCGGTGCTTTTTGCACGACTACCGTGGAATATGTGCGGGCATGGTCGTCGTGATAATGGCGCCTTGGTTGCAAGAAGGCGCCTCTTCATACCATCGAGAACAAGGGCCTTGGTGGTTGGCGGAATGATTGAATGTCTTGCGACTTCAATTATCATGGAAGGATTCAGGTGCTGTATAAAATGTTCCAAAGAAGACAGGCTAGCTGTATTGTTCGTAAACTTCCTCCATTTTCGTCTAGTCACCAATCGTCCTCCGCCATCTTCGTTCACTCCAATATTACACCATAATCAATTAGATCCTCGAGTTCTCATGTCTTCGGCGGTAGATATAGAGCCAAAAATTCGAAGGTTTGTCAAAGTCTTTACTGACGGGGAAGAAATGCAGCAACTCTTGATGCTGCGGTGGCTTTGAGGGAGTGATCTGAGTCGAGACGTTTGTGATGATGTCTTCATTCGTAGTGGTGTTGTTGGATAATTTACCATAGAACCCAGATTACACGGTGGTCTAATTCCTGGCGTCTACCTGATAATAGCTAGTACGACAATCTGCAGAAATTGGTTGATACCGAGATTTAATTACAAAGAAGTTGGTTCGGGTTGTAACTACAACTTGAACGATTATATCTACCCACTCAGTTAGCGATTCCCGTAAAAACATGTGTATTTCTAATATTACCGTCTTATATAAAGCCAAGGTAAGATAAGGAGTGAAGGATCCTTAGAAGTTATATTTCTTTTTTGATTTTCTTTTGGTAAGGAACATGGTTATGGTTAGTATATACAGAGTATCATTTTCCAGTCTTAAAAGGTCTAAGTTATATTAAGACAATTGCCCCGTTCGAATCCAATAGGGATCAATCATGAGCTTGAGGAGATTGAGGCTCTGATCTGATGTCATACAATCCTCACAGATACCGTCCTGCCTTATCCGGGCTCGGACTTGAGCACACCACCTTGTTCAAATCATCGGGAGCGGCCGTTGGTCGACTCGCCTTCGTGGTGGTGGGTTTTCCCATCTCCTGGTCTTCTCTTTCCCGCTCCATCCCTTTAGATATCAGGGGGTCCAATTCACGTTCTCGTTATCGTGCTCTCGTTCTTACATGCAACTGGCTATCCTGTGGTTGTATCTTGCCCTCTTCATCAGCTTCTGCGTGGTTTCGTTACGTGAACATCCATGTCGCCGATTATGGCCTTTTCCACTTCCATCTTGACAAACTCTAGAAGCAGCGCTGGACCATTCAGTAGTGACAAACCATTGATGTCTCTCAATACAGTCAGCCATTGATACAGCGCCGGAAAACACGTTGTGAATATAAAAGCCACAGAACAACGATCTCTTCCCAAAAGGGCAGGTCTTTACTACGCCTCTGATTGGCGCCTATCCCCTAACAGCTTGAGTCGGCCCCCCACAAATCCTAGGGTCTACACTACTCGCAGCTAGATCCCGCGCAGCTCAAACAAGCTTTGGCGTGTCGCCTCGGGCATTCACCTCTCTCAAGTCTCAACACCTTCTGCTTCCATCCCGCATCCGAAATTCATCCCCAACTGACCAATGACCAGCTCGAACCATGGGTTGCATCTCGACGTTTTTTCGGGTTCATTGAACCCTGAAATACTGGCGGCGAAATGGTACCGCGGATAGGAAGTATAAGAGGGGTCTGAACCGTACCTGTTTTTGATCGTCACTAGCATTCTGCAGCTATTTTGAACATGGCTGCTCGTGTTATTTCTGCTCTTGCGGCTTTTGCTGGTGTTGCACATGCTGCGAGTGCTACTTGTGCTGCTGGTGGTTCTTTGAGTTGTCATAATACAACTGCTGTTGATACTTGTTGCTTCAATTATCCCGGTGGGCATTTGTTGCAGACGCAGTTTTGGGATACGGATCCGGCTACTGGGCCTTCTGATAGTTGGACAATTCATGGACTTTGGTATGTTTGGTGAAGATTATTCTTGGGTTCGTTGCTGACTGTGAATAGGCCAGATCACTGTACGTCGAGCTTATCTTTAAAGTAACCATATATGAGGCTGATGATTTAGGTGATGGAACTTATGACAGTACCTGTGATTCGAAGAGGCAGTACACGAACATAACCCAGATTCTCCAGGGCTTTGGAGATACTTCCACTCTCTCGTACATGCAAACGTATTGGAAGGATTATTCTGGAGACGATGAGAGTTTTTGGGAGCACGAATGGGGGTACGTTTTTCACTCTTCAGTTTGAGTCCGGGATCCAACTTCTATTTGTTTCTATTTTCACTGTCTTTGGCTCACCCAAACTGACAGCAAAATAGCAAGCACGGAACCTGTATCAGCACACTCGCCACATCTTGCTACACAAATTATCAAGCTACGCAAGAAGTAGTCGACTTCTTCGACAAGACCGTCAGCCTGTTCAAGTCTTTGCCATCATACAAGTGGCTTTCCGATGCTGGAATCGTTCCCTCAACCACCGCAACATACACCCTTTCTCAAATCCAATCTGCCCTGCAAGGCCAATTCGGAGTGCCAGTAACCATCAACTGTAAGAGTGGTGAATTTAACGAGCTCTGGTACCACTACGAAGTCCAGGGTTCTGTCCAGAGCGGCACTTTCAAGGCTGCAACTCCAGTTGGCTCTGGATCTACGTGCCCATCATCTGGAATCAAGTATTTGCCAAAGGGTTCTTCGGGTGGCTCTACCACTACTGCTACTTCCGCTACTCGCACGACTACTACTGCTGCTACCTCTACTTCGACTGGAGCGCCATCTGGAAAGGGTTATGTCAATGTGATTAGCGGTGGATCCCAGAGTGGATGCATCATCAGTGGCGGGACTTGGTATACGTCTGGAACTTGCGCAACCATGACTGCGACGACAAGTGGTATGCTTTTCTTTCTCCATAGTTCCCTCAACGTCACTGACTAATTTACCTAGGTTCCGGCTTCACACTCTCATCAAGCAAGGGCAAGTGTGCCATCGCCAGCAACGCCTTGACATGCTCTTCCTCAGTCACCACTGCCACCGTCTTCACCTATGCTGGTGGAAATATCGTCTACGGTTCTAACAAGGACTTTTATGCTGATGCTGTCGCGTCTGGAAGTACGCAGCAGACGGTATACACGACTTCCAAGGCTGCGACCATCCAGCTTACTTGGCAGCAACAATAGACAGTCTCAACGTCTTCAAAAGGCGAGGGAAGAGGAATATTCATGTCGATGGTAATGTAGAGTAAGTAATGGAATTGTACGTGTAATACGCTGCATGTAACTCGAACGTTCGCCTTCATACTACGAAGTGAAGTAACGAAGAAAAAAACCTTGGAGAAGTTATCGCATCGAAAAAAGAGCTACAGATAACATCGTTCATGGCACCTGTCTTCATCGTGATACCTCTGCGAATGACTTACCAATTCTTTTCCATCTTGAATATTCGGGGCTGAGAGGCTTTTTCTCTACTGCAACGCTACCGCGTTCCTTCTCCCCTCCATTTCCTTGCCGCTTTCAAAATGATATGCTATTTCCTCGCGCCCGCCCATGTCTACCTTGCATTTTACTCAGAATTATAAAATGTATCAGCAATAGGTCATCTAGTAACGACATGCCTTCACATAGTCGCAACGAAGATATCTAACCTAGGTCTTTCGTTGTTTATATGATGACTTTCCAATGTCTGTCTCCTGTACCCTCTCAGCCGCGGCGGAAATGAATCGAAGCAAAATATACATACACACCTACAAATACCCTTGGCCGTGCCGGGTTGGGATTCAAACTCCCTCCTACAACACGTGCCCCAATTCCCCAATTCCCTTTCCCCATTCCCATTCCCATTCCCTCCCCTCCATCAATACAAACAAAAATCCAAAGTATCTAGCACATAAAAACTTCCCCACTCCCTCCACAACACCAACCAACCAACCGCGAGATGAGATACTCTACAACATCGGAGCGCGGCGAGCGAAAATACCGAATGGCCTGTACAACTGTGGTGGACAGGGATAAGAGCGACGAGCGGGAACGGGAAGACGAGGTCCGGTCGGATCACCTGTTCGTCCAGGAAATTGGTCCGGCGGGGGCAAGCGATGGTCCCTTTATCGTTCGTTGGATCTTTGGGTTGGGGTTGGGGTTATGAGATTGAGATTGAGATGGAGACAAAGGGACGTGTTGTTTCTATGGCTGGATATTGTTTGGTCGCGAGATTGAATCTTTGAATTCAATAGTGATTTGAGGGAGGGGGTTCGTGATTTTGAGAAAGAACTATACCGCTGTGACTGAGAGCGTTTGGAATTTGAGAAATTATCAGAATTCACACAGAACTTGGACCTCCAATGATTGCGGAAAATACGACGACAACCTCCTTTCCTCCACACAAACAGGATGAGCAGGTCGCATGTCTCGTACCGTCGCCGAAAAAACCCCCCATCATACATAATAGTACACAGGTAAACCAAATCACCCGAAATGATTTCCAGCCCCACCATTACCAACTTCATCCCTGCACCAACAACCACTCTCGCGCATCCCCACCCCAGCAAATCCCCGAAATCCCAGCTTCCCGCACTATCCCCACCCGTTCTGAACCCCATATCCGCGATCTCGGGTATCGTCAATAAACAACACCCGCGTCTATCCTGTCTCACGTACCTATCAGATTGGAGGATTACAGACGAGCGGTTATGAAGACATACCTTAAAAGCCCTACCCACGTATCCTTGAAAGTAATCCAGTCCACATTTCAATGTATCAGAGTGTCGTATAAAAAAAGTAAAGATAGTAGTTGAGGAAATAAATGCAAATGTTTCATCCCGAAAAAGGTGGATAGCGTGTCAAATACTTGTGTATAAATACACTTCTCGCGGCTCCCCCTCTGTTTTCTCAACGTAGACTCGTCGTTTTACCTCTCGGGAAAGGCACGCGTTGAGGATGGATATTTGGAATGTCAGCGATTGTGCTTGGATGATCTGCGTTTGGGATGACCCGAGTGCGGCTCTTGCACTGATGACGCTTGGATCTTGTTTGCCACTGGATGTGGATATACGCTTGTCTGATTCTTGGTGTCGGATTGGACTACATCCCATACTTTGGCCGGTAGTTCTGATATTTTTGGTGATGGCATTTCATTATCCTTCTTTCTGTCCAGATTTTTGGTTTTGCGACGAGGTGGGTGTGAGGTGTATTGGACACTGCTTAGAGGACAGGTCAGTAATAAATTTCGTAGCTCGATCATGCGTGTTATGTGTCCCTGTTGACTTTCTACCTGTTTCTCTTTCTTCTAGTCATTGAAGACTCGAAAGTATTTCACTGCGCTGGCTTCATTCAACCTTCATTCCTCATGTTCTTTTCTTTTTTCGCTTTGAACGATGTTCTCTTGCTCTTTGTCGAAAGAATTTGTCCCCTTTCGTAGCAGACCATCGGGTTCTGTCAGCCTGTGCTGGATTATGGTGTGCTGTGCTGACCGTACGAAGCTGTTTGTTGTCGCTAGAAAGATTTCCTGCGCCGTCTTGGACGAAGACTGTTATAGCATGCATCAATCAAGACGCCGAGCGGCACCTCGTTGCCGCGAAGAGGTGACAGTTTCGAGGGAAAGTTGTGTCGCACTCACAGTTGACCTGTCGAACACGAGATCATCCGAGGATCACTGTCATCAGCAAGCAAAACTTGCAAAGGCGCAGGACTGTAGTCAAAGGCCAACAGCAACAAAACTTGCAGAACACCAGCGAGCTGACCCACGCCCCATCCTGCCGATCACCACCTCCCGAGGCTCGGTACTCTGGATAAGTCGATGTCATTCCTCAGGCTAGGTAAGGCGACGATGCAGCTTGTACGATCAGTCAAGACCACTATGATACTCCTTTGTTTCAACGAAAGAGAGAGGTGTGTATATCACTCTGGAATACCTGAGCGCTGTCCACGAACATGACGACTTCGACAATTCCGAAGCGGGAGCAGGCAGCTTCGGATTATCCGTGGTCTGTCACCATTACCCTTACTAGCCTGGCAACCCCGATAAGAGAAGGAAGAGGCGAGGTAGTTGATTTTACCGTCTAGCTGCGACGGGGTGTAGTGGGAACTGGTGGCAAGCTCATCGTCACCAACTCAGCACCACGCGGTAATGCCATGGGACTACGTGAGATTTACAAGTGGTATGCAGCTCGTATCCATCTAGAATGCTTCTAGAACCGAAGTGAACCTCTAGCCGCTTCGATCGGTCGTGCATTGTCCATGTTGCTCAGAATATTGTTCGACTACGCCCGAGAATACTCCACTGTTCTCAAGCTGGGTTCCAGATGTAATGAGGCTGCAGGAAGTGCAATCAATGTGGTCTCTCCATGGTGGCTAGTTCTCGTTTGGAGAATAACCTTCAGTGCATTCCCCACGAGAGACGATTGATCTTGATTAGACGCGCCATGGCTCATGCAATTGTGTTGATGCGAATGGCCAATGGAAGTGTTTGAAGTGCGCACGTACTGAAACTGGTAAGTTGCAGAGCATTGAAGCCAGCCATTCCCCACTGTTTCGGTCCGTGTGCATTCACTAAACACCGCCTACTTTTCTTCATCAGCATCAATCAACTCAACGTATCAACACGGTATAGGACAGCCAAGGCCGCACAATCAGGTTGAGATGCATTCGAGTCAGGAAGGAATGGCAGTGGCGGAAGCGCCACTAAAATCTAAGATATAATTGGAACTTACTGCTTCAGATAGCATTTTTCAGCGTGTCCCGAGGCAGCCGACTTGAATTCCTCTGTTGCTAGTGCGATCAAGGACTCTTCATGTTCATCTATTCCTTAAGATGCAAAGAGTATGATATTCTGCCCCAGATATGTGAGACCATTCCAACTTGATCTGCATTGAACGTATACTGGATCTTCATCTTGCCAAGGCAACCGAGTTGTAGTCAAGTCTCATACCGAAGTCGACGCTCGTGAAAACAGGCTGGAAAAGTAATCAGGCTGAGGAAGGTCGGTGACGTGGTGTGGAAGGAGTAGTGAAAGTAACACGATCTACCGCCCACGCGGGCCGTTTGCTGTCAAGAACCAGCCTCGAAGTGGTCACTGCGGGCCAGTAAATTCGCTGCGGCAAGACCAGGTTGTAGTATATCACAGAAAGCAGACATGTTACTGGGCCCTTCTTTGTACAAGCAGTTGCATTGCGTTGGTTCCTTTCAATGAAGCAAATTTCTGGTCATCATTTTAGCCAGACTAGTCTGCATTGTCAACCAGTTTTTTACTTTGTACAAAGACAGACACCTTTGCAGTACCGTCGAAGCAAAGTCAGGCTCTTTCTTGCCGGAAAGTAAAAGCTGAGATTGCTGGGGGCGAACAGGGCCGACAGGCAGTGTAATAGATTAGCAAGCGATTCTTCTCGGGTTGGTATGTCATTCTGAAGTCAATATCGCACGAGGCTGACCTGTAAAAGTGCTCTCGTCGCGCAATGCCACTACATGGCCTGAGAACTATTTCTAGAGTCGACGTTGAAAGGTGACATGAACAAATGAAACTGCTCACATACCCGGAGCAAGACAAGCTAGAGTCTGATCAAAGCAGAAGAGCGGGCGTTGACCGGTGCTGAATCGCGTTTCTGGAAAAATTGGAAGTTTCTGATTGGCGCGTGTGATTAATTGAAAGCACCCCAGCTCACAATTAGATTGCTGGTTCCCTTCCGCGAGCGCTGTCAAGGAAGGCACGGTTGGAAGGTCATATAGTATGTGCTTCAGAGGTTCTAGGTTGTGAATCCGACTCGGAGTCGAGTGGATGAGCGGATAGCACCCTTGAATAATGCCTTGAAACCAGGACTGTTCTCAAGCTCTCTCTCACAGTTTCAGCCCACGGATTGTGCCGCGAGTCCAAGCTCAGGCGCATTGTCTGAGGAAGTTGGCTAGATGTCAGTTGGCGGCAAGAGTGGTTTTCTCGAAGCTGGATAGACTCTTTCCGAGAAGCGTGGTTGGTTGGCGTTGCGGTGGCTGATTCTTCTCAGAAGGTGAAACCGACGCCACCACTGAGCAGATTGACAACTGGTATGCGTGGAAGGCGGTATCGAACACGCTGGATGTAGAGAAGAGAGGTAGAAAGATTGTGTGGGCGAGTTTGTAGGGGAATTGTGGGTGATGTTTGGAGGAGAGGGAGGAGAAGGAGAGGAGGAGCAAAGGAGGAACTCGGATGTGCTGACAAAGCAGCCAGGGGAGAGCCACAGGAACCAAGGCAGAAACTTCAGAGCCAGTAGTGGCCCCTCCCACAAGCAATGGAACATCCTACACCACGATTCACGAGAATGCCTTCAATGTCACCAGATCCAGGCTCAGCGATCGACCGAGAACCCCAGATCTCGTAGGGCAGATGCAAAGACACAGGCCCGAGCCCCCCCCAAACAACAACCACCACCACCACCACCACCTCGCCGGTTCCTGGCAGATGTGCAGATGTGTCACCAAGATGTGCAGATGTGCCACCAAGATCCTCACATGTGAAGGACGTCCTCACGGGCCGAAGATAGGGCCCAGCGTGATGCCGGGTGATCTGCCCATCATATAGGGGGCACTGGCCATCACTATACACAGCGGTTCTGGACACAAACACCGAAGAGAGCTGTGAGCGGTGCCAGGGTAGCAAACAAACCTTCTTACTCCAGGCAGGGCCCTGGAGTAAATCATGGCTGTCCGTCCGCTACAAACTGCTGCGTCCTATGCTCGCACATGCCAAGAATCGCCTGTGTGTCTAAAGCGTTCCTAAGAGGCGTCGTTCTGATACGCCCTTCGCCCTTCCACATCCTAAACTCATGATCTATCTCGATTAAGCGATCTTTTCATAAACCCCACAGCACTCTTGCTAAGCATCCCTCAATCACAGTTATATCTTTAAGGTTGCCCCGGCCTCTGATCTGCCCTGGGTCATTATTGAGTGTTCGGTCCCACTACCTGCTTGCTTCTCTCACTCACCATCCTTTAACAATCTGCTACGCCCGTAGGTTTTGTTTCCGCCAGACATAATCACTACCCACAGCCTGACCACCTCACCATGAACTCCAATGGCATGCATCATGGCATGCACCACGGTCTGCACTCTTTGCAGTCCCAGGACAGTCCCCAAACTGGCGACACTCATGGATTACAACAAAGATCAGCCACTCCTCAACAAAGCTTGAAAAGATCGAGCAGCGGCCAGGGCTCGACACCTCCTAAGATCCGTCGACGTAACCGTCTCATTACATCATGTCTCGAATGTCGAAGACGGAAGCTCAAGTGCGACAAACTTCATCCATGCAGCAACTGTACCAAGTTTGTACGCGACTGTGTCTTCCTTGCGCCTGCCTTGGATCCGGTAGCACAGCTGAAATTGGCCGAAATCAAAGAGAAAATGGGATCACTTGAAAGAACTTTGGAAGACGATGTAGCCCGCGGACGAGGACGAGCCGATCCCATGAACGATTCTGGCGGCGAGCAACTTCCAGGACTTGGCGATGATTCCAGTGCAGAGGATGACGTGCCTGAATTCGATAACGAGCGAGGCCTCGAACCGACACCTCTTGCTTTCACGGATGCAGCTTATTACGAGGATGCTGACGACGACATGTTGGATCTTGGTGTGACCATAGGTAAAATGAGACTCACAGAGAGAATAGGCGGTTTTGTGCGGCCGAAGTTCTCACAAGAGGTGTGTACATCGAATTTCATCCCCGCAATTTTGGATACTGATCAAACTCTAGATCACCTTTGTTTTGAACGAGGTTCCTAGCTTTTCATCTGGTCAAAAGCCAATCTCACCGACCTCGGTGCTGGGCAACGAAGATGTCATACGACCCGGAAAGGAGTTTCTTGCTCCCTCATCAAGTTTCTTCTTCGCTGCTGAGCCACAGCATTCAAACTTTATGTCCTATTTGCCGAGTCAGAATGTGGCAGACAACCTTTTGAACCAGTACTGGAATTGTGTTCACTACATGTGTCGCGTCCTTCATCGGCCGACATTCGAACGCCAATACACTCTATTCTGGCAGCAGGTACAAGGCGGGATCGAACCACCAGCGTCTTTGCAAGCACTTGTTTTCTCGGTCCTGCTTTCAGCTACCACAAGCATGGACGAGGAGCAGATCGCAATACAATTTGGCGTGGAGAAAAAGCAACTCATCGAAAGCTTCCAGCAGGGTACAGAGTCTGCACTCTACAGGGCCAACTTCATCCGAACAACCAAGTTACAGACCTTGCAGGCTCTTGTTATGTATCTCGTAAGTAATTAGCCTCTTGTTGTATGTTCTGCTCTAATATGATGTCTAGATCCCTCTTTGCAGAACAGAAGTCACCCGGGCGCATTCAGCGCTTGCTGGCACTGCCATCAGACTCGCTGAGTGCATGGGACTACATCGAGACGGAACTCATTATGGGTTGTCTCCAGTTGAAGTGCATGTCAGACGAATGATCTGGTATCAACTGTGCTTTCTCGACATCCGGACATGCGAAGCGACAGGCCCGCGACCTCAAATCCGTAGAGAAGATTTCGACACGCGATACCCTCTCAACGTAAACGACATCGACCTGGAATCAGACAATCCACCTACAGAAGACGCTCCTCACTGGACTGACATGACGTTCAGCCGAATGCGATTCGAGATCAACGAAATGCACCGTTACACGTGGATGGAGCGACCACGTCTGGAACGCAAAAAGACAACTTTGACGGCTGTCTTGTCCAAGGTCCAACATTTCATCGCCGCTACTGATAAGAAATACCTTCCAATGCTTGACAAGAACCAGCCACTTCACAATATGGCCCTGCTTGTATACAAGCTGACGACACTCCGGATATACATCATGTTCCTCCATCGCTACTCAAGCAACCACGCTCGCAAGATGCCCGAGAGACTACGAAAGATTGTTCTCACCTCTGGCGTGCAGCAAGTGGAATGCGCCATCATGATCGAGACCATCCCTACGTTGAAACCTTGGTCATGGTACTTAGGTATGCTTGGTTCAGAACCACCATTTAGAACCGCTTTGCTAACACAACACAGGCGCACTGCATCAATACCACACAGCTCTTCTCTTACTGGCCGAAGAGTATGCAACAGATGTTCGACACCATGAAGACAGAATCTGGAAGTGCCTGGACTATGTCTTCGAATTGCCCAATCATCTCAATCGTCGCGAGAAAGCTAGGCTTGTCCTGTCTGAAGTGGCCCAGAAAACCGAGATTTATCACAACTTGAGACGGATGCGCGCACCGAAGGATGTGGAGGACAAGATGGGTCCGACCCCCAACACCATACGAGCACATGGTCAATTATCGCCTAGTGCATCGCCTCCTCTTATGCCTATCCACAGCGTTGGTCGGATGGCAGGTCACGCCGAGTATAGGACCTTCCGGCCAAATATCACGGATCAAGTATACTACGCTCCAATAAACACCAATCACATGCTATCGCAGACGTCGCCGCACTCGACCAATTCAAATGCAAGCTGTCATGACCCGAGGAGGCGAGGCGAAAGTTTTGGTTCCACACCCAGTCCTGGAATGGCTGATGTCGATTGGGTAAGTCCAACGTTTACTAGATTGGTTAGTCATCCGGAGATCATTGCAGATCTACGCTTTGGAATGACTTCGTGATCTCTCTGTTGTCAACACTTGCTAATATCAAACAACAGAATGAATGGGATAAACTTTTCCCTCCTGAAGCGAACCTTCAAGAATTCGGTCACCTACCGGACTTCCAATATTCGACCAATTACGTCCATCCAAGTCAACAGCAGCAGCAACACCACCTCCACGCCCATCAACTACAAATACAGACTCATCAACTCCAACATCATCATCAAGGGCATCACACGCATCCGAACACCCCTGTTTAAAGACGTCACGCAAGCCTTTCAAGGCGCCCAACGACTTGTTCCATGACGAGTCTGTTCCCTCTCTGTATTCCGTCACCCCGATCCCTTTTTGAGCATTTGCGAAGGCGTCTGTTAGCGAGGAAAAGCTTGTTGGTTTATTATTGGACGGTGGGGATTGGGGATCGGTGCTTTGACCAGGTGTTTGTTGTAAGCGATCGCTTCGTAGTCTCGCGATTTTAAATATAATGTTGGGTCTTTTGTTTCATGTGGTCGGTTTCTCGCGTTTACGCTTTCGTTTTGATTTGGTGAGGGTTTGTGATTGCGTTGGGAGTGGCTTTACGGGGATGGGGGGTTTTGGAGCTCCTTTTCTTTGGAAGAGTGGCGAGAGGGGATCTTACTTGCCTATCTACATTACTTTCTAGCATCAAGTCTGTGGAACGTCTTTTTATTTACTGGGGCTTTATGGTTGCATCTGGGTTTGTTTCTTCTTCCTGGAATTTCTCCTCTATGTCTTTATTCCCTCTTCGTTCCCCTTGTAATGCATATTCCGTTCGTTCATTTCTGGAGGCGAAAAGTTGTTGTCGTATTTTTCTTCTTCTGCTACTCCTATCATTTCCTCTTCCCCTACCATTTCCTCTTCCCCTAGTACATCCTCCCCACCCCATCCCCCCTCATCCCCCTTAACCCCATCCTTCCCCATCCCACAAGTATCCTTGACCTTTGCCGCAGCAGTGGCAGTACCAGTACCAGTATCCCTCCTCAAAGCACTTTCCTGCGCCCGAACATGTCCCAACCCCATTTTCTTCCCCTTCCCATCGCCTACCCCGAGAACATCATAACTTGAAAATACACTCGAAGAATGTGCCGTTATGAAGGTATCCGCGTTTGTTGAGTTGGTGGAGGGGTGTGATGGGGAGGCTGTCCAGCAGTGTGCGTGGAGTTCTGCTGGTGTGTTTGTGCTAGGGGAGGATTGGGGCTGGAGGGAGGGATCTGGAAGGGTTGTTTCAGGGGGGGTCTTCCAGGAGAGGCTTTGGGCGTGGCGGTGGCCGAGGTAGGGGGTTTGGAGGGGCTTGGGTTTGGTTGTTGGCATTTTTGGGGTGGTGAGGGGTGAGGGGTGTGGTGATGGTTGTGATGTGAATGTGATGATTTATCGGGATTGTGGTGATCTTGATGATTTATCGGGATGCAATTTTGTTGTTGTGATTGACTTGATTGAATTGAATTGATAGTGAGAGTGCACGCCTTGGAAGCATCCTGATTCCTCGTCTCTCGCGAGATTCCATACTATGTACACAGTACATTTGCTGACAGGACAAGGATTGGCCGGCGGACTGGCCCCCTACCCCTCGGAGTTTCGGTACTTGAGTAATGTGCAGGACGGTGCTATTCATCAACACAATCTGAAATAGTATCCTACGCCTATATAAGCCCGGTTATGGAGATCCGTCAGGAACAGCTTCCATTCAATCAGATCCCACGCGAGAATCAGGCGTTCCTCCCGTCTGTCTCCTTAGGGATTGATCACAGCTTTGGATATACAAAAGATCTACCCTCCCATACTTTTTCTCAACTATTTTGCTTCTTCAACTTCAAGTTGTCTTGCCAATTCTCATCACCTCCCAGGTATCGGTACACCACACGAGAGTCCAAGTCCTTACATCTGGGATCATTCATTGCGGAGGTGTACACATGCAAACCACTTTGCCCTAATGCCAATTTCGCTCCCACGCCGTCCGCCGTATCAACTGCCAGAGCAAAGTCCTTGCGCATCAACTGCACGCGAAACCCTCCTTGATAACCATTACTCGCAGGCGCACCAGGGCACAAGCCGGGAACCGGACACCAGCTACACGTGCAATGTCAGGATGAGCCACAAACTGGAAAACAGGTGAGTGAATTACTCACTCATCGCAAATTGCACTCTGGGCGGTGCTCGAGTGGAAAACATTGGCTAGAACTCTTGGGTCCATCCCCGACTTTATCCCAATGTTCATGGCTTCGCAGACAGCGATGGCGATGAGCCCCGAGCAGTAATTGTTGCAAAGCTTCGCCGTCAAGCCTAGCGACGGTCCTCCGCATGCCACGAGGGTTTTACCCATCATTGCTAGAATGTGCTTGAGTAAGGGAAGTTTCGGATCTTCTTCAGAGCATCCGATCATGAAAGTGAGTGAGCCCCTTTCTGCTCCAAGGACACCTCCAGATACTGGCGTGTCAAAGAAAGAAGCCGTGGGATATCGCTTCAGAGTCTCTTCTCTCACCGCAAGAGACGTCGTCGTGTCAATGGTTGAACAGTCTATCAGTATTTTTCCAGATACGTCTGAGGCTAGAACGCCAGTCTCAGGCGTCAGATACACAGTTCGTACGTGAGAACCTTCCGGAACCATGGACAGTATGATTTCCTATTTATCGAGTCAAGTCATGCTATCATGCTCGAGCGTAGGATTCTGTCAACATACGGCTTGCTCTGCAACCTCTCTCGAGCTTTTCATCGCCTTTGCTCGTGTCGGATGCTCGTCGCAGACTTTCTTGACAACATCATCCACAACATCGTAGACGAAGAATTGAGTAGTTTCAGGAGTTTTCTTGATCAGGTTCTGAACCATTGGTATGCCCATCAGGCCGAGGCCAACGAACCCTATTTTGCCAATTTGGTCTGCCATTGTAGAATGATGAGAGGCGCGAAATACGTGGTTGTCACTCGAGGATGCCTGTAGGACGGAGATAAGGAGTAATAAACAAGCGGGTATATATATTCCGCTCTTCGGTTCTCACTAACACTAACATTAAGGCTGTCATGTCTGATTGTACAGCCTAATCAACCCCACCACCAGATACCCCACCTTGCATATCACCAGCATTGCCGAAACCGGAGATGGCTACACCGAATAGCCATCGATTGCTTATACTCCCGGATACCATTTCGAAAACAATCATTTCTAGCAGGAGAAGTATCCCAATCCCTCATCGACAGCAATCGAGATATCAAACACAAACAGAGACAAGTAACAAAACTCCAGCCTTCACCATGTCATCCTCGCCACAACCCCCATCCTCGCAAGATCTAAAAAATGCACACAAACTTCTCTTCGACTCAGGTCTACAAACCCGCTACGCAGTAGCAGGCAAAGAATACGTCGACAAAGCCCTCACAACCGGCTCCTCAGACTTCTCCCGCCCAATGCAAGGTAACCCCCCCTCCCACAAATCACAATCCCCCTCCACCACCCACCCACTAACGCCCAAAAAACAGAATACGTAACAGAATCCTGCTGGCACTCCATCTGGGGCCGACCCGGTCTCGAAAAAAAGACGCGTTCCCTCCTCAACATCGCCATGCTATGCGCTTTGAACCGCAGCACGGAATTGGCCGTGCATGTTCGCGGCGCTGTGAATAATGGGGCGACGGAGGTGGAGATTCGAGAGACGGTTTTGCAGGTGGCTTGTTATTGTGGGATGCCGGCGGGGATGGAGGGGACGAGGGTTGCTGAGAGGGTTATTTTGGAGATGAGGGGGGAAGCGGCGCAGGTTGAGGGGGGTCAGAGTTTGAATCCGTCGTGATGTTTTATTTTGGTTGTTGGGGTGGTCACTGGGAGGGTTGGTTGGATTGGTTCTTTGGGGTATTTGTATTGTGTTTTTGGAGACCTTTCCTCGGGGCAAGGCACCTGCAAACTCTGTGTCCTTGTTATCGGTGGAAGACGTACGGCTGGCTTATACCAATCCACATCCATTTAAAGATTCCAGCGACCCTCGCAATCACTTTCTCTCATGTCTAGAATCAATGGCTGATTTCTTGTCTCGCCCAAACGCCTTCATACACGCTCTAGGAACGAATACTATTGAAAGCAGCAGAAAACCGACTTAAAAAGAAAGTAACGCAACATCCAAAGACCATAACAACATCTCATCAAAAGAGAAACAGACTCATTGCAGGTACCTAAGATCCAGAATAACCACGCCAAGCCTCATAGCGTAAGGCACGACTGACATCATGATGATCAGCAAACCACACGCATAAAATCCAGACCCCAACCCCAACCTCACCACCATGTCCCTCAAAACGTCAAATCCTCAAAAAGCATCAATAAAGCAAACAACCAAATAAACAATGGCACTAAACGCAGCATCCCACAACCCAATGTCCGTCCCCTCCCCCAACTCCCTCTCTCCCAACTCCCCTCCCCTCATTCCAATCCCCCCAAAACCATGCCCAAATACCAATCTAACACCCACCCCAGGGGCGAAGCAACCGGCCCCGTCTCCTCCCCGCCCCCAAAACCAAACGAATCCACAAAAACAGATATCCTCACTTCATCAAAGGAACAGCAAACAGCAGACACGGGTGCGAAAGGGGGAGAGGCCAGTGTACCGCCTGAGGTGCTGGAGGGAGGGAAGGAGGGGGAGGGGGAGGCGCAGGTTGAGGGGGGCCAGAGTTTGAATGCGTCGTGATGGAGGGGGGATTGAGGGGGAAGTTTGGTTGTTAGAATTGTCTTTGTTTACTTGTGTGGGAGTGGTTGATCGTGCGGTTTGCGGTATTTATCTGAGAGAGGGATGGGATGTATAGTAATCGAGCAACGATGCTGATGCCAAACGCAATCTCGATTTCCAAAATCCATGGCGGTTCAAAAATGAATCTAGCTGAGGGTCTAATCTTCATCCACACCATCCATTAGCAAAAGCGTAAACACAAAAACCCATAGACAGAGGAGATCGAGGAACCTACAAGCTCAAGCAGATCTACGAGGCATCTTCCCTCGCCACTCCAACCGCCTCAACACAAGAAACCCCAAACAACCCTCCGAACAATCACAAAGACTCTTGAACGGCCGAGCCCCGACATCAACACCCATCCTCTCCAATTTCCCAAGAAAAGGCCCGTGCCGCATCAAAGGATGTTCGCCATCGCCCCCCTCTCGACCATCCCCAAGATCAAAAAACACTTCAAAGTCTCCCTTAGGCACACTCCCATTATCCAAAAACTCATCCACAACCAACCCCCACTGCCTCGCCAACAACTCAACACAAACATCCCCCGGATCCTCTTCCCTCGGCCCCTCAAGTCGACTTGAGCCCCCCCTCAACCCATCCCATCCCCTCTTCAACCCCGAAAGCGTCGGAACAGGCCACGCATACTCCAATGTCGCAAACCCAAAATCCCCAGGCCAATAACCAACAACCCCCGCACCCCCCACCTCAAACCGCGCCGGAACATGTTGGCGCCGGGGCAATCTCCCAATCCAAAAAACCACCCTGCCCATCCGCTCAAGGACATCGCAGCTCAGATAATCGGAAAGGAAGACCAGGAACTCGAGCGGATTGTGTACGACGACGTCGAAGAGTGTATCAGAGTGTCTGACGACTTTCTCCCATTCGACGCGGGGACAGCCGCCGAGGAACGTGAGGCGCGAGCGGTGTGGGTAGGCGGGTGTAGGCGCAAATCTTTTGACGGGGGGCGCTGGTGTTGGGTTTTTCTGCATGGGAGCCGGGCGGGGATGGTTTTCTAGTGGGACTGCTGGGCCATCGTCGTCGCCCATGAGTGTATCGTCGGACTCATCGGACGCATCCGTAATCGAGTAATCCGGTGACGATGTGTCGTCGGACATGCTTCTGGGGTTCGCTGGATAGTAATGTCGGGTTTGAGTGAAGAATATTTGTTTGTTGATGAGGGTTGTGCTGCGAGGTTTTTGTTGTTTTGGTTCGTTGAGGTGCTCTTTCCATCTGTCTCTGCCGCCCTCTCCCACCAAGAATTCTTGTTCTTACGATCATCATTGATATTTGGCGGTGTGACATGGATGCCGCTTCATGTTTGGCAACTTCGAGCCATAAAAGGTAGATGGTTATCGATATGAGACCTGGTCAGAACACCGCATCTTCGAAAACGAATTCTCCAAGGAAGAGGCGCGGCGAGACAAACCCATTTCACCGATGCGGCAGAGTGGGGGAAGGGGATGAGGGGATTCCAGATGTTGCTTCCTTGGCTACCCCACATCTACCAAGAGCCGTCACTTGTTAGAGAAAGGGGGATACTACTGTCTTTGAGCGAGGAATAATAATGGAACTGTGGTGATCTTCAGACTTCTCAAATTGAGCAATTATACGTACAGAGCTCATCCCGTTCAGAGACGCTTTCTTCAGCTCTTCTTCTCCAACCGAGAAGGGATGATTGTAAACGCCTCTCGCATGCAAGCCATGCACCCACCCTATCCAAAACCTATGGTATATACACCTCAAATGCTTGAATGCGATCATCTCTTGACCGTGTCCGATGTATCCTCCTCACCATCGTCATGCGTGCATACTTTACATCCCTCGCCCACGATACTCCTAAGCACATGCGCATGTGCCACTTTCGCACCCACGCTTCTTGTGAATCCAGCATCTTCAAGTGCCTCGTCTGTTTTCAGTTGTTTCTTCAGTCTCTCCGCGGTGGCAATGGTATCAGGGTCCGTGATGGCGTCGAGCAGGCAGGGGAGGTGGTATATGTGACCACAAGCGAAGCCTATGAGCGATTCGCGTTCTAGAAGTGTGTCAGCAACAAAGCTCAGCGAGAAAGATAAAAACATACCATATTCAACGAAGAGTTTTCGACAGCCAGCACAATGACCTGGCTCCACTTCTCCTTCGTGCTCATGTGGCTTGATGATTTCCTCGTCGGGTGGTGCGAGGTATGTATCCGTGCCATCCACCAGAGGTTTCACGACAGGCTCAACAAAAACTTCGAGACCTTCCTTCTTGCCTTGAGGCTCATGAACGACTTCGAACTTGACACCTCGGGCTCTTCCCTTCCGTAGGGCGTCCATTCGGACCGCCACCTCTCCTCGTAACACTTTCGCCACTCCGTCCGAGATACTGGCTTGAATTTCGTACTCCCGAACCATCTTTCCGATTCCCTCTTTGAGTCCCTCGATCTCCAGACCTTCGGGGATTCTTCGAACAAGCGTGATTGGGTCTAGCGTGGTGCCAACCTCTTCTAATAGACCCTTGATGAATCTCGGCTTGTCCATCGAGTAATCGAGTAAATCGTTCCACAGATCTTTATCGTCTTGCTCTTTAGCGAAGTTGATCGCCAGACTGACATCTCCTAGCGTGTTAATGATGAGGCTCAAAGCTCGCTTGGTCTCCCCAGTCTGCGATAACAGGTATACAAGTTCGGGCCAGTACTGGCGGTGCTCGCAAATCGCGGACGCCTTTTCGAAGGCGTACGAGCGGGATTGTCGAAGAAACTCCATCAAGAGAGGTCGATCGTACTCAGCGAAGAGACTCACAGCTAGATCTCCGAAGGCGTTGTCTTCTAGCAAGGCTCGTCCCTCCGCCTCCATTCTTTGTCTCTTTTTGAGCTTGGTCTCCGATTCCGATTCCGCGTCTGTGCCCTGGCCTTTCCATAACGCGCGAAGGTAGAAGAATAAGAAAGGTTGCAGCGTGGGCCCTTGGTCGTCCAGTTGCTCGACCACGACCTGGGGGCGGACCGTGCCTTGATACGCTTCATCAACGAGCAGATGGACAGCTTCCACGCTACCTTCTTCGAGCTCGCTTAGTGGCGCAGTTTGCAGTTGTTCTTTGGATATTCGAAGTAGCAAAAAGCCAGGAAGATCGTCCGAGATCGCGGACAGCAGATGGTACTCTCGAATCAGGTGCATAGCAGCGTCTGCATGCTGAAGACGGATGTAGCATCGCAACGCATCTTTTGGTCTTTCATCGGCTTGATATAACCGTGCCAACGAATCAACTAATATCCTCCAGTCACGGCCTTGCTCGCCGCCTTCTACAGTCTCTTCACTAACCTCACCCCGAGCAAGTTTGTCCTCGAGTGCAGAGGTGATGACGCCGATTTTGAAGAGATCGGTGTCCCAGGCATCAAGCAGCTCTTTCACACGAGAACTATCACGGCCAATGTAGTGCCCAAGAATGAGCTCATATACATACGACTCAATGGGCGGGTGAAGAGGTTTCGAAGGAACATGTGCCGTGATCTCATCGATGCGACCGATTTTCGCAAACTCCAGAATCCAGTATTGCCATCGTGGCGATGTGTCCAAGACACGCCCAGCAACTCGGCCTGCTGCTCGCCAATCTTGTGCAGTGAACAATTGTTGGAGCCAGAGTTCGCCGATGCGTCGGCGTTCTTTTTCCAGCGCAGTGTTATATTGCTTCGAGGCTGATATGGTCGTTGTCGAACCAGAATCGTCGGCGAAGAAATCTTTGAGACTTTCGCGACGATCTTTCATAGGTGTGCTTGTCGTACTCCGTGAATCAGACAGGGATGCTGTGTCCATGGATACAGTAATGACTTCTGGATGTTCTTCCACGAGTTCCCATGCCTCTTTGTACTCTTGGTGATCCAGAAGCCATGTGAGATGATCTGATAGATCCCGTTTCACAGCAAGGACGCAGTCGAAAGGACTTTGAATGAAGACTTTCAGTCCTGGTGTCGAAGCTGTCGGGTGTGCATCGCTGTGTCTTCGGGTTGCAATCAGATCCTTGCCACCACTGACTGATCCTGGAATCGCCATATCGCCTCCGCTGTTGGCTGAGCCTCGAATGCTTGCAGCGGAGCCGGTGAAAATTCGAGCAGCACCGCCAAAGCTGACGTCCCAAAGTCCGTCGCCAAGCGCTGCAAGTGTACCTCTCTGTACGACGCCAGTTTCGGGAGCAGCAGGCACGTACAGCGTACCAAGATGGTAGTCGGCCGCGGACAGACCTTCGAAGCGACTCATCGTCAGCGTATCAACATCGACTTCCTCTTTCGTGACTGCGTTGATGAGTCGTAGCTCAGGAGAGAGGCCGGTTTGACGATGGTGAACGCCTCTTCGGGGCGTGGTCTTGACAGCACTTGGGATAGGATTATCATTGTCGTCGCGTGTCCGGTATGCAAGAACAAGAAGCAAGGAGGGGGTATAGAGCGATAAACCAGATATAATACAGTCGTCGAAAAGCAAACTAGATGTCACGTTAGTGGATGGATCTTCACCGCGACTCATGCACCCACTGATGTACAATGTTGGCGCTTCCACCAACCCGTTCTCCGGATTTCAAAGTGGTCTCTGGGGTCACTTGGAGAACCCATGCACTGTCTCCCCACCCCACAACCAATTTCTCTGCCCTTTTCCTCTTGGGTCGTCCATTTTTCGCGATTCGAAGTGTATCAGACGCGCTGGCACTCGAATGGGCGCCATTGGAGTGTGGCGTATCCTCCTCATCGGTTTCCAGGTTGCTTTCGTTGATCCATTCGACACGAGCTTTCCATACTCCGGCCATCTCTTCCCACTGTGCGCGGTATGGTCGGTCGACATGCGCAATTCGTTTCCACGCATAGTCCGCGTCCTCGCTGTCGAGTCTGATGTCCGACCGCATAATTTTGATCCCTTGCTCGTTCACCCAAACCACAAATTTGCCTGAGAGTGACCATTTGATCGCGCTGATACTTCCTTCCCCTGAATGTATTACCGTATCCCGACCTGTATTCGCGCCGATCCCGATCGAGCTCAGCCAGCCAGAGGCGGCCGCTGCAGCACTTGTGGTATTTGCATTTGCGCTCACTCCAGACTTACCACCGTTTGTCAATATCAAGTTTCCAGCCAATCCGCCCGAGAGATAATTCCTATCGCTCTTATACTCCGGCGACAATGCAACAGCTTGTACTGGTCTCGCGAAATTCCGCAGCATGACATCCTTTTGATCGACCAGCGACTGAACACAGACATGGCCATCCAGAGATGATGTGGCAATGTATATCGAATTCGAGGGGGTCGCAGGGACTTGATATTGTGGTCTCTGTGGAGTTCTGGGCGATGAAGGGGTACCAGATCTGATCGAAGGATCTTTGGCAGGTGAGCTCGTGGGTATGTCCAATGAGATTCTGCTTGCGCTTTCAGAGCGCGTCGATGGCCACGGTGGAGGAAACGGAGATACGGAGACGGCAGTGACTGAAGCTGAATGGGCGTGATAGACTCGTAAGGGCTGGAATGACGGTATGGTGAGAATGTTCTACACTTGTCAATTGTGCTCGGCTGTATAGAATAGAAGCTACATACAACATTGCCATTGTGTGTTCCAATGATCTAGATATTGTTTAGCATATATTCGTTGAGATTGGAGCTTCCTGAAGCTTTGCGCCTCGAGCTCGACATTGTGCCATACCATCTTGTCTCCAGCGACTAGAAAGGCACTGCTGGAATCTCCAGCACGATATACGGCCCCCAGACTCCCAGTGAGACGTGAGTACTTGAGTTTCGGCTCCTCATCTTGTCCCTCTTCCTCGTCGTCCTCGTCGGAGTCCATGGAAGCTTCTTGGGTCCTCGATGGAGTAGATGGCGCCTTGATGGTAAGGGTGGGAGAGGAGACAAGATTGTCATCTTGGTCTCCATCGGTTGCTGTAGCCATGCCTCTGCGGCGGCTGTGTTTGTTACCGCTCCTGGGCAGCTCTAGACATTGGCTTTGTGGAATGGCATGTTGGTTGGAGGCTCTGTGACGATGCTATGCTTTGACGCGCGGGTGAGGGCGACCACGAGACGGGATAGTCGTATTCGGCTCGGGCGTTGGTCAGGACTGGTGGAACACAGACTCACACCAAAGGTTTACTTGCTGGTTATTAGGCAGTACCTCAGGCTGTGGTGCTGTCCAGGCAAGGCAGCGCTTCTTTACAACCCATTGTTCTGCCTACACGTCTGCCTGTGCCTGTCCGATGCCTACAGCTTCAATCATCAAGCGAGTATAAAGTCAAACAATTTCTCATCCAGGAACAATCAATATCAAAGCATCCTCTCATCATCCTCTTCCCAAAATCTAGATCAAAATGTCTTCCTTCAAGTCTACTCAGCTGTTTGGCGGTGCTCTCGTCGTCGACTTGCCCTCTACTTTCTCGGATATCAGGTCGGTACATCTGGAAGCTAGGTATCGAATTAACGAATCTAACATGAAATAGCACAATCCGTCAAGTGCCTGATCATCAAGAAATCTATTTGGATCCCAATGGTTTCACCAATGTTATCATTGAGGTCAACCAACGTGTTCCTGCCGAGGATGCTGGCACCGATATGGAGGCCTTGAAGTACCATTTCAAGGACATCGTTGCGACTGAGACTGATGAGGTCAAGTTCTGGAGCGAAGAAACTGCCAGCTTAACCAAGATACCGTATGCTTACAGTAAATTCCATTCTTTACCCAGTAGATCTAACCAAAGCTCAGCGACATCCCAGCCTTCGTCCTCTTCGGCACCACTCATCCAGTCGAGGGCGACAAGAAAGCAAAAGATGACTTCACAGGCATCCTGCTCATCTTGATTCGTCTCGAGAAACAAACTACCGATCTCCTCATCGCCGTAAACATTCCGCACATTCCTGGCGAGTACGAAAAAGATGCTGTCGATCTCGACCAGCAAAAGATCGGCCCTCATCTTGAGGCTGGTTTAGCCATTCGAAAGCACATCCTGGAGAGCTTCGAAGTCAAAGACTGGTCTCTCTTTGCCGCTGATGAGTGAGAAAGGCCAATCGAGTCAGCTTCTCGGCCTCCGACACTCCACAAACCACATGCGAATTGACACAAACCCTACCAAAATAATCCTCATGACATTTCAGCAATAGTCGAGCTCATAAGCAAAAATCATCGAAACGAAAAATACCAGCCTACGATAAATCGGGACGCCTATCTCACATGCTCCACATCCAGTGCCTCTTGTGATATTCGCGATTGTTTCACCTCCACATACCATCCTCATCGCTGTAAATATCACAACTCCTTCTCAAAGCTTCATGCGCGAGAGCGATTGTCATCGTTGCTGAAAGAAATCGAAAGAACGTGGGCTCTAGTCTTTGCTCTATTCTCCTCAAGTATATCACCGGACATGTCCAGCAATTTTGGGGCATCTCGCTTCCTGGGGAGACAATGAGATTCAGAAACTGGTCCCGTCACGAGCTTCACTGAGACGGCCTGGTTTATTCGACCGATATTTGGACTTCGTGCAAGTCCAGACAGGAAGGCGCGTCGTCTCGAGATCTGCGATAGAGCGACCATATAAAATTGAGCCCTCGAGATCGAGATGCGATGCAATGGAGCAGTAGTGAGTTTGCAGATCAACTGCGCAGCACAGTGAGATCTTCGTATTTGACTTCCAGGATCGGATCCCGCCGATGAGGTCGAATAATCGGAAGGGTCTTTTAACTCGAAAAGAGGCGCAATAATCTTGAAAATTCAAAATCACTCATTGCGATTCTTATCGGCCTTTAACCTTGCTCAACAGTCATGCCACATTGTGATAACACATTTATGAACACAATACCGCAAGCAAAATTTCAAGAAGCACAGGGTGAAGAGAAGTGGTAACTAGTAGGCCTGCTCGTACGACTCATTGAGAATCAGATAGCGCCTACTATCACCGTCAATTTATTCAAGGGACCATTATCGCCTTATTGATAGCAAAGCCATCTTACTCTCTACAAATCGCCCGCGAAAGGTTCTCCTCTTTGTTGCAGTGGCGACATGTTCGTACGCCAAATATCCTCATGGCTTGTTGGTGATTCTGGGTGCTGTTTATGGAGAGATCAAGAGTCTGGCCAGATCCCTTATCAAAAACATGTCAGCGATTTCACAGAGCAACATGGCCGAGGAATTTAGTTTACGGCTTCATACTTACAGTAAGCTTCGTCCGATCAAGAATGATTACGTCGACGGTGAGAAAGTGGCCACAAAAGAAGTCGGTGATCTAGCAGGTAATGTACACAAACACAGAAACTAATCCAGTGATTGTGCTCTTTTCCAAAATGAAGAAATCTTTGCTCCTCCTTTCGATAACTTTGTCATATCTTTTCCTGGCAAGGTATGCTTAATTTGCGAATAAAGCAAGGTACTGGAAGTCATGCGAATGATAGGGAATGATGGACATCCATGGATCACCATCACCAACCCTCGAAGTCACCGTAGCCAAGCATCTCATAACGTTGGCGTATATACTTTGATTACTAATCCTGGGGCGTGCCTGTCAGCTAGTCTTTGCATTACTAGATACTTCTAGAACTATCTCGCTCTCCTCATTTCAATTTCTTCATGTTCAGCAGCCACGAGCCCATGTCATGAGCACCGCGGATGATTTTGTTTGGCAGGTTATTTTTGGGTGATTACGTAGGTTATTTGAGGACATCCACGGACTTTGCTGAAACGATGACGCAATTACGATCTCGGCGTAAAAAAATGACTTGGACGTGACTTGGGTGCAGGGAAAGGTGGAGTATCTCGATAACGATATCTGGGAGTAAGGGATGTTGGCTTCAAAAGATGGCCGATTAATCTCTTATTGGACGACAACAGCCCAACAAGACACGCACAGAAGCAATGGTCTTGCGTCCTTGTCTCTTTTTCGTTCCAGAGAAAAGCCCATTGTGAGCTACACTTTTGCGACTTCGAAAATCAGTTTCTGCGAATCATCAAGTGAGAAGAGCGCGGAAATAGAGGGTATGGAAATATTAAGGAGTGTGATCATCATCGTTACTAGTATGAGAGGTTCTACAATCCTTCATACCTTAAGAAACCGATTTACGGTTTTATTCCCCTGTTCCAGCTTCTAAAGTCCTCGCAGTAGAACGATAAAGCTGGGGTCGATACGCCGAATCCCTGTGTTGTACTGTGTATCAGCTTGTGTCGGTTCTTTGGGTTGGTATGAATGCGAGAAAGGCATCTTAAGCACCTACTCAATCGGGACTCCTGTTGTTGACGTACGTTCTGGAATGATTCGGGGCTAGATGTGGATTCAACGATTTCACGTCATATCGCGCTGTGGAGATACTATAAATATTAAAAGAACTGAACTTGCCGTTTACTGACAGACCACAAACTCAATACGTAGACTAGGAAGCTACTATGGTATCCCCCAGAATAAACGTTCATTTGGTGGATCCTCCGATGAACGGCCGCGGAAGCATGTGAAGCTGTATTCAAGCCAGAATCTTCCATTCATGGTGTTTGTAATCCGTCAGTAATCTGTCTTATATAGCCACCGTAGAATCTTTGTATTCTGCCACGGTAGCAGGTTTTTGGTGTGTATATAATAGGCTATTTGTGAGACCGTAGGAAGCCAGATTCAAGCTATTCAAGTCATCTTTAAAGCAGTTCATTCATTCATTTATTCATCTATCCATCCATTATGCGGTACCAGGAACTGATATACGGTAACTATACCACAGAATCTCTAGGAGTTGATTCAAACCATGCCCTAGCGTGTGAGAGACCTTATTGTAGCAAATAGGAGATACACCAAGTAGTAGTATATATAGCCTTGAATACAGCTTCATAATCTGTATTATTACACCAAAAAACCGAGATCTACAGCCGAAATGAGACCGTCGGAGGCTCCACCAAATAACGTTTATTACCCATCCTACCATAGTAGTAGGTGCTGATCTGTAAGTTTTCAGTCAAGGCTGAGTTAGTCGATCGCTAATGGGTAAGGCGTCGAATCAGTTGTTGCTCGGTGGATATAAACTATCTAGGTCCTGCTAACATATCTTGAGAGATGCCGATTGTTATCATCGTATACTATCAATCATTTCAAGGATCTTCCTGATGAAACCATCTCGGTCCATACCGCTGGGAAAAATCTCGTGATACCACTCAAAGAGTTCAATCTTTCCGATGGCAACTAGGATAGAGACTTGGAATTCTATCGGGCGGTTCAGTTCTTTTTCTCGAATTCATATATAATTTCTTCGAAGCTTCGACAGTACTCTAGCTATACTTGGATATTCTCGGTGCAAAACATATCGACATCGGCTCTTTGGAGACCCACAAAAAGAAGAGCAGGTTTCGATTGCGCGATTGTGGCAATGCGATGAGGAATACTGTGTACTCCGTACAAGAGGAATGGCAAGGCTGTTATTGGAGATTAGCAAGACCATACCAAGATCCTGGTTTCTGTATGTTCTAGTTCTTGTTCTCCTTCTCTGTTAGGGATGCACGGCCATTGTAATTATTGGCAGTCTGGGGATATGATAAAAGGGCCGCGGAAGATAACGCGAGCCAGCTGAAAACGAGGAGGTACAGCCAACATGGGCGTTGTTCCTCCGTTAGCAACATGCTAGGCTAGAGGCAGTGAAGAAGGATGCTGTATCTCAGGCCACTTCGATCCTAATGCTGTGTACATGAGCTTCTCATCGAGATGAAAAGGGTTTGCGTAGAAGCGAGGCTGAGCATTATCACCAGCCGGCGATTCCCCGCATGGAAGTATGACAAGACTGTGAACGACTGATTCCTCCGATTAATAATAAGGTGGTGAATCCATATCCTTTCGGCTTTGTGGAACCCCACCAAGTCGTGGCAGCCTGGCTGTGCCCTACACAGTAATACTATACGTGTTATATGATTTGCAAGAGGCTGTAATCAGTCTTGGGGTCCATCACCGGGTATACACAGTAGTCATTCCATAGCAAAAGCCTACTTTCGGTGCTATAAATATAACAAACGCTGTGATAAATTAAGGAGCTTCACCAATCCCAGCGTCTCGTGCCATCTCTCATGCCAGTGGTTGATACAGGGAGTGACTTGCAGTACTGTGGTATGATCATCATCATGTGAAATTCCTGCACACTGTGAAGTTTCAGCGAGGGCGAATGAAAGGCTTTATTATCTTAGCCAAGGCCGAGAACCGCGCTCTTGGACATGAGTGTTGCCCAGTCGTTCATCACTCCGCCTCCTCGATCACCACTCCGTATTCCAAGCCCCAGGTCCAACGTCCCACAACCCCATGAGCACAATACGAATCGCCTTGCGCAAGTTGTTTGTTCAGGGAAGAGGGCTTGCGGTAGACAACACGAGTACGTGGAACAGAAGGAAACTCATTCACGAATATTAGATGAGAAACTGGCTGACTTGGAATAGCGAACGAGCTTTTGGAATTCTAACCCACTGACAACGGAGTACATTCATAGTACACAGTAGAATGTGAAGGAAAGGCAGTCCGGTGTCCGGATCTCTGCGGAGGTGAAAACCACCTGATACCTGATCTCCGTCGACATTTGCTTTTCTATTCGCGACAACCAACCTCCACCTCCACACAGCGGTGAAGAGGGAACCTCAAAGAAAATGTAGACTTAAAATAGACTCGACAAAGGGTACGGAGGTACATTTAAACTAGTTCACTCCTGAGATTCTAAGTTCTTCAAACTTGCTTCGCTTCGTTACACTCATCAAAACTTCACAATGCATATCAAAACCCTCGCCATCGTTCTATACGCAGGACTTGCTGCCGCTGCCGCTCGTCCTGCAATCACCGGTGCACCTGTCAACCGCGCCCGTGGTCTTGACGACGCCGAATTTGAGGAACCTCAGGCTGATATTGAGAGACGCCGTGTACGCCCTCGAGCTCCTCAAGCTTCCGAATATCCACCTCCCTTTAAACCCTGGAGACGAGAGGTTGATTTTGAGGAACCCCAAGTCGACAAGGAGAAACGTCATGTACGTCCCCGAGACCGTCAAGCTTCTGAAGTTGGACCTGGCCGCCGGGCTGTTGATTTTGATGAATCTCTCGCCGATATTGAGAAACGTCATCCACAAGTCCAAGCTCCTCCTGCACCTTCTCCATATGGGCCTTCCTGGAAACGTGTTGAGCTCGAGGAACCTCATGCTAACATGGAGAAACGCCAGCCCCGCCCCGAAAATCTTGAACCTACTCGAACTAAACGCAGCGCTGATGATCTTGAGAGACGTCGTGCACAACCCCCCATCGAGGTACCCAGTGGATCTATTGGTAATCCACCTAAGGGTCCGTTCAAACCTTAGATAAAATCTCTTTGGCAAACAAGCACCACCAGACCGAACTGCGATGTGAGTAGTTGTATAACGGAACACGCCAAGCGCGTACTGATTACAACGCAGGATTGTTGCGCCTCCACACATACCCATGAGTGTTTACCCGGACTTTGGCGTTTCCTTCGAACATTTATGGCGGTTATCGTTGAGGGAGCTTGGCCAATAGGCGTCTTCATCAGGCAGTATCTCGGGGCATGGTGAGAGGTCGCTATGGCAAGATCACGATGATGAAAGTTGAAGCAAATAGACCATGTTAGGCAACTCGTATATTGTTGAATTCAATTTACACTCGTTATCTTCTCCGCAAGTCTTTTCTGTTGCCAGCTATTGCGCTCGCTCCCGAACTTGTAAGAAAGAATGCGCTCCAAGAGACTTTGCCAGTATCTTTGCCGTGATGACAAAGCTGCATGCTATTTTAATAGAAGTCAAATGTCTCTACTCATTACTAGCTAAGTTACTACTGTCTCAATCTTTGAAAGTACGAATATTAGCGATGAATCTGTTCATCACCATCCTCGACTTCCTTATTACCGAACTGGCCTACTTGTCCTGCCGCTGCCTATCGATAAGACTTACTACTTACTTCCCTATCAACCATCGTTTAGATATTGACTTCAACAGCGTAATCTTTCATCAGGAACAATCAATTCGACTTCTTGTATTTCCGAATAGGAGACGAACGTATTCGTACCTTCCTAAGCCTTACCAGTAGTTCTAGGTAATCCAAAGATCGAAGGCCGGGAGCTTCATCTTACATCGGTACAACGGCTCGGTCCGGTCTATGGCAGTCCAACGTTCATACAACGGGAGAATGTCTTCTATAAATGGGAAAGGCGACAGCGAGATATATTCTTTACGAGGTCGAAACAATGACAAGTTAATTCGATGGAGAGACGGCTGTCATCGAGATACAAGTGATGAGCACCTTCAACTGTAAGAATACTGAACCTATTCAAAAGGAATTTTGTGGAGATGAACTTACCCAAGGAAAATAAGGCGGGGGACAAGATCCCGATGATAGACTTCACCAGATCATTTTCCTCTATCCCCACCATTACCCCCATCTCGTATTTTCCTTTCTCCAAGTCTTGCAGGGAACAGTGTTATTTCTAAGTTCACAGCCCACAGCCCACAGACCGTTTCATCAAGCTGCTATTTGTTTGACGTCCAACCGCCATGAGTTGATCAATAGTGTAATTCTGTTAAAATGGCACTTAGAGAACTCCTCATACTTTTATACCCACGAACCTCCACAGACCTCTCGTTGAACCCGTCTAGCGGCTACCGTCGTTCTATTCGGTTCAGCAGCACATGACCTCCTTTTTCCGTCGCCCAATATCTGTGACGTGTATGTAACGATCCGGTCAGAAGAGAGCTGGCGGCACAGCCATGGGTATAAAGGAAATCATCAGTCGATCGGAAGAACGATACAAGAAAGCGAGATAACGCATAGCGCATAGGTTGGTGGCGTATTGCTTTCCATCAGTACAACGAGATTAGTAGCGAAGTCGTTTTGTAGTCCTACCAAGTTAAAGAGTTGGCGTCAATTCCCTTCTTCGCGAATGTGACAAGAGACTTCTTATATCGATCACTTAATGATGAAATCCATCGCCATCAAAGCTTGCCCCAAACTTACGATGAATCGCCTTGACGATCTCAGCTTAGCAACGTCCTCACACCCTGTCAATCACCACAAATCATAACTTTAAATCCCAGCGAGCCTTTCAAAAAGAATCCTCACATAACTTAGTCCACAATCTCAAAAAGGCACAGCCATGTGGTTGGTAATGTTGTGATGGTACTTCTCTGCTGAATTTCACAGTTCGCTGGAAAGGAGGAATCCATATCTTACCACTTGCTCACGGTCCGAGTCTATCCGCAGTAACCTCGTTGTCTAGCCTTCTGATACCAGCAAGCAATGTGTTGATCGAGAGTCTCGATATGCATAGGAACGCAGTATGCAGCGTGCCAGAGACGGGATAAGGCGAAAGGGCTTGACCAAAAGAGCAAACAGCCACTCTCTACGGTACCTATAAAATGTCGTGCTCAGCATACCAAGAGCATCACAGCAATAGCAGATTAATCGGCTTGTTCTTAGGACTCGTTGTCCTGGCTAATTGTTATTGGTACTGTTATCCCTTCGGCAAGAGGATCAGCACTGTTGCTTGCGGAAGGGATTGACATGCTGGCTCGAAAAGAGGTCGTGACTGTCGAGAATGAACATGGTGATAAAGGTTAAACCAAGGAAAAAGGCCAAAGAGTGGTGAACACCATGATCAAGACCGCCCTCGCCAATCTACGCACACATTAGTATAAGCAACGACACCTCTTTGTCTTAAGACATTCCAACACACCGCATCCCACGGTTTTCTTGCGAGAATCGAATTATCTTGTGACAACGCTTCTCCACCTCTCTGCCACCATCGCCTTCGCCTCAGGAAGTCCACCATCTATCGGGAGCTGTAAAAAATCAAGGAGCGTAACAGTAGCATAGTGTTCATACCCATCCACTCCATCAACAACATTCCCAACCACATAACCAAACAAAAACGCAGCAAATGCTCAAATGCGGAATAAATAAAAAGCAAAACACATCAACTCATCCTTCCACCAAACACTCGCCGACACCAGTACCACACGCTCATCTCAGTCCCAAAAAAGACCTCTCAGAAGTCCAATACACATTCACCACCAAAACCAACCAACTATTCTTCCCCCTTCACGCCAAATTGCCCCATTCCACTTGTCAACCCATCATACCTCACTTCGCTATCCCCTTCTCCTCTACAACACCAATAACCATACCATTTACATTCCTCGTTAAATCTGTAATACGCTCCCAAGAAAAACACAGCACAAACAGTTACCTAAACCCCATCCACACACATCCCCGCAACCCCCCAAGAAAAGAGGAGAATCCCATTATTCGCCAGAGACCAAGAATTGAAGTAAAAATAGAAAAAGCAGACACAAAACCAACTACTTAAGCCCCCAGTAGAAATAGCGAAAAAAATTCCGAGCTAGACGTCGAAATGGCAACCGAAGAGAAGATGACCAAAACATCGACATTACAAAAAATATAAACCGTTCCATCGTCATAGATAAACCTCCAAACGCCCCATTTCAACTCCAACCATTGCGATCAAGAGGGGTAGCCCAAACGTCAAAATATGGTATCATTTTCTTCTTCATCCAAGCCCAATAAGATCATCCAAAACGTTCAACCACCTCCTTGATTTCTTCCATTTAAATATCAAGCATACTCCTCACCCTAACCGGCCTCCCATTTTCACTCGTCAAAGTCCGGCCCGTAAGACCAGTCGCAGCACTAACATTAGAAATATCCGTCGCCACGCTCATTGTCCGGTCGGTGTTGGCTCTCACACCAATGGCCGGTCTCAAACCAACAGGACTCCCATCGGAGCTCACATCACTCGGCCGGTCCCTGAATGGATCACCATCTCTCGGTCGACTCCTGCTCCGATCTCTTAACTGTCCACTGTCCGGAGCAGTACTCGTAACGCTGTGTTGTGGCGGAATATCCATCATTTCCACCGTTCCGTTATTCGTCTCCGCATCCGGCCGCCTCGTCCCCACCTCTGCCATCAACTCCCTCAGCCTCGCCTCATCATCCAACGCTCGTCCCTTCTTCCACCAAGCCGGTCGTTTCGTGATTCCGATCTCCGCGTCTGCCTCTCTATTTCTCACCCTTCTCTGATTCATCAACTCTTGATCCTCATTCTCATCGACATATCCCGCAATGTTAAAGATGATAATAATCAATAGCGTGGGTGCATATCCTAATCCATAGAACCATGCCGGATTGCTGTTGAATTTGAATATGGAGAGGTCCCATTGCCACGCCATAACGATATTGAAACCAAGCCTGATGCCCAAGATCATTATACCAAGGAAGAGTTTTGTAGGACAATGGAGGCAGAAATTCGTGAAGGCATTCCAAATGCCTGGTCGTTTGGAAGGTTTGTAGTAATGCATGTTATGCCGTAGATCGAAGAGGATGACGAAATATGTGACACATGCCAATATTGCTCCAGCTTTGAAGCGCACGTCTGTGCCTGATGGTCGCGCAACATCTCGTTGTTGTTCCGGGGAATGTTGCTTCTCGATTTTGCTCCAGGAGCGCGGTATGACCATGAAGAAGGTTAGCCACCAGAAGGCGTAGAAAACGAGGGGGAGGTAGAACTCGATTTTGGCGCGGCGGTCGTCTTGTTTCATGGTGTAAGGATCGATGTCGACGATTTGGCGTTCCTGCCAGGAGCCCCTATGCATCAATTAGTTTCCAAATCCAGTCTCTCCAGCAGTCGTTCGATTGTATAACAAGGGTCCGAAAACATACCAATGCCTCGTAGCCTCCCAAACAATAGCCAACACCCCCAAAAACATAAGCACATAGAAGAAGCTCTGCAACACGATAGCCAGATCCTGCAAATAATCCCTATCCACATCCACGCTCGTAATGCAACTAACAATACCACAAGTAGCCGTAAACAACATCCAATACCACTGCCACCTCCTTCCCGTCAACCTAAACCTCCTATCTTCTCTCAAAAACTGTTGTCCATGCTTCCTCAAATTGACAAGTGTAAACATAATCGTGACAGCGAAAAGAGAGGCGAAAGCTATGCCCAGTTTCCCACGCTCGGCGATGCCTTGGATGGGGACGTAGCAGTTTGTTGCGTTTACCCAGGTGCCGTTGTTGAGGATGACAGGTTTCCATTGGTCGAAGACGAGGTAGCATTTTGAGTTGTTGGAGATCGTGTTGTTGCTGTAGAGAGTGTAGTTCCAATGTTTCAGGGTTGTGGTGTTGAAATGAAGGCCATTGATGATGGTGTCGGTGGAATTGTCACCTTGGGGGAAGGCGAGCAGGTCGCGCGGCATGTTCACTAAGCCCATGATGGGCGACCAAGTGGTGGGTTCGCAGGAGAGTGAGGTTGGGATCGAATTGAGGGATTGCGTCGCGGCGATTCGGTGTCTGATGGGATTGTTGAAGGTTACGTCGAGACCTAACTCTACTGGCGAGTCGACACAGAGGGTGCGACGATATATACAGAAGAATGGGAAACTGTTCAATGATTAGCGGACAGCCCGGATATGTAGAACTATGCCCCCAAGATGGGAGCTTACTCACAACGTCGCAGTCGACCCGATGGAACGGGCGCGGGGAGATGGGAGGTGAGGCGAGTCCACGAGCCACTACGATAGAGTTCACGAAATGCAGGAGAATCCACGAGGCAGTATCTCTCTCAAGGAACCAAGCCCGCAGAGAAAAGAAGCCGTCAACATCCGTCCTATCAACATTTCTCTGGGCATTATTTCATTATTTCAGAATCGGCAACGCCTCTGCGCATTGGCAGCCTTGGCTCAAGTCTCAATAAGGCTAGCTCAATCGACGGGCAGCCTTGTCCTCTCGAGGTAATCTACAGAAGTAGATGATTCTTGTCGGCAACTTTATGATTCCCTAGCAATTTCTTGAGGGTCGGATTGCCCGAGACCCATCGAAAGGTATTCGGATTGGGGTACGACTTTTACACGATAGAAGATATTTCCGTTTGCTGTTGTAGGTGATAATGAGAACGAGTTCAGAGAGTGAGCGAGGGGGGTGAGAATGATAATCATCGTGTTTATGTGCGAGAGAAGAAAGAGAATGACTACCTATAACTACATATCCCACCACCCGCAAGCCACCCTTGAAAATCGCAGGAACAAGATCAATCACAAACAACACAACTCGCAAGCCTGTCATAACTCCCGCAGAACTCCCGGGAAACACAGCTAGCACCAAAAAGGAGGATTGGAGACCATATACACACCCCACCTTGGCCACCAAGGAGTACCCCCCAATAATCGCCGGCAAGCAAGCAAGAACAAGCAAGAAATACTGGCTCAAAAACTGTGTCGGAGAGTGTGCGAGCGCGAAAACCTCAAAGTAAAGCTCAACCCTCTTCCCATGCAGGTGATGCATGGCCCGCTCATCCACACTTTGTAAGATCCAACCATACAATGCTTGCCTGCACCAGTAACTTTAAACGCCCTGGTGTCGTGCCTCGTCATCCATTGATATGTATAAAAAGCAATTGGACACGCCAAAGACTCTTTCCCTGGACCAAAAGTGAGAGTTTAGGAAAATCCAAGATCATCCGAATTTTGGTGTGCTCCCGCAATGTGCCAATGACTCCATGTGATCTCCCATCAAACATCATAATAATCAGTGACGCCGGTCTTTTTGCGGTCCGAAGTCCACCTCCGTGACCTTCCGCTCCTTCTTGCCCTTCACAACGAACTCGGATTGCAATGCCAGGTGATCGCTAGGAAAGTGAGGGTTGGGGAATCCGGGTACTCGCTGTAGGTATTCTGGATCCACCTTACCAAGTAAACCTGTCACTTGGAGCGCATTTGTTGAATACATAATGTAGTCAATGACCCCAGTGAACCCTGGGGTGTAATTCGTAAACGGCAATTCGCCAATGTGGTTGTAACTTGACTTGAGACTGAATTGATGCTTCATGCCATCACGCGTGAAGTTTCCGTACTTGAAATCGCCCAAGTCGGGGTGACCTGCTGCAAGATGGCCAGATGTTATCAAGTCGTAAACACCGGAGGCAGTCGTCGAATTGAAATCGCCACAAAGAACCAAAGGTATCGATGCTGGATCGGGGTATTCCATTGATGGTGCCACAGGGGCTTGAATGACCTCCTCTTCCGTTTCTTCGCCGTCCTTGTCTCCGTTGGCAAATCGGAACACTACCTTTTCCTTCTCTGGTGTCGCAGGCCATTTCGAATACTTCTCAGCGTGTTTCTGGATTGCCTCCATGAGTATGGCAACTTGAACTAATTTCACGTCTTTGTATTGTTCGTCCCAGAAAATATGGACATTGACAACCATCAGCCGGGATCCTGTGATTCGATTCTCCAGGAACGTGATGACCGCAATGTTGTCGCGGATCATGATTCGATTGAAAACATCATGCTCGCCTTTCATGTCCGGTCGCTGAATGGCAGTGCCTGCGAAGTCCACCATTTGCTTGTCCAGTATGATGTACTTGCTGTTCTTGACAAATGTGGCGCATCCATCCACGGTATTCTGTTGTGTCTCGCTCATTGTCTTTGATCGCGTCCTCGGCCAGTAGATGCCCTTGTAATCGTCGTGCGCAAGCTTCTCTCGGAAGAAGTGATGGTAGTTGACCATGTCCAACTCTTGGAGACATACGATGTCTGCGCCTCGGCCGCGGATCTCACCCAGAATCATGTCCTTTCGAGTGTCCCATTCGAGAGCTGACGTAGGGGCATACCCAAACTGATTTTGTGTCGCGGCCTTGTCGCAAAGGATGTTGAAACTCAGAACTGAGAATTTATCCTGCGCAGGATTTGTGGAATCGTCGAGAACCACCCATTCACGATCTTCCGGCGAATCGGTCACTGGACACGAATTAGCAAATTGTGCTGGTCAATGAATCCGGCCCCAAATTTACCTGGCGCATGTTCGCGTAGGTAGTCGATAATACCTGCGACTCCTGACTCTGCAATTATGTTTCTCTGTTCGTCTATTAGAGGATTTCCGTCGATGGCAAGCATTTGTAGTTGAAACAAATTTCCCAACTCGAACGGCAGAATTTCAAGCTGGTTGTCTACCAGTAGCAGTTCTTTAAGATTGACGAGCATACCAATTTCCGGCGGGATTTCTGTAAGTTCATTCAGGGACAGGTCGAGAACGCTGAGGAGCTTCAGCCTGCCAATCGCCGGAGGTAAGACCTTGAGCTTGTTGTTGTTGAAATACAGCCGATTTAAGAAGTCGTAGCTGAATAGTGCCACTCCCATCACTCGTAGATTCGCTCCTCCCATATCTAGATCGTGCCAGATCTGGTCTTCGCTTTCGCTGCCCTTTACTGCCCCCGTCCGATACCGCTCCTCCTTTTCACCATCCTTGTTGAAGCCATTGGCCGTCCCTGGCATTATTGTCTTGCTCGCAGAAGAGGCATTTCGTGCGTGAGGATGAGCCGTAGTCATCTGTCGTTCCTTATCGGCCACGTCGACCTGTTTTTGCCAGTGCTCCGTCATCGGTTTTGTAGGAGTGTTGTAGGCATTATTTGGCGTGCCATTCTGCAAATGAGACGGTGTAAAGTGGTTAGCCGTGTTCGACAGAGCTCCACCCGATTGATTGTGTTGGTGGTTAACGTAGTTCGTTTGATGGGTTGCATGGCTGTTGTGATCTTGATGATGTTGTGCATGGTGGCCATGCGCCTGCTGTGAGTGATGCTGGACTGGTCTGTTTCCGTTCATAGTCGACATCATGCTCGTAAATCCCCTAGCTCCACCGGCATTTATTATGCCAGTGTGCTGCTGATTGTGTCCTTGGTTGTACATGGTGCTATATGGATTGTGCTGGGCTGGTGATTGAGGTCCAGGCGATCGAGATGGAGACGGGGTGTCGGTCGACGTGAATGCAGCTCGGCCACTGCCGCTCGGCGATGTAGGCCGCGGAAAGTGCCTATTATTCGCGTAGGGATTGTATTGGTGCTGCTGGGAGTAGAATTGTTGTCCGGCTCCTGGTTGGAACCGGTGGGGACCATCTGCCATCTAAAGTCTCCAGAAAGGTGGGTAGCAGAAGGTAGTTAGGGATCGAGGATCGCGAGATAGAGCGAGTGAGGAGGTCTATGTGATTGGTTTTGTCTGAGTCCAATTCCTTCTTCTTCGCAACATGGAAAATGATTTGTCTGGGCCTCATTCAGATATCGTATTGTTCTGTTCCTGCATATAAGTACGCGACAGGAATGTTGATCGTGTTCAATGCCTACCTCTCTGTGTTCCACGGAAAGAGTTTTATGATCGCCCGACGACTCCTCTCATGATGCGGCGTGCTAGATATTGTGGTGACTCGAGCTTTTCCAGAAGTATTGATTCGCAATTGGATGGCTGTTCTGGTATGAATATGTCAGTGGATGTGCATGGATAGCGTGCAGCAGCTGGGCAAGGAGTGATGGATGGTTCGAAGCGAGCGACTACGCAGCAGTCCAATTCCGACTCAAGAGCGATCTTCACCACGAGAATCGAGCTTGTGGAAAGAGGTACTGCCAATAATAGCTTCGGTGGTTGTGGGGGAGGTCGTGACGTCGAGTGGGCAGGAAGGAGGGAGTCTGTCGAGGGCCGGTAGGGATGGTTTCGGCATTCACATACAGTCGCGCAAGTCGTCGATGGTTCGAAGATGGAGGTGTTCGGTTACGTGTCGGTGGGTATGCAGTCGATGGGGCCAGATGTCGCGTTGTTTTGGAAAAGCTATCGTGTTTGAGACGGACCTTCGATCGAGTGCGGTCTTGTGTCATGTGACTGGCAGTCGGATATACAGAGTTTGCAGGCATTCGAAAGTAGTAGTATGGTTATCACATCCACGTCCACATCCAGTCTTGGCTTTCCGACAGTGCAGATCCATCAAGTCAAGAATATTTACTCGACTATGGCATCGAGCGCAGTCCCGTCGTAAGAATTGTGGACTTGTGTACTGTTACCATAGTTCAACACCAGCATTTAAACACCCTCCATGGCGGTGCACCCAAGACCTCACCATCCAAAGCATAATGTACTCCCATTTCCACGACCTCCGAGTAGTTCTGCCCACAATCGCACCATCTTTGCATCTCTGTAAACCGCTCGGGACAAAACATCAGCCCGTTATACTCAATCTGATACCGACGTCGATGTTATCCTGCCAATCACTCCTCTAGGTTTCCTTTGCCTATGAGCGAGGGCAAAGAGAATTGCCTTGGCCGTCACGGCCTCGTTCCCGATGCCCCCCGTACCCATCGTATTGTATATCGCAGCCTTGTTGTTGGGCGCAGGAATCTTGACATCACCTTTGGACTTGGACTCTGCCAAGTTGAGATGGATATCTATAAATTTCTGGCAACATAATTCTCAAAGCTCGCCAGAAGACTGTCAATATCGATTTCTAGTTGCAAGGGCACTTCGTGATTGAAGTCTTACTGAAGGGCACTGATATCATCAAGCCACTGTAGCGTCTTCAGCTGGTTATCGATGCACAATTTCAATGTGTCGAAGTTCGTCTTGATCAATTGCCTATCAACGGACAATAGTCACTGCAACACTTCAAGCTTGCCGTCGTCTTCGCTCCGTGCTCGTAGTTGCAGTCAAATCGCGATAATATCTTCATGAGGTTACACTTGGCTTGTCTGCCCCACACTTCAATCACTTTAACCGTCCCTTGTACTGCTTGGAGCATAGACAGCGCCTTATCTAAACACACGGCCAACAGAAGCCTATCTAGATACACAGCCACCATAAGCACTTCTAGATACATAGCCAACAGAAGCCTATATAAATACACAGCCAACAGAAGCCTACCTAAATATACAGCCAACAGGACCCTATATGAATACACAGTCAACAGAAGCCTACCTTTTTCAAATACACAGCCAACAGAAGCCTATCTAAAATACACAGCCAACAGAAGCCCACATAAATACACAGCCAACAGAAGCCTATCTAGACACACAGCTAACACTCACGGATACGAAGCATATCCCACCAGCACCGCATTGATGCAAACAACTGGATGGCTGTGGCAGAGGTGGACGTTACGTTAAACAATTCAGGGTCATGCCATTTTCGAGCTGATGGCAAAGTCTCTGAGGCCACAAAAGGAAGCACTTGATCTAAATAGGTACTCGTAAGCAATACCAATCGCGCCCCTGCAGCGTCGCAGCTCACAGTGTGCAGCGGGGCAATCGAGCATCCCGTACCCGTATTCCGTATTCCGTATCTGATCCCCTGAAACGCTTGAAACGCTGCGAGAATTCCCCTCGTACCCTGCAATAAAGCAAGCTCACAACCTCTCCACACAAGGAGGTCCATATTTTGCGAAACGATGCAAACTCGTCCACAATGTCGATATTGGGAGGATCTGCCGCCTCGTTGACGTCTAGTTCGTCGAGCATCAGCAACAATACCAAGGACGATCACCTGCACAAACCCTTCTCCTTGCGCCACGGCCGACGGTACCTGAGGCACTCGAACTATCCGCTACCCTGTGATCTACCCGAACTACAGCGTCAGACTCTGCAGACGTTCCTGTCGACGCATCTTTTCGGAAAGGCTCTCTGCTCACCATTCGTCGAAAAGCAGCCCCCTCGGAAAGTACTCGAAATAGCATGCGGGAGCGGTTACTGGTCCTCACTATGTCACGACTATCTATCGGAACTCGGATGTCTCAATGTCTCATTCACGGGACTTGATATTGTACATGTTGCACCAGATCTGCAGAAGCAAGGCATCAATTGGAAGTTTGTCCAGCACGATGTGCGCAAAGTACCACTGCCGTTCGAAGACGAGCAGTTCGACTTGGTTCTCCTCAAAGATTTGAGCATGGTAGTCCAGCTCGGTCCGCAGTCCGAACGCCTGCTGGACGACGCGATTCGAGTTCTGCGCTCAGGCGGTGTTCTCGAAATATGGGAAACTGATCACACCAGTCGGTCGCTACAGCCTCATCCTCCCTCTCCTCCCGGCAAACAACGAGAGGAGCACGAATGCGCCCTGCGGACCGGAACCTTCCTCATTTCCGCCGCAACACCTTTCCTCCTAACTCAGAACAAATTTCTACAAGAAGCCAATGGCTGGATACAAGAGGCAATGGACAGACGGAAGCTATCACCAACACCCTGCACAAGGATGCTACCATCTCTTCTCCAAGAGCCGCTTCTGCAAGACATTGGATTCCGGCGTATAGCCATCCCATATGGAGAGCTGAGATGGGAAAGGGACATCCCTGATCGAGCTTCGATCCGATCAAAGAGTGAGGTAGCGAAGGGAAAAACGAGGCGGGGAGATGAATCTGCATTGACGGAGGAACAGTCGAGTCTGCGTGCTACGGCATTGTTGATCATGGTTCAGTTTATCGAGAGCTTGGAGCCGTTACTGAGAGAAGTTAGTGGGAAGAATCGGGAAGAGTGGGAGAGGTGGTGGAACTGGATGGTTACTGATTTATATGAGAATGGTGGGGCGAATACAGGGGATTGCCTGGAAATGGGGGCATATTGGGCGAGGAAGGTTTAGGAGGCGGCACTACCTACAGATTTCTTCTCCTCCTTCTTCACCTCGTAGTCTTCGATGTTTGACGGTTTCCGTGTTCGTCTTGGTATTGTGTCGTGGGAAATGTAAGATATTGGGTTAGACTTTGTCGTAGCGCTGGCGCAGAGCTCGATATCTTTTCAAATAATACCTAGACACATTTGTAAACATCTCGATCATGTATGTGACAAGCTCCAAAAAAAAGGTCTCCCTCAACCTATCACTCATCAAAACACTCCCAAAGTAACCAACCAGAGGAAGAAACCCCCGCCTCGTCCATTCCACCTTCACCTTCACCCAAACATCACATAAACTCGAAAACAACTTTCCTCCATCCACCCCTCATCAACCTCTCCCCCCCAAAGAAAAAAAAACAATCGAAAAGAAATTAAAACTCACAACGCCTCAATCTCCTTCCTAACATACTCCGCCCGTTGAATCCCCTCCTTTATCTTCTCCTCATCCTGTATGTGGGATTGAGATTTAAATGCTTTGTATAAGCGGGGACGGGCGTAGGAATAGCCGAGGGGGTAGTCGCGGATGAGAAAGAGGAGGGATTTGTAGATTTGGAGGACTTCGTGTCTTAGTGGCGAGGTGGGGGGAGGCATGGTTGGAGGGGGAGGGGGTAGAGGGGATGGTTTGGTGGTGGTGGTGGTGGTGCGGTGGTGTTGTTTGGGGAGAGGGAGAGGCGTGATGGTTGGGGGAGGAGGGTGTATCGTAGCGGAATTGTGCCGCGTTGGGTTGCTTGGGAGCTGGGATGGTTGGTTGGGAGTAGATGTGGGATGTGGAAAGGTTTGGTTTTGTGGATTTATTTTTTGTAGACGAGGAGATGTGGATGGTTGTTTTATTCTGCTTTGTTGGAGGAACGGATGGAGTAGAAGTCGGGATTCGGATGATATACGTGGGAATTTGACGGGGTAAGAATTCGGTTGGATGGTAGGACATATATATTCTTTCTACCTAGTTTTGAGAATACTGTCTAAGCAATGACTCGGAAACGTTTGAGTTTGCGATAATATGGTCTTCGAGTAGTACCTTATCAATCCTATGTTTTGAAATATCGAATTCAGTAGAAGAGGAAACTACTGCATTTACGAACCATCGAGAACTTGTCTCCTGAGACGAAACCGATCGCCAATTGTTCGAACATGAGATTACGTTACGATGAGAGTAGGCCTCAAATCCTCGAAGAATCATACGAGTACCAAGTGCTGTGGCAAAGTGGCTTCATCAATTCATTCTTAGCTAAACGGTAATCAATATCCGCATATCGAGATCGATATCGACAGGCTTTCTGAGATTGTCAGAAGTTTCTCAATATCAGTTTCGAGGTAGAGACTCCACATCTGACGGAACTTTCGATTTCCGTACAGCGAAAAGAGCACTGGAAGAATGAAGCCACCGTGATGGTGTTGACTGCTGAGACCCTGGAAGTAATCCCGAGAAAACACCCGCAAAAACAAGCTTGCTCTTTGGTAACCTCGAACTTCGACGTCTGTCCAAACCTTCAAGTCCTCGTCCCTCAATGGACAACATCGTTTAATCGCGAGAATGCTTCCAGTCTCAGTCTCTAGAGTCGATCGGGCACCTGCTACACGTGTTCTCAATTTACCACCCTCATGGCCCTCATTGACAGCCGCTGTAACTGCCCCGTCTCGAACATCGTTAGCCACGCGTCCTTTGGCTTGGAAGTAGACGATGAGATTCATAGGCCAGCACAGATGTGCTCACAAATCCGAACTTATCTCTATTTGCTAATATACTGATCAGATTCCCAGTTTGTGGATGACATCGAGCAGACGATATCTTATTAGAACCGACCTAGAACGCGTCGATAAAGCACCCAAAACGGAATCCTACCACCAACAGCGAAATCATCATCAACCCATAGTCTTCGGCAAAATATTCACAGACATCTAGAACATCCAGATCGAGAGTTGGTGTTGCAAGCTGCCGGTAACAGGGAAAATTGACTTGCTAGGACCTTAGCCACGTCAACCATAATTTGATGGACGCTGTTAAGGAAATAGATTTTGACTCTAGAACAAGAACAAACCAAGAAGAGACGACCAACGCGAAACTCCGACCATTGAATTCTCCGCGGCCTGGCCACTATCTTACAGCCACGACAATCCAGCCCTGGGGGAGAGGTCTCCTGCCATTGACACGGAGTCGCCGGACGCCAAACTTCCAGAACACTTTGAAATGGACGACAAGCTCTTGATTTATTTTCAGTGTCGAATAATTTCCACTAAGATCGATGCCGACCCGGTTCCCCGCTCCCGCTCCCGTTGCCATTTCCATTTTCCCTCTCAGCCAACCAACAGCCTCTTCATAGCAAGACCCCTGCCCGTTGAATGAGAACGCCACGCAACCACTGTCTAACCAAAGACATCGGAAGATTCTTTAATTCTGAAAGTCATCGTCCAGGAGACGTGTTGATCTACAATCTTTTGCCCGGGTATCTGGTAGGAAGGCCAATTGTGGCGGAATACCGCTGGGCATGCAGATCTCGTCAAATCTCCGAATGGCTAGCCCCCGATTGCAAAGCCACATATCATCGATTTATTCCGTCATCTTCACGACGCAGATCTCAAGGTGCTCAAGTTCCTGCATCTGTCAGTTTTGTTAGCGCTGTATCTGAGGGCAACTGTTATATCAAGCGATGGAATCCATCGAGCGTTCCCTAAACAGGACGTGGCGTAAAGCCTGAGCGAACGTTCGATTTCAGGTTGCTAAGAACAACTGATTAGATACGTCCACATCAGAAGCCACACGAATGCTACACCCGCATCTAGAAAATACGGCAGACGAGGCACCATCACTCACAGTAGATCGAGACATTAAAGTGAATCAGATCAAAGCAACGAGAGTCCTGTTACAGAAAGCCCAAGGAAATTATGTGTGACAATGAACAAGGAAAAAATGTTCCAGGTAACCGTTCACAACTATCGAAAGGAGATACTTTCGGGGCAACAAGGAGATATTTTTACTTCCCCAGTAATCTCCACACTCAGCACTGGACAAGAAAATCATCATGCAAGGCACGACATCAGAGAAGAATCTGCAGTGGCCTGAGCAACTTGTGGAGCAAGCTTTACTCTGTCAGACTACATTTTGGTCTTCCGAATGTCCAGACTTCAGTGTGGGGTTTGGCAAGCGGCGGCAGGACGGTGAACGCTGGTGGCGTATTGAGACTGAAAGGTCGCTCCCTCAATCACAACAAACATCTATTCCGAGAATCACCCTTGCTGACAATTGAGCTGCTACAAGAACAGACCTTGAACTGATCAAGGTGAAGTCCCTACTTCTGTTGCTCCGTCTCTCAATCTCAATCGCAAGGACAGAGCATATTCTCCATACTCTCTCTCCTCATACAATCTAACACCACTGCCCTCCAGATCAATCACTCCATACACAAACGTCAAACCCATAAAAAGGCGCCATTACTTGTGATTACCCAGTCCAAGTCCATTGTTGACTATGGCTCATTATGGGAGAGGTAAAAAGTGTACTCTGTCATCTGCGCTGATATCACTTCTAGTACACACAACCTTAACAACTGCAGCACCGTTCAAGCCCCACGATCGGAGGGTTACTCCAGACTATGGAGATTACCAGCAAGGCAGCATTTATACGAGCTCATGGCTTCCGTCTGGACCAGGGACTCAATCTCTAACACCGTCGCGACCACCAGCTGAAAGTTTGCAAGCCGCGAGTCCATCATTTACATCTGCATTACCACGAAATGCGATCATTTCAACCACAGCCCCATCTCCAACCCCATTGCAGGTCTCTTTTTCCACCATCATGGTCGACGGCTCTACAGGATTGACTATCGTACCTGTACCGACGACTCTTGCATCTGACCAGATAGGAGCTCCGAGCAATGATTCAACGCTGTCGACAGCTCTCTCAGACTCGTCTTTGGCAACCAAAGAGATAACCAGTCCGGCCCAGTACGTTGTGTCCTTAGCCTGATATCTTCCCTTAAGTTTTCGGCAAAATCGTAACAGATTTTCGCAGATTTTCAACTAATATAGTCAGATTATCTCAGTCTGATCTCCAACCTGCTCAAACCCTGGCCAACTCAACCCTGGAGACTGTTGCTAGAGCCAATGTGATCAGAACATCTCCCCAGTCCGACTCATCGTCGCGGACAGGCGGCACCACGCAATTCCTTGGTGGCGTTTTCGCTGAGACACTGGCCTCAAGGACAATCAGACCAACAGATAGACCCAATGGAAGACGTCCAGCCACTGGGTCACTTTGTATTACTTTACAAAGAGGTGGAAGATCTTCTGTGATGCCCTTCCCCACTACAGTCATCACCACAAAATCTGCGACAATTTCCCCCACAAGTCTTAAGCGCACAAGCACAGGCGCAGTCTCTGGTACACTCGCAGACTCAAGTCCAAGTGGCACGTCCACAGGCACAAGCGCAGGCATAGGCGCAGTCTCTAGTACACTCGCAGACTCAAGTCCAAGTGGCACGTCCACAGGCACAAGCGCAGGCATAGGCGCAGTCTCTAGTACACTCGCAGACTCAAGTCCAAGTGGCACACCCACAGGCACGTCCACAGGTACAAGCGCAGCCTCTAGGACACTCTCAGACACGACTCCCAGCGGCACAAACATCTTCGTTCAGATCGCCACCGATCCTGCTCCATACATGGTTGGACCCAAAGATGGACATCCAGTCCCGCGTACAGGCATAGCTGCAAATGTCACCAAACCCATCGGCACCAACAAGTTCTATGCTGGTCTTTTCCTGGGCGACCAGACAGACACTGTCTGGACGCATCCATACTCAATTCGATGGGCGAAAGGAGCCGAAGATATCGAGAGCTGGGGCATGGCCGTATCGCACATTGAACGCTCCCAAGTCACCTATGGTCCCGGCAATCCAGCACAGTACTACGTCAATCCAATCGGTATTGATTCCCTCATATTTTCTGCCACGGAACTCGGATCGACAACGGTTCTCACCACAGATAGCCATGAGGCTTTCAGCGTCAATGCGAACCTTGCCTCTTCTACTGGTGCTGCTCCAATCTTGACGATGCCACTTGTACAAGGTATGGGCTTTGTCACTGCCATCTACTCGTCCGGCACGCCTTTGATTCAATCTGGCGTTTTCTTCGAGGCACTTTCACCAATCTCGGTCAAAAACGGCATCTCTAAAACCACCGCAACTCTCCAGGACGGAACACAATGGGCGATTTATGTCGTTCCTAATGATTCCAAGGCTTCGCCCAAAATCATCCTCAACGACAGTCAGACCGTCCAGATCTCTAGTGGATTCAGCGGCATCATTCAAGTGGCGAAGCTTGCTGGTGATGACTCAGCTGGTATCTACGACTCGTCAGCTGGCACCTATGCTGTTGCTGGTACTGTTTCTGGCACCATCCTCTCCCAATTCACAATTTCGGTCACTGGCACCTCCACAGCAAGCTACACACTATCATGGACCAAGCATGGTAACACTTCCAAGACTCTGATCATGTTCGCTCTGCCACACCATGTTCAGTCTTTAGACCAGGCGACGGTAGCGTTCAAGAAAAACATTTTCCTGCAAACCACGACCAAAGGTACTGCCACCGGTCTATTAGCTGATAGCTGGACCATGATCGAACAACTCCCGACCAATATGACCTTCGCGCCATACAGCGCGTCTTCCGGAACTGTCACCAAACTCCCGGCCGCCGCTGTCTCTCTAATCGCACAAACCGCAGCCGAAGAGCTTGGCGAAGACATCAGCGCCCAGACTAACCTTGACACGATGTACTTCAGTGGCAAAGCTCTTGCCAAATTCGCAGCGATTGTGTACACCGCGAATGACTTGGCAAATAGCCCCGATATCGCTGCGGCTGGGTTGGACAAAGTGAAAGCGGCATTCAACGTCTTTGTTCAGAACCACCAGAAAAATCGACTTGTTTATGACACCGTCTGGAAAGGAGCAGTATCCAGCGCCGGATACAAAGACATCGGAGCGGACTTTGGAGGTGAACCGACACATCCTTTCCTCCAATAATGAAGTTATTACTAACCTTTGGTAGGAACCGCGTACAACGATCATCACTTTCACTACGGATACTTTGTGTACACTGCTGCCGTCATCGGTTATCTTGATCCCGCTTGGTTGAAAAATAACCAGAATTTTGCTTGGGTGAATATGTTGGTGCGCGATTTTGCCAATTCGGTCACGAATGATCCGTACTACCCTTTTTCGCGTAGCTTCGATTGGTACCACGGACATAGGTACGTAGCCTTGTTACACAAACCCACTTGTTTTCTTGATCAGGCAGCTAATTCGAATGACAGTTGGGCCAAGGGACTTTTCGAATCAGGTGCAGGAAAAGGTATGACAAACTCTTATCACTATGCTTGGTGATGTCTTATGTGCAATGCAAGGAAGCGATGCTAACTTTCTCCGTGCGATTGTAGATGAAGAAAGCACCAGTGAAGATGCCTTCGCAAGCTACGCCGTGAAGATGTGGGGTAAGGTATCTGGAAATGGCAACATGGAGGCAAGAGGTAACCTCATGTTGGCCATCCAAGCTCGTACCTTTTCCAACTACTTTTTGATGGAATCGACTAACAAAAACCAACCTGCTAATGTGATTGACAATAAAGTGACAGGCATTCTTTTCGAGGGCAAGGTCGATCATACGACTTACTTTGGTACAAAGCCTGAGTATATCGAAGGGTGAGTTTTTTTTTTTTTCCGCCCGCTTACAATTCAGTCTTCTGTTGATTTCGTCAAACCATGATCGACGTCACTGAGTCTTTCATCTCCTTTGAACAACGAATCGCCAACAATTCAATATTCTCCATCTTCACTTGGAACAATAGACTTACCAACCACCCCTCCCCCGTCCTCCTCACCCCAACTAACAGAAACCCCAGAATCCACATGCTCCCTCTAAACCCCTCCAGCGCCCTAACCCGACGCGCCACCTTCGTCAAGGAAGAATGGACCAAATACTTCGACTCCAACCGCGTCGATTCCGTCACAGACGGGTGGCGCGGTGTCCTAATGGCGAACCTCGCGCTCATCGACCCGAAAACGAGTTGGAACTTCTTCGCGGACAAAGGGTTCAAGCCGGAGTATTTGGACGGCGGGGCTAGTAGGACGTGGTATCTGGCGTTTGCGGCGGGGTTGGGTGGGGTTAATTAGGCTATGGGGAGGAAGTAGAGGGGGAGGTGGGATGGGGAAGAGGGGGATGGGCAGATTGGTTATGATTGATGATGAATGAGAGTTTGGACTGATGAGATGAGTTTTATGAGTGACGACGGGGTTATCACCTGGGGTTTTTTTTTCGTACGCGGGAAAAGACACGCTGTTTAATGGGTTGGGGAATCATGTTGGGACGAGGATCGGGGCATGGCGGTGTCCAAAAAAATTCCGGGAAAGCATGGAATCGGAGTTTGGCTGGTTTGGTTTGGTTGGACTGAATACTCTGTTGTCCCAAAAAATGGTACCCCAAAAAACGATAAATGGTAAACGGGATAGAATAAGACAGGGATGAGATAGTAAAACATGTACACGACATTCATAAAGGGACGCCATACAGGACTGGGGTATACTCTTCCACTTTTCTCCTTGCTAGGAGCATGGCTGTTGCGCGTTTCGTTACTTTGAATTTAATTATTATACCCTCCCTCTCTGCTTTTCTAGTACCTGCTGAAAGTGTTTTCGTTATAGATAGGCGGGTCTTGACGTTTTTCTTCTGTTTGTCATTTTAGAGCTTTGTCCTTTTAGAGCTTGGGTGTTGGGATGGTGCGGGTTTTGTATGGGGTTAAGGGGATACTTTGCTGTGGGTGTTTTTTTTTGTTTGTGCATGTGGCCCTTTTTTCTTGAGTCTTGTCTTGCGAGGATAAGGCTGGGCTGGGCTGGTGCTGGGTTGGTGGGTTTTTGGGGTGAGTGATTGTTGTGGGTGTGTTTGTGGTTGGTCATAGCGTTGTTGGTGGTAGAATACGAGCATGCAGGTGGTGTGTGTGTTGCTTACGTGATGAAGAGCAAGGACGAGATTTCACTAGGGAACCAATCAATCACTGAAGGAAGAGAAGAAAGTCACAGATCCAACACAAGATCTAAGAGAAACACACAATACCTATAACAAGAAACGGCTAAATCAAGGATTCTCATCCATAAAAAACCATCAATCCCAAACGCCAAAACTCACAACAAACATCAACAGACGGGGGAATTCTGGATTGTGAATCTTGCCGATAACAACGATTCAATATGCATGTGGAAAATCTCGCGGACAGACTCTTTATCGATTACACAGCCCATCGCGATGGAGACGGCACCAGCACCCATCCCATCCCCTTCCCTCCCAACCCAAGCACACCCCACAAAGCACAAGCATACATCGGACATTATTCCGTGATCAACAAATCGGACCATCCAACGTGTCACGCAAGGCTGGGCGGAACGTCCGAAGGTACATGGATCCGACAAGGCTAGGCTGATAGTAATCGAATACCTGCGTTTCAAAAAGGAAAGGACGAGCTAACGCCTGCCCCCGTGTTTCCTCGGTGGAGAAACCGGTTTCATGTACGTGTCCTTGGGATTACCGGGATGGGTCGTAGTGGGTGAGGGAAGGTCAGGTGAGGTCAGGTGAGGTGAGGTGAGGCTAGGCTAGGCTAGGCTGCCGATAATGGGGATCGGGAATCGGGCCTTGCCGCGTATCTTTGTGAATGACTACATCCAAGAATGGCAGTGTTGTGTACTAATGCAGGTATATCTCGTCTCGTCAATCTAGCTAGTCTCATCGCCTGACGTAGCTGGTCTCGTAACCTCAGCTGGTGGTGGTGGTGGTGGTGGTGAATTATGGGGACCCTGCCCTCCACTCCAGCTGCAACACAAGACCAGGCGAAAATGCTACTTTGCGTTTAGGATACATATCCCCAGAGATCCAGAAGCGAGGCTGGGCCGGGCTGGGCTGACGATAAGTGGGTTTGTGTGTTACTGGGTCTACGAGAGTTGTGTTGTGTGGCAGTGTTCGAGTTCTTCTCGCTACATGAGCTGGGCAGACATGGATTTGGAGATCTGTGGAGGAACCCCGATGGAAGGCTGGGTGGGGAATGTGGGGAGGATAAGGTGGGGAGGGTAGGTATGGCGTATCGCGCGCTGTGTGCGGAGTTTTATCGGCTGATGGGTTGGTTGGTGGTGGTCTTGCCGATATCACTGGTAGCTGGTTGTAAAGTTTTTTGTTCTTCGATTGTCAAGGCGAATAAGGAGTTTGTTTATGAAGGAGTGTTGGAACAAGAGGAAGAACTCAAAGTGACAGCAGTTCATCACAAAAACAGTTGTGCTGAATGGAGTAGTAAAACCGACCTGTGAGAAACACCAAAAACTGATTTTTTGCAATGTAATTTCGTGCTGAACTTTTCTTATTCCATTGTCTCTTGAGTCGCGAGACTCGGTTACGTGAGGGAGTATCTAGTAATGCAAAATGCTAAAGGCCGTGAAACATCCTTACCACCTTCCATTCGTAAAAGCCGTAAAATCCCAAGCAAATTGACCGACTTCGTTAGGTACCATGATGCCAAATATTCCCAAATCGCATAAACGCCGCTGAGGCGTCCGTGCCTTGAGAATAAGCTCATGCCACCATGAAATAAACTCCCGACTCCTATCATAAGTCTATTAAATATGTATGACCCAAAAATGCTCAAATCTAAAGCACGTCAAGACGTTAAGGAAAAATACAATCTAAGCGCGCTCGATGTTGTTCCTGATGCTCGGGACTCGTGTTGGAACCTGACTGTCTGCCTTTTCCTCATCCTTGCTCCAGACGGAGTTGACTGCGCTGCTGAAGAACCCCGTGAAGCGAGAACTTCTCTTCTCGATCCGATCGGCGCTAATCATAGCGGCAAGCAGGCAGAGCGATGCCATAAACAGACAAGTAGCGCTCCACATCTGGACTGTGAGGTAGTTGTCGAATTTCTTGATTAGGTAACCGGCGATGACAGGGCCTGTGAGAGCGAATGGGGAAGCCATGGTATACATCATTCCTGTCCACTGACCAAGACGAGAGTGGTCTACGCCTGGACTGCGGGTGATGATGTTTGCGACTGTGGCCGGAGGAAGACCGATGACTGCGCCTGAGACTGCGCCGAAGACGACGACGAAACCGAAGGCAGAGCCAACGTTGCTGGCAAGTGTCCACCAAACATATAATAGAATCGAGGACACAAACATGACGATGAAGTGGACGTTTAAGGCGCCGTAATGATCACTCAGCCAACCCGAGAGCATGCGTCCGATTGTACTAGAGGCATTCATTACGGAGAGATACATCCAAGTGCGGAGGCTGGAATTAGGCTCAGCGGCGCGACCGAAGTCGTTGCCTAGTTTTCCGGTAGAATTCTTGACACCAAGTTTCTCATGGTATGCCCACTGGGAAGATGTGAGATTCAGATCGACTGCCGTGGAGGAAGGGGAAAACTCACCTCTTCAAGGTTGAAAAAGATGGCGTAGAAACCGAAGAACATGAAAGCAATGCTGGCACAGAACCAGTTGAATGTCGCATTTTTGAAAGCATTAGGATCGATCCAGCGGCGAACGTTGCCCCACGAATACTCGGACTGCTTGTTGAGAGGATGGGCAGGGTTTGGAAGTGCACAAAAGAATGAGATCAAGGACGTCCCAGCGACGAGGCCGCCGACTGCTCGAACGGCGTTATTGAAGCCGAGACTAGTGATGAGGTATTTGGTCATAATTGGGTAGACTAGGCCAGCTGCAAACGGCTGTTAGTAACATATTATTGACATAATAGCGAGCTCGGACCGGGACTTACCGATACTTGCACCAGAAGCTACAATACCGATGGCGAACGATTTGCGACGAACGAACCAGGTCGATGCAACTGAGATTTTGTTAGCACGGCATGTGTCAAGGTTCGGAATGGGGCACGTACTTTGCGAACTGGCGACAAAGAAGCAGGCCATGCCTAAGCCCTGAGTGAGTCCCTCCGTGACCCAAATTAAGACATAGTTGCCCTCTCCTCTGCCACCACTGCCGCTCGTGAGACTGAGCATGAACATTCCAAGAGAGACGAGGAAGGCTCCTACGCCCAAGAGATAACGGGAGAAGCCAGCATCAAGCAATCTGCCCACGGCGAAGGAGAGGACGAGCACGACGAATGACTCTGTTGATCCGATAAGGTTGAGTAGGTAGATGGGAATATCTGGCATGAGGGACTCCATGTAGAAGCTGGAGAAGGTACCGTAGGCGTTGACCAGGCCCCAGCTGTTGAACATGAGAAAGAAGCATCCCATCAAGGTGCGATAAGCCTGCCACTCTTTGGGCCATGCTGGTTCTTCGTCCATGTCGACGGATTCTGCAATTGATGCTTCGGAGCCAGAGGGGGAGTTTGATCTTTCTTTTTGGGAGTCGGACGGCTTTTCAGTGAACATGAGTTGGCGAGAACCTGGTCGAGTGGCTGGTAATGACTCGGACGGAGACATAGTGATGCGGGGGATTTGCGACAAGTTATTATTGGAAGGCGCGTTCAGCCCGAGGGTTCGGAAGGAGGTCTGATCAAAAAGTATGGAGGTGAAAGTCGAGACTTGAGATGATACCTTGCTATAGCAAAGGCCCCGGCGTTAGCGTCGATCACAAGGACAACGAGTGTGTCGTGGGAAGTAACGAGAAGGTCGGGGCGTTATGACTTATGAACACGTTCGGGAAGCACAAGGCTGTCCGTTGTGGAGAATGGAGTACTATAAAGCGGTGCGGCTCAAATGCCGTTAAGCCTGACGTACCAAAGGGAGGATGTATACGACAGCCTTCTCCAGGAATTGGACATGCTGGCTAGGATCAATCTAATCCGTCCTAATCTCACATTGCTGACTTCCAAGGGAGAACAAGGCTAGCGGTCAAGACTGCCAAGGTGGAGAGGAAGTTTGATGCCGGCCAAGATGGGATCTCATTAGCCAAGGAAGACAAGATAACACAACCGTCCCTGCACGCTGGCTTCTTCTGCCATAGAATCAGATACTTGTAACACAGTAGATGCTCATGAAGATATGCTGGTGCTCCTGAGGCGTACCAGACTTTGTCTTGTACGCGTGCGAAATGTTCCCGGTGGATAGCATTCTAGAATGTGAGCAGAATTCCGTCAAGTTTGGTTGACAGAAAGTATGACGTTCCCTTTTTGTATAAAGGGAGTATGGCAGTGGGACCATCGAGGCTCGAGGATAGAGACGCCGGGGGAACACAGGGTGACAGGGCTCAGATCATTACCATGGTAGTCGAAGCCAAGCCATGGCCCATCTCTAAGCCCATCTCCAAGCACGCTTGATGATGGCAAACCGCGATTTGCAGGCTTCCAAGACGTCCTTGTGCGGCCGTGAACGCTGAGCTTCCATTTCCACTTCCACTTCCACTTCCACTTCCAACGGTCCTTGCCGTTTGTTGAGCCGTGAGGACGTCGGTTGTGCCACCCTGCTCCTGTCTTCAGCGTTTTCGGTACGACCCCAGCTTCTCAGCACGCACTTGGCCTGTTGGCTATGATGCCCCGACATCTCAGTGGTTGTCAACGCTGCATCACCATTCACCAGGAAACACAGTCCAAGAGGCTCTGCGGACCATGTCAGGGTCTTTCGTCCTACTTGGACTTCTTCGTTGAACTGTCCGGCCGTCACGTCGATGCCGCCACTGCTTCCGCCACTACTGCCGCCATCAGTCTGCACCACGCACAAGCAGTATTCTACCTCCCAGTATGACGAGCTGGAGAGCCGATTAGAGCCCTAGGAGTACATGTTCAAGACAGCGCCAAATGGGGATCATCGGGTAGCGTCTGGGGCGCAAGGGGGATTTCCGAACTCCGTGACAAACAAATATTTACTCGCCTGACAAATGACATCGTCGTTGACTTGACTCCAATCCCTGGGTGTTGCATGTAGACACAAACAAAGGGAGTATTGATAACAATAGGTGGTGTTGTCAATTCCCAGAGGCCAACTCCCGGTTCCCTTACGTGGCCATCGGCCCTATAGTTCTATCGATGGGGTGCAAAACTCCGACCGGACGGGGATCGACAACTCGACTCCTTTGATTTCAGATGCCAACCTGGGAGTTATGATCTACTACTGTGTATCTTCAATAAGATCGTCGCATCCTCCTCTATATATGGTAAAATACGCTGAGATTTCGGCAAACAGCCACGAGGCCGCGAAAGACTAGCTTGAAGGTCGTCCACATCGAGGACCGCTGTCAATATGAGATGCCGGTTTCGTCGTGGAATGAGACCACGATAGGGACCATCGCTGTTTACGGATGGCTACTATGTATGTGCTATGTAATTACAATGCTGAGACATCTCCAGTCTTGACTCTTCAGCGAACTACTCACGTGCCTGCATGACTCATCCCGGCCTGCACCTAAATGCACATGTTCCTGCTCTCACGGAATCACGGTACTTACACGACGACTTTGAAACGTACTATAACACGCTTTGGAGCGTATTGAAACAAGATGTCTATACACACAGCTTCATTCCTCCGGGAAATCCACGGGATACCCGCAAAGCTACACATTCCCCAGGTTTTCACAATGGTCGTTCCCGGGCTCTCACTTTTAGTCTACGTTTGAGTATATACGAAGTGCTCCTTGCTTTCACTCTACCCAGAACTTTGCACAAGTAGATACCGATTTTCTGGACCCTGAGCATAATTATCTACCTGGATGTTGAAAGCACTTCCATGTTGTTCGAATGGAAGGCCTTGTGTACTCGAGTAGAATAGAAGGCAAACATACTGCCAAGTGCTTGTGCAGTCTTGGGCCGTTTAGACATACTGGATGGTTGCATCCCTGCTACAGATTTCAAAGCTGGTGTGTTTGTTCCGCACCGTACGGAGTAGATCGGAGCCCTGTCGAAATCTATAACGATAAGAAAATAAGCGAGGGGTCATGACTCGACCAATCTGTTCGGCAATCCTGGTCGTTGCTTCCAACCTCTTGGAATTTACAACATCGACCAGCCCCGGGGGTCAGCTGTACAGGAAATATTTGGTTTTGCGACCAGAGGCTGACAATCATCCTGGATGTTGATGCATCATTGCAAGCAAAGGATCTAGGCACGTTTCAGCACCTGCCCAAGTCCCCATCAGCGCTCAGGAAGATTCCGAAAGTCCCCGCTCTTCCAGGTTTCTATCCGACGTCCAAGGCATCGACACATCACGAGACGCACTTGTATCAAGATGTACATTCCGTAGGCGAAAAAAACTGCTTCTCCGGCTGCCCTTCTTCTCGCTATCTTTCTCCACAACGGACTAGCCGATCATATGACATGAGAGCCATTGTGCCTCTACTTGACTATTGGTCAGAAGACTCAGAATTGTTGCTGCGGACCGAGAGCCAATATTTCCATGGGCCTTGTGTGCGAAGATAAACGACAACATTATCCTCGAGACCCGCAGATTGAGCAGCACCACTTTCATGCTCAGCCATCAATAATGCGCTCCTACATTTCTTTTTTGGCAGCTCTAACCCTTCCTGACAAAGTTCGTCGTATTGCCGACTACTCATGGAGATATGGGACCTCGCACGAAATCCACGAAATACAAACGCTGGCCAATTTTCGGTCTTCTTCCGGCTTACTCGTGAGCGTACATCAATTGCCGATCGAACAGGGCCAGGTCGATCAGATACTGTGAGACGCCGCGGTGAAATATTACTCCCCAAATCCCGAATTTTCCGATGAACCTGATCATGGCCAAGACCGGACACATTCCTGGGCAACTTTATATGGACTTCAACAAAACAATAACATGAAATAGTACGAGCGCTGACTGTTCGAGTTCGAGACTCGCGTCTTGCATGCACTGCGGCCTCGCAATGCGCCCTCACTTAGTACTCTCGTGGCAGGACGTTAGCCAATTCGCATGGCAACCAACTTGGAACACGCCAACTATCTCTAGTTTCCTGCGCAAGTGGCGTGAGTGGAGGCACACCATCCACAGCCTCCTTGTTCCATGTTACAGGACAGCAACAGGCAAGTTCGTTGGCAAGTCAATGTCAGATGGGCTGACTCGGTATTGACATTCGGTAATCGACGTGTTTGTCAGCCATCTCATTTGTCGAGCAACGACAACACAACGATCCCATTTGCTAATTCGAGATGCCACAGCACATGGGTGTCCTGCCAGGTAGGGTATGAAAAACTTTGACACATAACCCCTGTTCTTTTATCTCGCCTCGGGTCATGCCTGACTCGGAGAACCGAGGGTCCGAGAACCCGGTCGATCTTCGCTCACATGACTCTCTCGGTCACAAAAGGGGAACATTGATAACTCATCAGCGCGTTCTTCTCGCGAATACTGAAGGGGTAGTGCTGTTGGCAGAATCTGTGTATGTATATCCCCGTCGTCAGCTCACTTGCACATGGAATTGATTCACATGTCAACACGCAAGCGCTTGAGGCCATTCAAGAGAGTACGCAGGCTCGATCCAAGAATCCACACTCGAGCAACACAAGCTTCCATCAAGATTTCGGGAAGTAGTTCGAGGATACGTTTCGTGCGTTTGACACTGGTATCGGGATCACGGGGAAAGACGCTGACCTACTTAGTCGTGTGTTCAACCTGATCAAGTGATAGCATTCACTATGCGACGACTTACTCTCCACGAGCACGGTCTTACGACTGTTTGTTGCTGCTCGCGGACTCTCGTCCTCAGCTTTATTGTTCTCGAGCTCTTCTTACCGTAATTGGGCGAGGTGTAATCGCATTCGATCGAGCGAAGTAAGGAACGAGACTAAAGTGCCCAAGAATTTCATGGTAGATACACCATTACCTTCTTGACGAGGTTGACGCCGCCGCGACGACTTGAGTTTTGCAAGATATCCGACAGTCAGTTCAAAACCACGAAGAGGGCATACTTTTAAGAGAGTCCATTCTCTCGTGTAAGAACAGACCTTGGGTAGTGGAAATTTCACGATACATCGGCACGAGTAAGTACAAATTTAGCACTGGCAGCAAGAAGCTGACTCCCGACACAGGCAAAGAAATTATAGAGAGGTATATGATATCCACGCTCTTACCAACGACTAATCCCAGGTCGGGGTCTTATTATACAAGATCTCAAAGCGGGAACATGCCGTGTACTCTATCTTTTGCTATCCCCCCCCCCCCCCCGAATCGCAGAATCTTCTCTTTTCGTGGATGATGATGGTTTTTCCATCTTATATTTCTGACGCGCATGAAACAAGACCGAATATAGAATTTGGATTACCTATCTATATATTTCAGGAACTTATTGAGTAGCCCTCTTACTCTCCATGTATAGTCGTGAGTTCTAGGTAGGGTAGACTTTATTGGTTTCGACGGTAAGAACAGTAACCCTATACTTTATTATTAGATAGTTTCAAGTACTAGTACTCGTGATAGTACGGGAAGAACGTATTGGAGATACTTTCCTTACGCTTCCCGCATGTTACTAAAACGACTATTGAGTCTACTTGTATTCTAATCTAGAACTTTTAGAGCGAACGATGTACCTACTCAAATTCAACCTGAAATTCATTGTAACTACGGAGCCTTTTGATATTATAAGGCGTGCTACTACTATCTAGGGTCTTTTAGAGGATATCGAGAGTATCGAATCCTCCTTCTCTATTTCCCTAATTATCAGTAAGAAGGTTTTTAGGAAAGTATTAAAGGAAGTACTAATAGTATTCGGATCTTAGATCTATACCCTGAAAATAACTCCCGCCCAAGACTACAAAAGAGGAACTCGATGTTTCTTTAGCTAGTAATAAGAACCTTCATATTCCTATACCGACGATAGGAAGTATCGTTACGTCGAATCTAGTACTATCTGTTCTTCATTTCTATAGTGATCCTTCATGCTCCTGATTTACGATTAAACTACTACTACGCGAAGTAATAACTCTTCTATATCTACTTTACGAGAGTCGCGCGCATGAGCTGATTTGGCTAATAAGAATATACATATACTTATATCATAATAATCAGCACCATCTTCGCTTCGTCTTCGTCTCGCAAAGCAACGGGTACCCAAGCCCTTCTCCTAGAAACCTAGGTTACCAACCGTCCATCATTCACACCTAGTCCCATTCCTATACTTCCATCTGCGTGAAGATAGCGATGTTGCCGACGTCCTGCTCCAGTGTTCCGTTCATATATCTCCACTTGCAACCTTCATTTGTCATGCTGTTTAGTGCACGTTGTCCGCTTATAACCATGGCCACCAGATCCTCGTCAGTCTGGGTGAGTTCGTCGTGGTTAACGGCGAGTGTTGCTGTGTATTCCCACTGGTTGTCGGCGAGGCGTTTGATAGTAAGAATGATACCCTTATGCATTACTCTCCAGGCGGCGGATGACGATACCGCAGCTGATCAACGCGAGTCGCGGACATCGCAAGGCGGCGTAATCGATTGCTAAAGGTGAAAATTTCGTTGATAGAGGGAGGGATTATATGGCCAGCCTTGACTCGCCTACGCCATGAATATGTTAGTGATCGGGAATGTGAATATAGGGCGTGAGGTCCACCATTATTACCTCGTTGAAAAGATAAAACAGGATCCCTCTGCTGTTCCTGCATTGACATTAATGATACTCATCATTACCGCGTCGATAGATACTCTACTCCTCGCGTTTCTCGAAAGATGATACTTTTTCGATGGCAAGATTACCAAGGGCCAGCGATAACAGCACGACACCACCCTTGCGCCACTCCGAGACTTGGTTTTCGTAGTCAAGAGCACAACTCATAAAGTATACTTTGATACCACTTGCCCACCCTTCTCTTAAAACACCTCAACCCATCTCGATTACTCCTTCCTGTATCTTTCCGTGCCATTCGCCCTGTCCATATCTCGCGCTGTATAAAACCACTCGTCCCACACGAATCCAATGCTCATGAGACCTTAAATGCCAATGGAAAGCCATGCCGCGTCCGTGGAACCGATCTCGCGTCAAATACAAACCGCCTAAGATGGCCTGGCATTCGAAGACCCACTTGAACTGCAAATACCCTCTCAGTACTTAGCCTTATGGATTCTGACACCTAACCAATGCTCATCCGATCCAATGTCAGAACCCAACTCCACGCTCTTTTCTTCATCCAACCTTCGCTAGGACAGCCAACTATGCGGCTACGAATCGAAGAAACCATCCGCAGCAACTTCTTCTTCAACAAAACGGAAGTGGAAGGGAAACTGTCCCTGTGTCTTGCGTCCGAAACCGGAAAAAGGCTCAAGCATTCGTAGAAACCAAGATATGTGAGCGGCGATCCAGCAATGGAGTAGTACAAACCGTATCGAAGTCGTCCATACGAATAAAGAAAGTAATAATACTTATCATCATCCACTAACCATCACCATCACCATCACCATCACCATCACCATAAAAAATACCCACACTCACCGACAACCACCACCACCATAAAACCAACGCCAAACAAGATCAACCGCAACGAATCCAACATCTCCACACCACCAAACCGCAACAACCGATATCAAAACAATAAACTCACAGCGCATCACCAAAGCCGCCCCTAAAAGTAAACAAAAGGCGTATACCCGTTCCTAAAATACTCACAACACCCACAGCATCAAAAGACCCATCTGCACATCCCTCCATCTCCAAACGCGACATTCCCATTCATCCATCCACTCAAACCAATCCACACGCGTCATCCCCCTCACACTCCTCCAAACAAGTAATGCGAGTAAGGTAGGTAAACAACAATCCCAATCCCGCAACAATACTACGATGTAAGAACAAGATCTTTCTCCCTCTCCCTCTCCCACCAGGTAGTTCTATCCAAGGATAACCTGTGCAAATCCCCACCTCCCCCTTCTCCGCCACAATAATGCCATCATCACAATCTAAACAGTCCGCATTCTAAAGTTCCAAACCAACAAATGATGCATCGTGCACCCAAAAATCACCAAAAAATAATTATGACGGAGTGACGCGTCTCGTTCTCGTTGCCCAAATTTCCAGGCCTGCGTGCGCTGCAGCAGCAAAGACTCCTCATTTCTTTTCTTGAGCGTATGTGGCGACTTGTATCGGCAAGTTGCATAGCACGCAATAGGCTTTCTCTAATCTTTCCGTCCGACTGTCTGACGAATGTGTGTGGAGTTTCTTTTCAAACCGCCAATTTAGCTTCAGGAGTGACTTCGCCGCCACTATCTAAATCGCATTGCCCAAGCTTGTTGGCAAGACAACATTTGTAACAGGGCGAATGAGAAGATTGCGCGACAAGATTGTATGTACGAGTATGATGGATGATTGTGAATATCTGCGGCTACCCAGCAGACAGCTCATTCCAAACGACTGCCCAACCCAACCCATTACCTGGGCAGCACCGATAAATCGCTAGAACCATCCCGCCGTAAATCCCGCTACATATTAACCGAGATGTAAGCAAAGTGTAGGCAAGTGCCCTAGGAAGTGGCAATCCAGAAGTATTACCATACTAGTGGACGCGAAAACGCCCTTCACCTTAACACCATAAATGAATCCCCCAAGACCTAGACGCCCTTGCGTCGCTGAAGAATAGCACACCTAGGAAATAATAACATCCCTTGCGTCAACGTCAATGCCAAATCTATATGCCCTTGATCGCGACTGTTCGCTCCGAGTTCAGTTTGTCTGCGTTGCGCTCGTGTGACTCCTTCTTGCAATCTTCTAGACCAGTGCAGTTATGCGACTCGAGTAGTCGGTGCTTGGAGCAGAAGTGACCGTTGCAGAACCCGCAGTCTCCAACAATAGGTTGGAGCTTACCCTTGCAGGCATCGGGTGTGTCCTTCTTGTAGTCGCAGGTGGGCTTCTTGGCCATACCGCCGCGGATGCGTAATGCCAGGTGCAGCGTCGAGTCCTGGGCGATGTGGTTGTCTGAGAGAGTGGAGGCGGAGTCAAGATGCTTGCCTGCAAAGACTAGGCGGAGATCGGCGGGCGAGTGGTTGCTCCGCAGAGCGAGGATCGATCGAAGCGTCGATATGGAAGTCTTGACTGGTATCGTGAGGGGGATGACTATGAAATAGAGTGGTTAGAACTTGGTATGATAAACTTTCGGTGTTGGTCCCGAGATCGGGGATAGAGCACGTCAACTTACTGTTGCCGGCGATGTTCTTCACGAAGATCTGGATGGTCTCCTCGGCCTCGGAGTGGGTTGAGGAGAGCGAGGAGATGGAGTTTGAACGGCTTGATTGACGCATTTTGGCGATTGAGATTTCGAGTGTAGATGTGGTGGTGAGACGAGACGATGTTGAGCTTGTTGTGGTTGTGGTTGTGGTTGTGGTTGTGGTTGTGGTGGTGGTGGAAGTTGAAGTTGTACGCTTTGGATACCTAGAGCGAGAACGGCGGTCTTATATGTAGGAGCGAGGCGGTGGTGGATGGATGTTGATAGGAAGGAGATACCGAGTGTGATGGGGATGTGTTGGGGTGATGGATCTGTTGTAGGTGAAGAATGAAGGGTTTCCGAAGGCTGTGAGGCAAATGCAGGATACGTGTTGCTGGCGATGAATGTTAGAAGGTCGTGGAAGCGTATGAGTGATGAAAGGCGGATCTGGCTTAATAAAGACAGCCTTCCTCTAGAACTACCTCCTAGCGTCTCGCGGTCACTGCTGAGGCCCTTGGACCTTGGGCCTTGGACCATGCCAGTGTCTGCTGAACATCACTCATCAGATCCTCCACCCAGTCTGAGCGCGCCTAGTGAGACAAGGCCGGATATTGAAGCAGCATCCATCTCTTCAGCAACATGTTCATGCAGACCCCGTCCATCACGCATATCATATGCAAGAGACAAAGAGACATCACAACACTACTCCAACACCAGAGAAGCACGCCTGGACTCGATGAAGACTGGATACACGCGGCGTCCAACGTCAAATCTCCAGCTTGAAACCAGGCCAGCACAAAGGTGGCCTGTTGACTGTTCCAGAGTCCGACTTGCCTCAGCCTGTGCTGTCCCAGCGCACGCTCCATAAGAATCATTCATACTTTTGCCCCATTGGGACAGGTGTCGCGTTGTGTCACTCCCAACCGCCAAAGCCGATGGAGAAAGGGACCCCGGAGTGCATGCCGAACATCTCGATGTCAACCGGCTTTAATATGGAATGCCATCAGGAGCCTGCCAAGTCGCCGTTATCGCTTCATGCTCGATTTCCGATCCCGTTCCCGTTCCCGTTATCCAAATCACGAGGGTTTCCGTCAAGCTGTCCAGCAAACGGAATACTATCCATCGATCGCCTTGTGGAACTTCGGCTTTTTTTTTCAAACCGCAAGCTTGTACTACGTGAGAGGTAGTTAGCTCGTATCACCGAGGGCGACGGTGCAACCGAAGTTCCCAAGATTCTGGAGAGCATCTAGATCTTATCAAGCATTTGTACCATGGTACGACTTCTGCAGTGGTTAGGCGACCTGTCATCCATCTACTTCGAGACTGTAGAACTCCTCGTGCCACCCGGCCTTGGCCAATGGGACACGAACAAGGACTTTCGAGGATTGCAACCGAGTCCTGCTGAATGCGGTACAATCACGTGATATATTTGCTTTGGCTACTAATCTGACGCTTCGTCCATTCAGTTGGTTTATGACTTTCAACAGGCCAAGACTTTCAAAGCACTGCTCTGAATCACCTGGAAATTTCCATAAAGTCTTCGCGTTTGCTGTTCTCCCGCTTGAATTCCTGAACGTCGAGCATCCGCGTCTATGTAATTTACCCAATCTTATGAGATCTCATTTGAGCAAAAGTATCTTCCCCTTCTATTGCCAAAACGATCGGCGCCATGTCTTTCAGTGCTCTAGGGGATTAGGCTTCTGCTACCTTGGATCTGAAAAAATACGATTTAAGGAATTTCAAGTTCTTTGGAAGATTATGAAAGAGCTGGGAGAAGGGACGTATACTGGTACAGGATTGATGCCCGATGAGGCCCTCCCGAGGAAGGATGCTGGGGCGACATCTGAAGGATCCGGCACGATGAGAAGGCTTCACGACCATAACGATTGTGGAAAACTTCCAGCTCTCTGAAATTGATGCTTGAAGAGACTATCAAGACTGTCACCTTTCAGACAGACTTTGCAGTACTGTTGAAGTGAGTCGGCACCGCCACTAGACCTTTCTTTGTTTGTACTGCGCCCAATATAGAAGATTTCCTGGACTTCAATGCCTTCTGATATGCAGGAATACTCCCAGTCCGCAACTTCACGAAAACATGTTGTTGCGAAAGAGACACCAGCAGGAAGTCCGCGGGAAAATATACATCCAGTATTAGAAATTCAAAGGAAGATTGCTCCTCCAACCGAGCCTCAAATCTCCATCTTTACTGACGTCACTACTATCTCATGGCGGCTTTCTCATCACGACTGAATAACTTTTTCCACATCACCATCAAACACTTCATCTGCCCTCAATCAGCTGTGAACATCGCCATACCCTCCGACTGTTCCAGGAAAGCCAATTCTTTCCATCATACTTCATCAAGATGCCAGCTGCAATTGTGACGGGCGCCACCGGCATTCTCGGCCGCGAGATCGTCGCTGAACTGGGAAGACATGCAGACCAGTGGCCGACCGTCCACGCATTGTCACGGAGCAAGAAGGACACTTATCCAGAGAACGTGGTTCACAACCACATCGACCTGACTTCCACTGCCGAGGAGATGGCCAAGGACTTGAAAAATGTGCATGGAGAATACCTTTTCTTCGCCGCGTACTTGCAAAAGGACACTGAGCAGGAGAGTTGGGACGTCAATGGTATGTCCCGCGCCATAAGTTCTGGACAAGGAAGCAATGACTGACTTGACACGATCTCAGGTGGCATGCTAGACAACTTTCTCAAAGCACTAGTCAAGACAGGCGCGTCTAAGAAATTGAAGCGCATTGTACTTGTCACTGGAGCAAAACAGTACGGCGTCCACCTCGGCCGTCCCAAGAACCCAATGGAAGAATCGGACCCTTGGCTCAAATCCCGCCCAAATGGTGGCAGAGACTATCCACCAAATTTCTACTACAACCAACAAAACATTTTGCACGAATTCTGCAAAGAAAACTCGATCGAGTGGACGGTGACCTACCCCAATGACGTGATCGGCGTTGCAAAGGGAAATTTCATGAATCTAGGCACGAGTCTTGGTCTATACGCTTCAGTATCGAAAGAACTAGGTCAGGACCTGACATTCCCTGGATCAGAAACATTCTACACACGCTTCGACTGTTTCACTTCCTCAAAACTCCACGCTCAGTTCTGCCTCTGGGCAGCGCTCGAGCCAAAAGCAGCGAACGAGGCTTTCAACGTTGTCAACGGCGATGTGGAGAGTTGGCAAAATATGTGGCCGAAACTCGCTTCTTACTTCAACATCAAAGTCAAAGCAGATCAGTTCGCCAAAGCGGCTGAGGCACCAAATGATATGGATATGGACGAAGCACCGCCTCTCTCCGTCCTTGCCTCCTCTGCTGGTCTTGTTGGTTCGAAAGTTCTTGAAAAGAGTCAAGTTGAGCAACGCATTGATCTCGTCAAATGGAGCCAGAGGGATGATGTTAAGGCTGCGTGGGAGAAGTTGGCGGAGAGGGAGGGCCTGGAGAAGGATGGGTTCGAAAAGGCTACGTGGGGCTTTTTGGGCTTTGTGCTTGGTAGGAATTTTGATCTCGTAATTAGTATGAGTAAAGCTAGGAAAGCGGGCTGGACAGGGTATGTGGATACTTGGGATGCCATTGAAGAAGTCTTTGGGGAGTTGAAAGAGGGTAGGGTTTTGGCGAAGTAGGAGATGCGTAATTGGAGGAGCATGGCAGAATTATGTTTTAAGCTTGACCCCGGACCTGGTTTGGGATCTCGTGCATGCCTATCTTCAATTTGCAACTGTCAATCGTGATTCTCATCTTCATGATGATCCAGATATTCATCACCATCATCTATAGAGGTTACAACATCGCTAGTTGACCTCTGCCGATCTATCCATTGGTGCTGACGCACATCTGAGCATAATATCTTACAGATACTTTCAGCTTGTCACGATTTTCGGGAACTGGGATAGCACCCTTCATGACCGTGGTCGTCTATGTTTCTCTGGCGAGACAAATCATCACGATGTTCTTCCTTTATAGGCTGACCTCACAACACAGGGACAGAATATTCTTGCAGAGAGCCCATCATCTTCGAGTTCTCCGCCTTATATATCCGTGTTTCGCTGGGTGGGAAAGAGCTTGGAGTCGTGATTGAGAGGAGCGGGAGAACTTAGTACCGGATATACCTATATAATTACTCTTCTACCACGGACTTGTGCGTCAGAGTCCGAGCCCCGGTCGGGGTATAGATAAATCTCTTGCTGGAAATAGGTAAGCCTAATTACTAGAATTTCAAACACCAAACAGTATGGCCGTGCCGTGTTTGAGAGTCAAGGTTTTGACTGAATACTTAGATTAAAGGATTTTCTTCGGTCGATCGGTCTTATGGAGATATTGTATATATTTTCAAGGTGGTAGTTCGATAGATAAGGATTGTAGTAAAGGATAATAAGCGTCATTAGGAAAGCTTATCTTTATCAAACTTACCCGCACAATTCGTCTTTTTCAAAAATAGAGACAAGTCTTTTTAATAGTTCGGCTAGCTGTACTTAGCTTTTAGATATTGATTTTGTTATAAGCCTCGATATCTATACGTAGGTGTTCCTATACTCTACCGTATTATTGGAATTTTCGACCGTTAGACTCGAATAACTTTAGGCGACCGATCAACTTATAGTTACGCAGAATATATAAGATACTTCTAAGATGAAGCGTGAGATCCTGAGTAGATAAATAAAATCTAAAGACCCCCGATAAAAGCTTGTGGCTTGGACGGTCCGCATAGTTCGAAAGTCGTTCGGTAAGGAGACGACATTCGAAGTGGAAATGAGTTCTTTTCTTCACATGTTCGAAAATCTGCGTTTGAGAAGGAGCGAAACAGCTAGGTTTCATCCTCTTATAAAGAATGTACGGCAAGGCTAGACTATAGCGGATTGACCAAGTGTGATTGTTGTTTAGTGGAGTGGAACCTTAAAGTGACATATTTTATGGACGTTTTCATCTCGACTAGCTCAGGAAGTTCGGTCGGGGGAAGTGTTAAATACCGTGCCTTTTCACCTAGAGTCAACATCAGGATAGGAGAGGCGATTGCAATAAGCGCGATTAATTTATCTCCTCAAGTAATTTCCGCTAACAGCCAGGCCATCTAACAGTCCGCGGCGAGGACGAGTAAGGCTAGGGCGACTCGGCGGTATATTAACAATCCGCCGTCGGATTATAGCGTAAATTCTGGCATCCGGCATATAGCCTGGTAGTATAGGCGGGAGAAAGTAATTTCTATATAATTATCCTAATTAGGAAGTAGATACCCTATTTATAATCTTACTATTAGATCTATAACTCTACTTATAATCTCGCTTTTAGATCTATAACTCGGGCTTTCTCCTAGAGCCCTATATATACCCTACTTCCGTATTCTCGCCTATCGGGAGATCTAGTAAGTCGAGGGCGGTAAAGCCTGCCGGCGAGTAAGCCTAAGTCTATAGACCTCTTAGCATCCGCCTATATAGGTCGGGTAAATTTAGGCGGATTGTTGGATGGCCTGCTAACAGCGATGGATACCACAAGCAATGTTGTAAGGCAGGACATATCCATATAAGATGTACGATTCAGATTTCAAAGTTTCCAAGAAATTTGTTCAGATCCGACGTATGTGTATATCGTCATGCAACTACGATAGCCCCGTTCCAACCGATTGCAAAAGAGTCAATGACAAGTTCCCATATATTATATAACCGCGATGATCCTCGCCGTGAGTCTTCGCCATTTAGCGAAATCCTGCCCAACTTTCAACTCTCCAATCTCTTGACTCCGACGATGTCAAGTTGAGCGCGGTTGGACGATAATCTAATGTGAGAGAGTATGAAAAGATAGGCAAGCAAGAGAAGGGATGACCGGGCCTATCGCTAACATACTATAGAATACTGCACCACAACTACCCACCCTCCAAAAAGCTATAAACACAACCCAAACCTCCGCTAATCCGTCAAACAATAACACACTGCAAACCTGCTGCAAATATGTTGGCCTCATAGAACTATGAAAAACCATACGAAGGAAAAAAAAGTCTCTAACCTAAGTAAAATTATTGATCTCGTATATCCCCTCTCCCCCTGCCCCAACTCAATAATCCCCGTAATCGCGGACAGCAACAAATCCAAAGATTACGCAATAAGAAAGATAACAACAATCATCACCGAAATACCCTTGAACAGGTGACAAACGCAACGATAAGACTTTTTATCATTTATGAATCTAGCCTATACCCAATCCCTACCCCATCCCGTATTTGTAAAACTTCCTAAACGCGTTTCCACGACTTCCTAGACCGATATCCAAGGCTCGCCTAAGACGCCAGCGCCTGTAGATATCATCTTACCTCAGCTATAGGTAGATTATAGATCCACAAGAAAGACAGTCGATGTCGCAACTCACAAGGCCATGAAAGTTCCTTCTCGCCTTCAAGGGATCCATAAGAAGCCCTAGCGATCCTAATGATCAAGTTTGTGACCATGACGACGCAACGTAACTCACGGGTAGTGTTCTTGTTCGATTTTGCTCAGGACTACAGCCCTTCGTCAATGCTAGAATTATGCTTCGTTTCTATCCAACACCGATTGTAGTCCTCGTGTGGGTCATCCGTAGGTTCCGAAGGCGACAGGCTGATCCGAAGATAGATCGCTGCGTTCTCAAGATCGGAGGGTCGGTCTTTCCAACACGAGCTCATCCTTCCGTAAGATCTTCTGATGTGTCCCGTTTCCAAGATCTGACATATCCTCAAATAATCGTTGTATTCCGGTATAAACGCTAGGGACCATGCGAGTAAGATCGAAAATGTTCCATCGGAAGCTCGGAGGGAGGTCATGCGAGAGCGTCAAGCTAATAGCGACCTTGTTCCTTCGTCGATTGTTGGGTATAGCGGAGATAGTATAGGTCGTGTTCGTAGGATCTTGTCGGGGTGGTGGCGGCACGAAGTGCTTTCGCATTCGCGGAACTGACTGCTGGTGGCAACAGTAAATCATGCTCGTTTGTTATTATCTCTAATCTTCAGCTGCTGCTTAATCTCGTCCTTGAAATGTTGGAACAGCGAAGGTCCTTTGCCTACTTTCCGGTCAGTACTCAGTCGGCGAGGAAGTTGTTGCATCCCATCTCACGTTCTAATTTTGTGCCACCCAACTCCTCCATGGGCGTTCCATGTTGGATTCTGTGAACAGTCTTCGCAACCTTACCGACTCCGCGGTGAAATGTAGGACTGGAGAGCAGCTGGACGGATGGTGAGTCTTGTGCAGGTTACGTGCATGAGATGCCTACCTACCCGTGCAACCGCCCATACCTATACATAGACTGTCAGCAATGGCGACATGGTCCTGGAAGACATTCACGCACCTCGAATGCTCTAATGAATGGCCACATCATACTGGCCACGACGGTTGTGCAGGTGTTTCAGCGGTGCTTTTTGGTGTATGGTGTATGGTGTACGAGGAGGGGCAGAGGGAGGAGTGGCTATTGGTGATGAGATGGTCGGCGCGGCGGTTAGAATAATTTAGATGGGAGATCCTTGGACTGCGACTTTGCCTCTACCCAGGACCACGGAATGGGCTGTACTGAGTATGGTATAATTCTTAGTACGATCCCTTTCTATTCTTACTCGCCCATCATGTCTCTCGGTATCTCTATAATGCCTGTCCTTCCCAGCTTCTCTCATTGCCCCACTTCGCATTCTTCACCATCACTCCTATTCCGGTTGGTAGCCAGTGCCAGTACAAGAACACTGCTGCCGCCTATTCTCCTGGACTCCTAGACTCCTAAGGTGCCCTCCCACAGCCTGACGAACATAACCTGTTCAGGATACACCCTGCCGGAACTCTCTCAAATACAAATCACAAATACACCTCTCAACTCGTCTCGTCTCATCGCAACGCCTTTTCCGCCACCATCCCTCCTACGACAGACTCGTAGATCATCTAGATACTGCATTGTGAGCAGCCCAACTGCTCCATACAAGCTGGCGCGTCTCGCACTCCCCACTCAGGCCATCAAAAAACGAGCATCCAGCCTCAAGCAATCAGCGCGAACACAATTGCAAGCGCTACGGCGCCCTGGCGCAGGCACGGGACAAGATTTCACCATTACCAATCGAGACATTTCAACTTCGCCGTCTATGGAGGTCGAGTCAAGTGGCAACTCTTCTGTGGATATATCCACGCTGGCTGCAGATGGACAAGCAATGGAAGAATCGAGTCCGGGGCCCGTGTCGCCCGAGGATTCCATGCCTGGGTTCTTGAAGCTATCGCGTGCTGGTGGGTATAATACAATGAAGGGGAACAGGAACCTCATTAACGCGTCCCTCAGAAATCCACAACAAATTCATTGATCTCGAATGGCAGCAACGCAATCGACTGGCCAGAGGCGGTATATATAGCCCCGAAAACGCCTCGCAATGGGCGCGTCTAGCAAATGACGAAACCGCAAGAAGAAACAGATACATGAATGTCGATCCTTTCGTCCAAAACCGAGTTCCCCTTCGAGTTCCAGAGGGCCACAGCGACTACATAAACGCCTCCTTCATAAAACTTTCGAACACAGTATCAGGCACAAAGAGAGAGTTTATAGCAACGCAAGGTCCAAAAGAAGGAATGCACTCACACGTCTGGAGAATGATATGGCATGAATGCGCAGATCCTGTGGTGATAGTGATGCTCACGCAAACATACGAATCTGGACGAGAAAAATGCTTTCAATATTTCCCTTATGATATGACAAACCCTGAACTTCCCATCAATGAAGAGGACGAGTTTGAGGATGGTTTCATTGCCACGCTCACGCTCAAGAGTATTACGGAGGATAAAGCGACGAGTTCCACGATCCGGGAAATGGAGCTCACAACTGCAGATGGTCAGGCGAAGAAGGTGTGGCATATGCTTTTTGGTGGCTGGCCGGATTACTCCATCCCGGAAGGCGAGGATATTAACGGCCTCGTCCGCCTCGTCGATTTTTCCGCCTCTAAAAACCCCGCCATTCCAGATACCGACCGAACCGCACCCCGAGTCGTCCACTGTTCCGCCGGCGTCGGTCGCACAGGCACATTCATCGCGCTTGATTGGCTGCTAGCAGAATTTCGAGAAGGCAGATTCGATAATATTGAAGAGGGTAAAGATCCAATTGCCGATATCGTGGATGATCTCAGGGGACAGAGGATGATGATGGTGCAGGGGGAACAACAATTTTTTTTCCTGTACGATGTTATTAGGCAGCTTTGGATTGATAGACAGACGGGCAATGAAGAGCGACTAAAACTTGATGGTGCGAGTTTGAGTCCGGAGGAAAAGTTGAGGGCCGAGTTTGAGCAGGAGATGAAGGATAATGCGGAGAGGATTTGATGGGAAATTGGGAAGGGTTAGATGCGCGATGTGAAACGCATGGAATGAGCTAAGGAATGATATGGTTTAACATGGCATGGCATGGCATGGCATGGTAAACGGGATAACTGGGCATTCTGGCATCGCTTGGTTGGGTCTTGGACGTGTGGTGGGCAGGAACAATATCTGCATGGTTGGAGTTTTGATGATTCTTTCTTGAAGCGAATTCAAGCATGGCGAAGTGTTGATCTTCTGGTTGGGAACGCACACTGCTGCGGCGGTCATTTGAGGTTCATAGTACTTACTTCGTATGAGACACCCTTTTTGACAGCCCCTTGGCCTAAGGGAATGTGGCAGAGGTGAGTCTCTATTATAGTGAGAGGATTGAATAGAAGATAGTAAGCATCCCCTCGAGAACCGTCTCGCAACCATTCTCCGTTGAGGAAGACAATATAGATGGATTCTTGGCATCGCAATCCGCGGGCTCCGGCGAGGCCTCCCATTGAGTTTATCATACCACTATGATGTAAAGCTAGCCAGCACAGCCAGCTCATATGGGGACTAGCGCCGCTGACTTATTCGTAGATCTCTCACAAGGTTGGATCGAAAGGCAATATGACAATCTGGAGATGAGCGCTGTTCACGGTCTTGCCAGATGTCGGAAACCGCGGATCAGATACACAGTATGCCAGACTGTACGGTTTATAAGAGATTTGTGTTTCGATAGTGACGCTTCACTTGCCTCTCCTTCAAAAATGAAGTGCTTGCTTGATACACTTCTTCCCGACCTGTGGCGGGTTAGAGAGTCTTAGGCGATGAGGAGATTATTGGGGATGAGGATGAGGATGGGGATGGTGGGCTGGTGGAGGAGTGATGGAATGGAGAGTGAGTTTTACACAGTACGCTGATGGGGATGATGAGGACATGGTCAAGGGTATTCACCAAGATTCCTCGGGCTGGGGTTGAGAAGCAGGAAATGCTTGTCCGTTTGGATCAAGGTGGATCAAGGTGGATAAGAGGTGGGGGTTAGGTGGTGGCTGTTGCTGGGAAGAAGTTGGAGAGCATATTAAGTTGAGCGGTAAGTCAAGTTATCCTTCGGTCAAGTGGTGATGATGCTGGCCTCCCAGTGATAAAGAGACTCAGCATACTCCTTGTTTGAACATGTTCATCACTGAATGGACGACGGTTTTCGATCCGGGAGGTGAGTGAGGCGTTTGCTGACCTGTAAATAGGTATCGGATGAGTTGACCGATATGCGGGAAACGCACCCTTCGTATTCATCGCATCGCGTTTGCTCTCTTCCTGCTGAGAAGCTTCTTTCATGCTGTCGTTCCCGCATGGATCCGGAGACTTGACATCGTTTGACCTGACCTCGACTGACTGAGTACAAGTGCTATGTAGCTCGCCCGCAATGACGATCTACACCCGACCCTCGTCTTAACTCATTGTAGAGGACATATCTCTACGGCTATGGCGGTCTTACTCCAAATTCCTATTATAAGGTGGTCTGGTATCTCACAACCCCCACAACCATTAACCTGCCAACGCATGCTTGAGGTTTTTATAAAGTTTTATAGTAGCCACAGAAATGTCGAGTGTCCGGATCCGCCCGCAGCCGACATTACTTGACGCAATCCTGATCGGCGGTAGGTCGTGCACCTGCGGATCTCACGCAAATAGCGATCGGGAAAGTTGTTATCGAAAACGATATCTACTGGCGACCCCACTGAGGTGACTGCAAGGGTTCTTACCATCTCTTGCTTTCGAATTGGTCATGGTAGACTGCGAGACGAAAGAGGTATTACATTGACTTATTGAACGTACTTTTCTTTGCTGACTCGAATCAGGCCCGTTGGATCAGTGAAATGGTTTGGCAGGTATTTAAGAATGTCGAAGAAATAACTTTGACTTATGCGACAACGCCCGTAGTCTCCAAAAAACTACTCTTATGGCAACGGAGGAGACGAGGATTTCAACGGTGAGTCACTCTTTTCGAAAGAAAGAAAGGCGATGAAACTGACACCTTTTCTCTTCATGATGAAGATTTCGGGCTGTACGCATCTATCTACCAATGCAGGAGAACGTCGCCATGGTTTAGGTGCACATCCAGCTCTCAAAAGGCATCAACAACACATCACGGATTCTTGATGCGCGTCGACTATGGTAACTATGTTTACTGGAGGATCGGGACAACGATGACAACGCAACACGAACGTTTGGGCCTATCATGTCGAGGTGCAGACTCTGGGGGCTCGGGCTTGCACCTCCAAAGACGTGCTCGGGTTTTTGTTGTAAGTCAGACCTCCTCGACCGGAAAACAGATGAGGATGCTTACTGCTTTGGTATAACCATGAGAATCTCATCATTGTCACGCATCTCGCCTCCATGTCTTTTCGGGCAAGGAAGACAAGAGCTGAGGTGAATCAAGACTTGCAACACGGCGCGACAGACCTTACCATCCCGGAAGCCGCAAGCGACACTTATCGACTTCTTGTTCACGATGTAGCCTCTTTTGTTTACCCCACGCGCTAGAACCAATTTTTTTTACCGGAACATAACGGCATCCACATGGCAGTGCGGCTTGTTTCTTTTTTTCCTGGCAGCCTCAAAGCTATTTATGGGTTTGGAGGAGCGAAAGAGGAGGTTTCCAGCAAGATAAGTATTGGGAACATACCTAGGCCTACTACTCTTGCCGCCTCCAAGTCCACCCAGAAGACATCGACCAAGAATCTTCGGCCCAATGTCGAGTTCACAATCGGCTGCAAACCTTCGAATCGAGTAAAAGCTATCGGTACACTTCTCGTTTGATCTCGGTAACTGGACGAGGAAAGGATCGGAGAACGCCATGTGGTTAGTGACTACTTGTTTCTAGTTTGGATTAATGGTGAAGCTTACTTTGATAGAACGAAGGATGAATGAAGTTCTGACCACGAAAGAGCAAACGGAATTTCAAGGTATGACATGTTCTCCATTACCAGCTCGATACAAATAGAATTCTTATAACTCCTCCACCCTCACCTCTCTCTCGTTGTCAATCTTTTTTCATTTCTTTTCTAGATTCTTTTTTCCTATTTTTTTCTTTGTTCTCAACTTCCTTTCTTCCCAAACACACGCTCGCTGAATTTACAAGTCAAGCCAACAGAGCTATATCTTACAAGTCTATCTCGCAAGTCGATCTTACAAAAAAAAACCCATCTTCAACATAGGAAATAGCCGCACAATCATCCATCAGCCCGGAATCACCATCCAGGGATCTGTCGGTAACGGAGGTTCCAGCCTTCATAGATCTTGAACAAGGTGAGCGCAAAGTTGTCCCCGATTTCGCGCCCTTCGTCGGTGCCATTATCGGAAAGAGGACGGAATTCGAATCTTCCAACCAATCCAGCAATGAGACAATGGAGTTGGTCTCGAGCGTATTGCTCACCTAGGCAGCGACGAGGGCCACCGCCGAAAGTGAGAAGGGAGTAAGAGTGACGGGAGTCGCCTTTCGACTCGTCGAGCCACCTCTCTGGTCTGAAAGTTCGAGCATCAGGTCCCCAGAGCTTGGGGTCACGGTTCATGGTCCATGGAGAGTATACGACCGCAGTTCCTTTGGGAACGTCATATCCTGCAAGCTGGGCTGGCTCGTTACATTCTCGCCAGAGCAGAGTGTTGATAGAGTGGTAACGAAGAACCTCTTCGACAAATGCTTTGAGATACGTCATGTTGCGCATCTTGAGTTCGGGCGCTTCGTCGTTAAGAAACTCATCGGGGGAAGAGATGTTCGACCTGACCTCGTCACGAATTCGGGTTTGCCAGTCGAGATGACGAGACAACAGATGGAAGGCCCAGAGGGCTGTGCCGGTAACTGTCTCTGTTCCTGCCGCAAAGAAATGGATCGTTTCTTCAACCAAGTCCTGATGGGAAAAGTGGCCGGATTTGACGAGCTGATCAAGTAGGTCATCTGGTTGTTTGCTTGCCTGGTCCTTCTTGGAGTCGTGCACACTCCTTTCGCGGTCGGATACGATGCTTTCAGCGGTCTTTCGTGCCAAGCCCATAATTCCATGAATAGTCTTCACCGCGGGAATTGGAAGGGCTAGAGCGATTTGTGCGCCAACGAAGGATGCCGCTTTCAAAGTCAACTGACCCTTCTTTGTCGTTTTCCACATTTCGATATATGTACGACCGAACCTTTCTTTGGGATCACCAAGTGCGGTGGAGGACTTCACTTTTGGCTGTCCAATTTTGCTGAGTGTGTGAAAGGAGGTGCCGAATCCAAAGTGACCGATCATATCGAGACTAGCTGCGTGGATGAGCTTCGACAAACTCGTCAAACCGTCTTTTGTCGTCTCGCTCTCCTTGACAGCGGGAGCTGGCGCCGACGATCCATTCACAACCGCAAAAGTATCGAGCATTTTAACAGTGGTCTGCCACATTTCTGGGAATTTCTTCTTCAACTGTGCTGGAGCGAAGGCTGGACTGGTCTGCTTGCGTGCTTCTTTGTGCTCCGACCCCTCCAAAATAAGCAGGCCATGACCGGAGATGTTGTAGACTAGGGCGCGCTGGAGGTCAGGCTTGATGAATTTGTAGACTGACGTTGATAGTAGGTCCTTGGCCGCCTCTGGGCTGGCGACGAAAAGGCGTTCGCGGTTGAAGAGACCATAATACCTGATTAGGCCATTGTGTGGGAGCGTGTCGATCCATTCCTCAATTTCAGGAACTGGAGGCTCATGGAGAAGCCTGAACCAGACAAATCCTTGATTTGGTTTGGGAATGTGTCGAATTGGACTGAAAAGAGGTGCGAGGTGTAACTGGTAAAGCATACGAAGAACCAATGCCGCGGCGACAGATGCGCCGACGATGAGAATCGGATCCCATTTGAAAGATGAGCTGATGCTGAGTAGAGTGTCCATGATGAATTGAGGAAGAGTTAGAACTTGGTGTCGAATCTCAGTCACCGTGTACCTGAGGTATAAATATTGTCGTTTCGGCAATGCTCCATACGTAACGCCAAGAATCTGCGAAGTAAGTCCGACCCATCTTCGACTTGTACGGGGTCTCCGTTGACGACGCACAACCAAAGATAGACAATCCCAGGCAAGCGAGACGGATTGGAATCTGGGCTGGAATTCCTTTCTAGCCAATCAGTGCCTCTATAACCCACTCCTTTCAAGACTCGTCAAGGTTCGATGGGTTGTCTCCGGACCACAAACGAGCATTCGATCAATCTATCCAAACCACTGCATCATTCTCGTTCATGGCACAGTCAGTGAAGATGCAAGAGGCGAGGAGTTTGCCGCGAGCCCATGTGCAATCGACGGCATTTTCCAATTAACCCCAACCACTACATCATGCTCATACTCGCATACGCAACAGACTTCAACAGGACTCGAGTTGGCCGCAGGACCACATGGAATAAACCAATCTATTGAAACGAACCCATCATTCTGGTAGACGGAGCTCGTCAAGATACGATGGATTCGCCGAGAGACCAACGCAATCGACAATATTTTTCCATATATCCAACCAGCACATCATTTTTTCCCACGATCATATGAATGCGGGTCCTCGAAATAACCGTCTCGGTTCTAACTTTTGAGCAATCCGTCTCATCTCCCGTACAAGCCCTCACACGGCTGCTAAGTTCGGTCGGCCGTGGGAGTGAGCGGGGTGGGGGCGTGTGGGAGAACGCAGCGGCGGTCGGTAAACACCGAAAGAATATCTGGCAGGCAACCCTTGTCTCTGCTCCGCCACGAGGTGGGGTTGTCCAATCCATGTCCGCCAAGAGCTGCCGAACCAAGCTGCTTCGCGGATATATTTGCCAACTACCAGCCTTACCACAGTACCGAGCCCTACCGCCCCCGCAAGTTTGTTAAGCGAACTTCTCATCAGCAATGGGCTGAACAAGCCCAGCGATCATCCCGACGAATTGAATGAGTCGGCTTTGGCGATGTCATCCCCCACTTCCCTGTCGGATAGGGGTCATTTATTCAATCACATCCGGAAGACGTTTTCGGACTGCAATTTTTGGGGTGGCTGAGGCACTGCTCCACCTTTGTCCCCAGAATGTGCACACGCGTCAGAGAATATAGAATTTTCTATAATCATCGGTGAAATCGGAGTTGAACTTTCCACTGGATCGTTCCCATCGGAGCGAGTGCTCAGATCGTTCTCTTAGCAGAAGTAAAGCTTCACGCCAACTTCATGTTGGAGAAGAAATCATGCGCAGGACAAAGTTCTGTCCGCATCGGTTGAATCAACTCCAACACCTGCGCTCCGTCATAAGATCAATCATCGGCAGAAGATATGAGTGAAGGGCATGGCAACGTGTATCGTTCTCGTTTTGGAAGAATCTATCTAGAGCTTGCTCCTCACTTCTGACCTGCAGGAATTACAACTCTCCAACCCCGGCTTCATCAGACACCGTGACAGCGATGCCTGCTCATCTTGCTATTACATACTACCGAATCTTCTCCCGATCGGCTGTAACGGATCTGCCTCTCGCACGTTCCTCGCTTCGCAAAAAAAACTAAGACAATGACCAATGACTTCTTCTCATCCTCAACTATTGGCAAATTTGGACCAACTCCGGATCTTCTGTCCGTATCTCCAAAAGAGAATCGGAAAAGGGAGGAGGACCAAACAGAGACCACCCACAACGGAACCTCCCAGATGCATCCCTGCGTCGCTGAAAAGACTCGTCGCGTACAGAGGGAACCCTGCTGCAAACGCGGAGCGTACGAAATTGTTAATGGCTAACGCACTGTTCGCGTCGGCTAGGTATACCTCGATAATGTACACGACTCCCGACATGAAAACCATGACTGCTCCGCAGCCGATGAAAATGCCGGATAATGCTTGCGGAACCCAGCTCATCGCTGGATTTGATGTCCAGGTGAACCAAAACATGCCTTGATATCGGTCAGCGAAATGCTTGTATCGAGCAATGGGATTAAACACCTACCTGCTGGCAAAAGCAGAGAGCCGACAATCATAGGAGGCAGACGTGTCTCAGGCACGTGGCGCTTGAGCTTTTGGAACTGTGCAGTTACATGGTAGATACTGTGTATTGCCAGTAGAAAGCAAGCCACAGCAACACCCAACAGAATGCTCAGGAATGGAAGACTCGACTTCACGGCCCCCCATTTACGGTATTTCCTGAATGAGAGTGGATATATCGTGAAAGTCAGGTAGATGATTCCATACACCAGACTCATGTATAACGTCAAGAATATCAGCTAGCAAAATTCGTCAGCCAGTCATCTTTACCCAGCCATCTGAAGGAAAACTCACAATCGGTTCTTGTACAAACATAAGAATGGGCTTCGTGAGGTATTTCCGCACAAAGGTTGAGAGCTGCAACGAGCCGCCCTTATTTGCGCTGGGCGCCAACGCACCACCCTTTTCTCTTTGCTTGCGCATCTTGCGGCCCTTATGTTTCAAGATGACCGACTCCTGTGTCTCTGGAGTCACAAGAAACGCAGGCACCCCAAACACGACACCCGCAATCAGCGTCACCCACGAGATCCACGCTCGACCAGCCCGTTCTTCAATGATACTCCCAATAATCGGTCCCGCAGCCGGACCGCAAAACGTAGCCATGCTGAACAGCGCCGTCGCGATCCCTCGTTCTTTGGGAGTAACAAGGAAATCAACGAACATGCCACCCAGAATAGCCAATGCCGAAGAACCGGCCAAAGCGGCCAGGAAGCGAAAAGTGAGGAGCGTGTAGATATCCTTGGCTACTGCGGTGGGAATCTGGAATATGCAAAATAATGCATATCCCAACCAAAGCGGCCGTGTCTTTCCGTAGAGTTCTGATGCGGGACCCCATAGCATAGGACCAAAGGCGAATCCGAAAACGTACAAAGAAATGCCCAGACGAGAAACTGTGACGGAGACGTGGAATTCTTTCTGGATGTCTAGCGTTGCGGCGGAGTAGACGCTGCTACAGAAGGATACCATGAATGTTATCAGAGAGTTTGTCAAGACGATGCTCCATTTTCTGGAAGTGGTCCAGTTTGTTGGTTTTTCGGGGTCGTTTGGACCTTTCCAGTCTACGTGCAGATTTCCCTCGTCGTCGATGCTTATGCCTTCTGTGTCGGAAGACGATGGCGAGCGTGATTCCAATTTTTCCATTGCTGATCTGGTGCGCTCCACAGATTGGTTTGTCAAGTATTGTCTGAAGATGATGATAATGTCCGGGGTATATCAGAGCGTACAAAAGAATGCGATAGCAGCGATTTTGTCCAGGGAATCGTAGGATGGCGCCTCAATTCTGACCTCATCGAAGGTCTTATACATCCCCATTCTTTCATTTTTTTTTGTTGTGTCATTACCCTACCTCAAGGGGGACACGACGTACAAGTTTCCATGGGAGTATCCTGGCGGGGTCACCGCGACAGGGCTGAGGTTGGATAAGGCTCAGATTGGTGATCGGCAACGCTAAAATTAAAGATCCGATGGCCAAGGATTGGATTTGAGACGATGTGGGGGTAGCGGTCAGCCACACCAGGGACTGGGATCGCTGACCCCAACTCCCATCCCGACAATTTTCAAGTTTCGGCATGCCGTGCAGGGCTGTAACCATCGGCTAATGTCTCCAATCCTCCACGCACGGTGGAACATGTCTGCAGTGGCACATACCTTGTCAGTGACGGATAATCTTGTTTCGCTTCAGTTTCCTGCACGCCTGGTATTTACTAGGGTGGTTTTGTGGTAAGTATTTCAAAATTCCATCGGGCCTATGCTATTTTGATCGCTTCAGGGATTTATACAAGGGCAGTTTTGCAGTGAAGTGGTTGCGAGTAAAGATTGGCGAGTCAAGGCCGCTCGACATTGAAAACCCGTTCTCGGATATAGGCTTCCCGTGGCCAACCAGGCACCAGGCATAGGGAGTACGTACTCTGTTGACGGTTTGGGGAGCTGGGCTCTTCGCCAACATACACTTTCAGGTCAAGGAAGTATGGTTTCACATGGCCATGGAGCACAATCTGTAGCGAGCTGAATGTTCCGAGATACAGGTTCCGTCATTCACCTTGCGGCAATGCTGTGAGTCCTTGCTCGATCGCGTTCCAGGGCTCTCCAATCGTCTTCCGTCATTCCTGGTGGTTGGTTTTGCACGTCCAAGTTATGAATGAACTAAGTACTGTTGACAAACTGACAGCAGCCACAAGAGTGCATAAGCTCAACACCCTAGATATGTTGGGAGAACGCCCATGATTTCTTTCGTCGTTGGTAATAAGTCGCATAGTGGTTGCAATGTCCGGAAATCGAACATGCACAAAATTGAAACAGGGACAAACAGGCCTTGCAATCGTCGGGGCGTCGGAGTCGGAGGCCTCCACGTCATCCACAGCTTCATTTATCTTGTAAATGATAGCTGACGACTGGCGATTATTATAACCCTTGCATAAATGAATAAGGAAGAGCCTCTCATCGGGTTCATCCGATGGGTACACGGGTCACAAAACGATCCGTGAAGTTACCGTTCATAGGCGACACTATCCGATGAATGACTCAGTCCCGCTCATTCCGTGTATAGATGAACGACATAAAATCAACGACCAGCAATGAATGCAGGGCCCGCGAAAGAGTTTTTCCAGATATCTGGTATGATTGACATCCTTGTTAAAAATATCATTATGATCTGCTTACCTCATTGCGCACCACCTTGACATTATCCGTGGCGAGAAGGGTTTTGAATGCCTTCCGCTCCCCGGAGTACTCCGTACTCCGGATCGGCCCCGAAAAAAATCCAACAAACCCTTGGGTCAGGCCTGGGCATGGTGTTGACTATCCTATCTCTTTCTCCTCCGCCAATCTCTTGTGAGTGGATGCCAGAGACTGTGGGGGAGCTGTTGTTCGATTTTGAGTCACGTGTAGCGACCAGGGTTATTGTCCAATGACATCAGCCGTAGAGTGAACTTATACTATCCATATAATCAGGATCAGCAGCTGCCAAGTCGCTGACACAAGGTAATTTCGCGAAATACTAGATCGGGTATCGTCCGATTATTTACAGCCCCAAGACTACGTAGCAGAGGAACCTATTCTTTGGTACGCCATGTCCGCAGGGGTGCAGCCACATCGGAAGGCGTTGTTCCTGGCCTTCAGGAGAATTCAAGTGTTGGACCTGCCCCATTAATATCCTTAAGTTGCTCTTCGTTCTTCCGTTGCTCAGAGCCATCGGCTTGTGAGACAAGACTCGATCTGCAGGGACAAATCGACTACTATGGATACTGGATCGAGGTGTACGTCAACCATGAAGTTCGGACTTATCGTGGCTACATTCGAACCGAAACGTCTCTAGAGGATGATGGCTCGCTTACACGATGGCTGGTAATCTCAAGACTTCCTAATCGACTTACCAGTGCATGGCTTACAGACGGTGAAGCAATGCGAAGCGAGGCAAATGGCTCACTTGAACGAGCACAATCGGAAACTGTGGATGGATAGAGATAGATCGATGAAATTTTACCATCTCTAATTCGAGCTTTGATCTACAACTCCCTATGCTATGACAGCAAACCTCCGGAGATAAGTTAGAACTGAGTGTTCTTCACTCCATCACGTGACAAGGCTGAGAAGGCTGTACTTTCTTTTTGTCTCCCACCAAGCTAGAGCATACTGCAGCTAGTAACTTAACATAACCAATTGAAATATCGTGCGATTAAATATTTTCGATCGAGATTCTACGAGCTCCCTTCCCGTGACAAAATGTCGACGGCAATTCATTCTTGACACTGTAATGAATGTCCATGCTTCTCCATACTGGCATGACAGACTGGCTTATTTGAGTTGAAGACAATATCAAATACAGCTCTTCTTCGTAAAATCAAGTCTGATTCCTTCTGGGTTCGATCCTGAATTTCGTGCTAAACATTTCTCATCTCATTTGGCCTGGTTCGTTGCATACGCAACTGGAACTTCCATTCTTTCAACTAAGATGCTTGGATAAGACCAATGTGGGACTTCGCAACAGCAAATGAGATCCCTTTTCAAGGTTTTTCGCATTCCATTGTCTATATTGACCGTCTCATACAGATTCAACCAACACAGTACTACTTTCTCAAACCCAGGGGTCATGAATGTGGAATGTCATTAGTACTCAGAAACGTCCGCCCCTTACTTACAACATCACTATACAAGAAGCTCCTCCCAGCTCCTCATATCAACAACCAATCCAAACTTCCAACAACTCAATCACCTTTCTCCATCAACTTCTTCCATTGACTTCTCCCATCGAGCCCTCCTCAACACCAGACATCCCAACCGCCCCCACAATGAAGTCCTCAATCTCCACCCTCTTCACAACCCTCCTCCTCATAACCTCCATCACCGTAGCCGCTACAACCCCAGATAACCCAGTCCCAAAATGCGCTCAAGCGCCACTAATCGCTGCTCTCTACAAGAGCAAATGTGGCTATGAAGGTGAGTTCCCGAATTTCCATACCTAACCAACCACCAATCTCTTCGATATACTTACTGCTATCCAGATATCCACTGCATGTGCACCAGCGACGTTATGCTTAAGGCGATGAATGTTGCAGTGGTCAAGGCTTGTAAGGAGGCGGATCAGAAGGCAGTACATGCATTCTATGATGAGCAGTGTACTGCGCCGAAGAAGAGAGGTGTTGAGTTTGCTGGGTAGAGAGGGGTTGTGGATTGCTAGAGCTTGAGATGAAACATTGAGGTGTGAAAGGTGTTTGGCTATCGGGTTAGCTGGGAATGGCGATGGGGGAGGTAATGTGGGGGAGAAAATTGCTTTGGGAAAAAATAGAGGGATTTATCAATACTTCTAGAATAGAGTCAGATACTACGATCATTTGCCTCGAATAAAAAGTTTACTAGGAGATATTATTGGTATTCGCTAGTACCTCATGCACTGAATGGAAACCTACGATAAAACAAGCCTAACTGTAAGACCTACTCTCTACTCTTCTGATACTATTATTCAAGTATCCCTTAGTCCTAAACAAGTGAACATGTAATACCTAGGAATCCTAGGCAAACTTCTCATCGGAAAAGTATAAACTTCCCTAAACCTCGACCTCAAACCTTTTAATGATTAGAAAGTAACTACTTATATTCCAACAATTTTATACCGAGTAGCTATAAGACCTTAAATCCGCTTCCGTTTCCTGTGTATACCTTATATCGTTAGAAAACCTACCCTAGTACAACGTACTTTTCTCCTTCGCCTCGTGCGCCTTCGAGACCCTATTCTAATAGTAGTAATCCAATTAGTAATGTTTACGCGCTATATAAAACCGATTTCCCTACATTGACCTCATCCCACTTGACATAGCCTATAAGCTGCTAAAACACAATCTCCTCATATGTTCTATTGCTTGTCGCTGCTGCGCTTCCTCAATTTGAGGCTTTTCTAGATCGAATCGTTAACTCTGTCTCTTTTCGCAAGATTGTAAATCGCGCCCAGTATCAAAGCCTTAGGAGAGTTGACAATTTCTGACATCGGTATATAAACAACAATTCGTGAACCAGACGGATTGCTTTGCTCGACATTTGATCAAGCCTTACAAAATGTGTATACAACTCCATGCTGAAGTTTGTCCAATCCAGAGATGGTGTTGAGTTGGACAGCTACACAGCCTGCTATTCAAGGGCATCTGTAGGCCGTAGGGAGACAAATCGAAGCGCATCTTTGAATTTGCCTACTGTGTGAGGCGGGAGGGATTCAACGTTGATTAGGCCTTGAAACGCGTATACGTGAGAACGCAATCGATTGAGATCTTTGTATTTCATTGTACGAGGTTATACTATGTAGGTATTTAGAAGTCTAATCGGTGCAGAGACTTCATATCCCTGTTCGTGCCAAGGATTCCAGAGCCAAGATGAAGACCTTCGAAGTCTAGAAAGCTGGCGCAAGTCGCGTTCGTCACAATTTCCGTCCTTTACTCTTACTACTCGTTCTCTTTCATCGATGTTCCAGAATTTCGAATGGATATGGCATACTACCGCGGTTCGAAATATGAACGCAATCCTGGGATTCTACGGGATTCATCCGATAGTAAGAATAGGAACATCCGAGACTGCAGGACAACCGGAAAGTCTTCGGACACCTCAAACTCGGCCCTCAATCTCGGATCTCCCGTGTCTGCGGGGTAGGAGAGATTAAGTGGCGCAGGCACTAAGCTACTATAATTTGTTAGCAAAAATGAAGATTCTCCTTACCTCTTTAATACGTAGTATTTAACCATATACCTACAACTACCATACTTCCTAATCGGGTTAAGATACGCCTTTTTTTATCGTTTTAAACGCTTAATCTCGTTAAAAATAAACCCTTAAAACCTAGCTAAAAAAGTAGCTACGGCCGAGGGCTCCTCCGCCACGGAGCCTATTAATCTCGTTACGCCAGAAGTTAGTATAATCGATCTTACCGACTTACTAATTAGTAATACTTTAGGAGGGTTTTAAGCCTAAATAAAGCTACTAATTACCACCCCCGACCTTTTTATAGCACTCGAAAAGCGTATTAAACAGGAGATTCCTACGGTTAAGTTAGATCTTGAAGTTATCCTACGCCCTCTATTTCAACTATACCCTTACCTTACTGAATACTTGGTTCCTTTCGTTAAAAAGAAGTAGGATAGTATTCCTATAAGTTACTTATTCCTACTACTATACGTCGGAGAGAAGCCGTTTTTTCTCGTACTATCTTTCGAAGATAGCTTAGATTACCTCTATAATTATGCCTTCTCTCAGGGCTTCGCAATCGTCGTATATAATCGGCTATCTGATAGATCCCGCCTTTAAGTCCGATGCGTATATTACGGAGAACCTCGAAATACATATAAACTTCCTAATTACAAAGGAGAGAAGATCGAGATTAATAGTAGGATTATTAAGAGGGTTTAAGAGAATACTATAATCCGAAAGGAGGGTTGCAAATAGGCTACCTAGATAGCCTATATTTAGGAAAGTCAGCGGCACGGCAAAGAGGGCAGAATGGTGTATAGAGTGACTTAAAATCGGCTTAAAAAGGAGCACTCTAGCTACCATAATATGGCCCTAGATCTATTCGTGTATATTAAGCATTAGGAGAGAGACGAGGATTACTAGAAAGTAGTTAGAATAGCTAGGGACTTCGCCAAAACTTATATAAAATACTATTAAGTAGCTGTACAGCTTTAACTCTACGGCCTTAAACTCCGTAATATAAAATAGTACTACAATCTCCGTGCTAAAGAATAGGATTCTCGGCTAATAGACTTCCTTAATAGTCTCTTTAATCTTCTTAAGCACTATATAGAAACCGATAAGGAGCGCTACGAGATTCGCTACTAGGTTCGCTATTCGTATTCGATAAGCCCCGAAACTAGTAAGGTAACTACTCGTAATGTCAAGTAGATTATATGGTAGATAAAGCGCTAAGAGGAGTTCGCTATCCGATTTATTACCGATTTCTATATACATATTAATGGCACCTTTAATACTAATAAGGAGGGCCTTATTTTAGGCCTTACTACCGGTATAGTATATACTAGTAATAGCTTCCCCGTGCTATAAACCTAGATAAAGTCAGAAAGTTTAGAAGCGTAGCTTTTCTTCTTATAATATATAAAGAAAATATTAACTTTAAGGAACCTCGAAGGTAGCCCTAAAGTAATCGTCTCTAACTTCGGTAAAGGCCTTACTACAGCGTTACTATAGTCGCTATTCGCCTATTACGGACAACAATATTGCTAATAGTACTATATAGAGGCGTTTAAAAAGGTTATTTTAAAGGCTACCGTAACTAAGGCAGAAGGCTCCTATACTATTCAGGAACGGAATGCTATTTATAGTAATAGTAAGCAGGAATACGGCTTGATTTAGCCCTGGTTAAAGTTAGAATCTAAGGCTAAATTAAGAGAGAATCGTGCAGCCCTAATAGCTATATTACTACCAGTTTACCGACGATATTTCGAGAATACGTAGCTTCCTCTTAAGCAGCAAATAGTTACCTATTTCGTTAAATTCTTCCCTAATCTAGGTGCCAACTCAACTCAAATTAGGGAGAGTGGTAATACTAGGATCAAGATCTATACGAGTAAGGATAACACGCTTAAAAAGTTATTTAAAAAATTAATAACTAGGGTAGCTACTCGGCTAGACTAGATTATTAAAAAGGAGCTTTAAGAGGACTTAAAAAAGCTTAGGATCTTACGGCTCGATCCGGCTTAGCGTACTATCTTTATAGAGATCTCTAGAAAGTATATATTCCGTAGGATGCTAGGTCTCTATAATACGTATATTCAGGCTTCTAGCTAAGAAGCTGCTCGCCTAGTAGGAGATCCTATAGTAATTAATAACTCGAAATTAGTAGAAGGGAGCTATTAATACGAGAATATAGCGAGGTTTAGCTTACCTTACTACTACTAGCTTTAGCAGTGCATTCTAACTAATCGTACGATACTAAAATCCTTTGTTCATCCTCGTTGGTTCCTTTTCAGCGTATTTGAAGCCGAGAGAGCGCTATAATAGGTTCCCTCGTAGAATATAGAATCTCTAAAACTAATAACTTTAATCCCGCTACGTAATATAGGCATAGCTTACCTTTTCTCCGAAATCTAAGCTCTTATATAGTACGTCGAGCTACTAAGTCAGCCAGTTCAAGAGAAAGTAGCTAAAGTCTTCGCTTAAAAGTATAATAAGATTATCTACTAGATAGCCCTTACTACGGAGGTTACTACCCTACTATTAGACACGGCTTTCAACGTGCTAAAAAAGGTATAGAAAGCTCCTCTACAACAGAAAAAGAGCTATAGCCCTACCGGGGTAAGATTAATGACGTCTACGGAAGCCTTAGAGAGAGAGATAAATATAAGGGTTACCGGATAGTAGAGAGAGGTTTTAGAGGTATTAGAGGATCCTAAGGTACTATTAATACGTTAGTAAAAGAGTGCTATAACGCGAAAGAGGAATAAGGAAGCTAGAAAAGCTGTAGTAGCTTTAAGGGCTTTAGTTCCTACGGCTTTATTAGAAAGGGTTTATACGGTAGCCGAGGGCGTAATTAAGAGGGTACGACGTGCGCGAAAAAGCTATAACTATACGGCGCTTCTACGCAATGAAAGCCCTGCAAAAAGGGCTCGGATTAAGGGAGATACTAAGGCTGTAGAGGAGGGAGAGGCTTTGCTATTAAGGCCTACGGTAGCGAAGATTATACGTGGTAGTAAGTTTAAGAGAGAGAATAGGCTTCTATAGATACGTTACGTTATTTAGAGATGAATTATTTTCGCTAAGAAATATGTGTGGCTAAGTGACTGCGCCTCAGGATTCTCCCGTGCGCATTGGCCCACAACGGGAGATCCGAGATTGAGGGCCGAGTTTGAGGTGTCCGAAGACTTTCCGCAGGACAACTCTGTACTCCGTACTGATGCTCGGTCACTACCTGGTCCTTATGCTTGATATTTCGATTGCTCTGCCGGCTTACAATCCTGGGCAAAATGATCGCCTGCTACTACCGAGACTTCGGCGGAATTCGAGCGACTGGTCTCCGAAATGGAGGGAAAGTCATATTATTACGCCTCCATCAATCAGCTCGGGTATCTGATGAGAATGAATTTGAATAAGGGAATAATAAGAAGAAATACTTGGCGACGCGTCACACTTCACGGCACACAGCTTGCGTTCCTTCGTTTCGGACATATCATCAACAACAAATTCATTACTGATATGAGAGTCCCGGCTTCGCGGTTGTCCCTGGCGGGTAAATACTGTGTATCACTTGGACCCAAGTCGAAAATTCACCGATGGAATCCGATGGTATCGGCGTTTGAGTCGAGACGTACCTCCTATCCAAGCACTGGGAGAATATTCGGGAAATCCGATGAAAAAGATCGGGTATGTCTTTAGCATTGCCGAATTCTTGGTACATCCTCGTCGCTACCCAGTTCGGCGAAAGCGATGCCCCTGAAATCATCCAGTCCAGCTGACCGATCCCCAAGAGCGTGGTACTAACAGTATGTATACTATGACGTTCTCGAAATTCTACTGTGGTAAGTGGTTGGTTTGATGAAACGAGGCTCAACTCCATCAGGGCCAGTAAACTCTGACAGAGATAGGAACGTGTCAGCCCTATACCTTGACCCTGATCTTTTCAAGACCAAGAATAGATACACGGATGAGTACTGTGCTCAATGCAGGTGCAGCTTCCGACGAATGGGCGTTTGCAGGGGCTAATAAGCGAGAACGTGTTGCCCGACTACCCAATAATTATGTGTCCGCGTAACACTGGAAATCGTACCATATAGTACGCAGTCCGAGAAAAACCCGGTAGCCGGTAGGCTGTTTCCAACGCTGTGGTTCTTTAGATGGCTCCCAAATCAGCTGTGTTTGCTCAGCTGAAACACTCTTCACAGCTGATACCACAGTACTTGCGAATTCAAGATACTATTAAGATTGTCAGCATGGGTTGGTTTACGATCAGGGCCGAGCCAGAGGATGAGGTGTAGAAGAAAGCCGCGCGGAAGATACGTGTTAGTGCAGGTATAGCACTGCGGTATGTTTGATCTGTACTCATATTATTAGACACAGACTTTCAATCCCCCAACTGCACAAGGTTCACCCTCATATGAAATCACTGCGGCAAATTCGAATCTGATGCATAAGAAGAACCAGCTTTGAGTAATAATCATGTCTCATTCACCACTTTACCACCGCTACATAGACAACAAATCTCTCAAACCTTTCACTACTATTAGAATTCAAGATTCGATCTTGCCCGCAACTTTTCGTAACCTTGCGTCGTTAGGATCTTCTCGCGTAAGCATATACTATTATTACTCAATTGAATAGTGTCATCGGTGTGCGTTGTTTTGCTTATTGGAATCCTGTGTACAACACGCGTCGAGATTTGAGGAGACTGGGTGATAGCCCCCTAGGAGTTGTCTCGAAGGGGGCTATGAATTACAACGTGCTATACGGGGGGTTTATCAAGGTATTACGGGATTATACCTCGAGCAATAGTACCTCCAATTGAGCGTGTCGTAGATTATATACCGTCCGCTATTATAGCATGTATATGTCAGAACGAGGTGCTAATTTTGAGGGCACTATTCTAGTGTAAAACCGATAACCGATAACCGATATCTAAGACACAAGACTCTACTCCGTCTCGAGCTACTAAATTCAATTGTCTGAAACACTTAGGCGCCCTTTACGAAATAGTTATTCGAGGACCACTATGCTCCAAAAGCGCCTCAAAGAAGCGCAACGAAAGTACGATAGCACAACGATAATTTAATAGTAGATTTGTACGAGATAGAGGAGTAGTAATACCGTTTTTCATACTATAAGATTATCATCGCGTATCTATTAAACAGCGGCAATCTGCATCATTTTCGGTAATAAGATATAGTGCTATCCATAATAGGGTTTGAAATACACTTCGCAACGTCTACGTCGTAATATGATTATAGATTTCAACTCTATCCGTAATTTATCGAATTAGTATAATTGTTTCCTAAGATAATACGACCTTTCGATATCCTAAGTATTATAATACTTGATACGTAATGCAAGCAGATTAAACGCAAGTCTCAACCTAGGTCTTAGGAATGAAGTATATCATTGAAGAATTTACCGTCTTTGTATTTGGGAAAGCCATAGAGAAAAGCGGCATAATCAAGTCTAATCTTTCCATATCAATCTCAATCTAGAGTTAGGGCCGCTCTAGACTTCTCCAGGTCACTGAAATCTACGACGAGAATTATAAAGAGATAACGTAAGGGAAAAAACAAGAGATATTATCGAAATCTAGGTCCCGAATTCATTTCAACCCCCGACCCATAATACCCTTTTTTCTCAAAGACTTCTAACATTTTGGTCCTGTCGAAGGGCGTTAACTTTGGATATAAAATTGGAAATGATTGGGATATTTTCACTGTAGAAACATCAATTAAAGATACGCCCATCCATCGAACTTAGCGAAGGATTTGCGAACGAGAAATTCTTTGTTATATTAATTAGGGTTTGGTTTAGCCTCTACGACATACATGCATTAGTTCGCGTGTTACTATTTTCTTTCAGCGTTATTACTTACATAGAACATGTTATACCTCCTTAAATGCCAAATAGTAGATACTAATATACTAATCACAATCAACTTAAGTCTATTAGATCTTTACAAGTACCTACAGCTACAAGCAAGCGTTCGTCTTTGACCGACATACAAGTTGTGATGCAATCGGAACATAGTTTCACTGAGTCAATGTATATTACTCGAGCTATCCCTATCAGTGCGAGTGATACTTTAATGCTCCATTATAATACGCAAGTTATTACCAATAAGCGTCTGACTAAAGTTACGGCCAATCCAAAATTTGCACATCGATTCACGAAGAAGGCTGGCTTGGATCGGAGGGGTCGGTGCGAAGCGAGTTATACTTTAGAAGATAGCCATGGATATCGCGGGTACTGTTCTAGATATTTTCTGTTACGGAGATTGTCTTCGATGACAATGTTAGATGGCTGGCCGGTTGCCATTGTTCTTCACATGATCAAGCACCTTAAAATCTTTAAGCTCTTAGCCTTCTAACGTCTTCAGACCGTTTTCTCGTAGACTGGAAAAGAGATCCACAGCCTCATCAAAGAATTCGTGAGTATTATAGCCGGTATCGTCGACTCTGCCTTTCAAGTTATCCCAAAAGTCCCTCATATCGTTATAGCTACCCGCTACTCGGTGGCTTTCAAGAACCTCTTCACCGGAAAATGGATACGAGCAAGAGGTTTTTGAGCCAGTGTAATCTTTCTAATCTCTAGAGCAGTCTTCAGTGTCTGTATACTACTAGCGAAGTGCCGGCCGAATTTTATACCTCTTAATTCGAATCAAGCAGTCACGAAGAGGCAGGATGTCTCCGTTCCAAGAAGTGGAGGCAAAGTCCACAATGTTGCTTAATATTTTTCTTTGGGGGTATCTTAGCATCCTATCCAAGACGGGGATTCGGCCGGCAGTTTTTTGTTCGTAACTGTAAACCTGGATGGACTGCTGCATTTGACACTCCACTAGGCGTCGCTCATCTGCCGGCATCCCTTCGTAGGCCGGTGGTAGTTTCAGCACGATTTCGCCGTTGTAGTCGAGAAGCCGTGGTGCTCTTGCTCGGAGAATGAGAGGCCCCACCCAGCAAAACTGCCAGTCAATGACGCAGGAAATTTTTCCCTCATGAATGAACAGGTTACCAGTGTGAAGGTCGAGATGCCATAGCATTGGTGCGAGTAATTCAGGTTGTTCCGGAAGTAATTGAGCAATAACACTGAGATGCTTGTCAAGCAGGTCAATATGGGCTTGCGGGCAGCTCTGGCCTTGGAGGCGTCCCACCGCTTCATGGTTGGCGGTAAATCTTCAGCATAGCGACGTAGCCAAGCGATCTCGCGGTGTCCGATCGCTTCAACGTATTCGTGCGCACTAGTCCCTTCGGTGAATGTCACATTCCCATGTTAGATTATCACAACGGAAGCTGACATACATGGTCCGCGATCAATAACCATGTTTGCCCTCTGTTTCTCCTAGAACTCCCTCTCGACTGTGGGACCAATGACGAATCTTTTTGCTGCGTCTGTCCTCAGGCTTTTCGGGACGCTAGCGGTGACTTGTGCGGTCTCACACCCGGGAAAGCTGTCCTTCTTATAGTAGAGCGTACCATGTCTACAGTTTCATTAGAAGCGTCGTTATAGAGAACTGGTGGGTCAGTGCGGCTTCATACCTGTTTAATGGCGTGGAGAGAAACTTCTGGTCAATAGTGACAAGGTCAGTTATAATTGCCAATTGATCTTTCAGATCTATTGTATCCCAAACCTCCGATGGTTGAGTGCCTCGGGCTTCCTCCATAATGATGTATTACGATTCAACTGAATTATCGGCGTTAGCACAGTAAGCCAGTACCTTGGGTAAAGGGATGTCAAGGATCGAATGTGCCTGCATGCATAAGTATACACCGGGGACTGGACGGGAGCGGTTGACTGACGAAGTCCATTGTAGCAACTTCTGAAGCCGTCGGGTACTTGGAGGACCTGAGTTGGGATGAGGGATGCGAGCCATCAAGACAGATCCATCGTCCATCTGGAGCCGGAAGGCCTTGTTGAAATTTCCTTCGCCTATCTTGTTCATAGAACTAGAGAGAAGTAACGCTAATTAGAATAATTAAGACTAGGGTGTAGTATAGTAAATTACTATAAAATAGGCCTCTCGTCTCCTTGGACCTTGACCAGCTTCGAGGCGTGAGGAAGGGGGAAGAATAGTTTGAGGATATTCAGAAAAAAGAACCTATCCACCCCAAAGTTTTCGCGATCCAATAATCATCTTCTCGTGTACGCTCCTCTTCTATTTCGACAGTCACATCCTGGCCTTCCGCTTGACTGGTCGATGCCAATTCAGATACTCGATCTTCCACCGTCTCTTCCGTGGCTGAACCTTCCTGCTGCTCATCGAATGTGGCCTCGTCATAGTCTCGGATGCCAGTGGCATAGGAATACTGAGGGATACCAGCGAAGTCTTCCTCTACCGCCTCGAGGACACTCAACTCAAGCTTCCTTGTAAACTTTTTTTCTCTTCTCGCAAGTTCGAGCCTGACTCCTTTTTGACTAGCATATTCTTTCATCTTGGCCTCATCTCCATCGAATTGAACCTTGAGCTCTTCATTCCACCCAGGAAAATTATAGATCATGGCATCAGATCGTCCAAACAATGCCTCCTCTTCTTCGATGCCTATCATAGAACAAGAAGTCTCGGCGGCGCCCTCAGCATTTGAAGCATAAATTCGGGTTGATTGCAGCTCAGCAACCCACATCTGCTGGCCCATCACATCTTCCTCCTTGATCTCCAGTCGAATTTGATATTCGATTAGCTCGCGTAGAAGTTCCTCCCTATAGGTTGGATTGAGCGCTCGGTACCATATACGCAGGTTCATCGCATCCGTCGCCGCTGTCGCCAACAGCGGGTCGTCTCTGAACGATTTGACAGAGGAAGCGACCTCATCGGAACCTGACGCTGATATGTTTCTTTCAAGTTCCTGCTTTGCGACCTCTAAGGTTGAAAAGCTCCCAAGGATTTTGCTTCCTTCGTTCAATGGCCTTAAATTTTGGTCGAAGCCTAGCACGAACGTAACTACAACAATCTGCCCTAGTCCGATAGGGGAGTTAAGACCATATCCCGTTCTGTGCTGGAAGAAAATAGTTGTCGGACGTGTTAGAGGCTGACGATAAACTTGTACGGATTGCGTATTTTGATCCCAGATTTGTGCTGTGTCAACCTTGACCACAGTGAAGTCTTCGATTTGGGATAACAATAGTCCTCCACTCCTAGCGGAAGGACGTACCATTCCTGATGGTGGCGCCGAAGTTTTGACGAGCTTGACGTAGATGGAGGTGTTTTTGAAATCTGCTCTTTCCGTTCGGGCGACGAAAAGAGGCCCACCACGAGGATTGTGTAGTCTGGACCATTGTGCTGACTCTCCTTTTTGGTAACCTCTCTTGATAAGCTCGAGTGCGAAGAAGTGATTGAAGTCGCCGCGCCTATGACAATTGAGGATGGCTGTTGCAAATACAGCATAAGTCATAGTTTCCTCGCGAATACGGAGGTCGATGAGCAGTCCCCGGTTCGTCATAGTATGATGCTTCGGATGGGGTTCCTGAAAAGTGACAATGTCGCCTGAGCTGGCGAACATTGTGGGCGATTTTGCTAGCATGTCTGTGTGTTTCCATCGAGAAAGATCACCACCGTGTGCGCTGTCATGAGCTGGGTACCACCAGGCGAAGAGCGAATGGTCATCCGATTCTTTCATAATCTCCTCCTGCAGTCGAATGAACGCCTTTTCGCCCTCTCCGTACAATAACGGCATGTTCACGTTGAATATTCCCAGCAAACAGTAAGCAATGTCCTCAATCCGCGTAGTAATTCGTCTCGATGCCCAGGACATCCTCGTTGCGATGCTCAGTTGCTGAAGTGCTGTTTTGCTTGGATCTGATAAGGTTCCTTGGTCGATCTTGGTTATTCGTGCGATTTCTGCGCAAAATTCCACTTTGCTTCCAAGAACCACCCAATCTTTGGCGTAGAAGATCAACTTTTGTGGTGCAATAAGTTCCTGTAAGGTCCAGCCTCTGGAGAACCATCGCAAATCTCCCAACCGCTCCTGCCACGGAACGTAATGCAGCTCTGTTTCGAGGTCTGAGAGATATGCATAACACACCTTAGCCTTAGCATACCACGTGTACATGGAATTGATGGCTTCCGAAAGTTCAGCACTGCTTGTTTTATCGATGCACGCCGTATCAGCCCATACAAAATCTAGCCCGTCCTTGAGAGCCTGCTTGCAAGAGTACTCAATCTTGAGATAACCAGGCTTTTCGGTGGCCAATCCTGAGACCATGTCTTGGAATGACACCTCTCCGTCGTCCCAGGTGTGGGAAAGAATCGCGTATGGAGGAACTGCATTCTCAAAGAACTCTCTCATCCCAGCAGTTCGGGCGTGAATGAGCCTCATGCTGGAAGGGGCTCAAGAGCGCTGCGTATGTAATAAGTATTGTCGAGGAAAGGATAACAATTCATGGCCATCGCTGGCCTCACGGACTTTGTTCGACGGACTGCTCTCGTGTATAGCTCAGGGTGGGAAAAGGATTGACTATCGGTTGGCATGTCAAAGAGGATATAGCATCCATAGTTGTATGAGACGGGACATTTCAGTGCGGTTGATGGAGGAAGTGAGTCGGTCGGTGAAGAGAACGAAGACGCGACGCGTGTAGGCCCGAAAAGTGGCGGCCCCCGCTAAAATGCTCGTAAGGTATTACCTAACCAGCGCCTAGTCTACTCCAGCGTGCCGCCCAGCTCTTTCATACCTCAGGCTCCCACCGTAGTTCTACCTGCACCTGAAGGATGCCTTCAACAGCCTCTCGTCAGCATTTCATTCAATGGCCATCGCAGATCTAGGAGGTAGCTTTCCCCCTCACTGACTGATACGAGTCCAACCCGAGAACGATCACGATGCTAACAAGCTCGAGGAGAAGGATCACGATGCTAGCAAGCTCGAGAAGCACTATCAATCGTCACCGCCCACAAGAAGATCTGCAACAACCACCTCTCTTCCTCCTCCAACAAGTCGTTGGACTTCCCTCACCTGTCTGCCTAGCGATTCCGCACACAGAGCCATGTACGGGTCGAGAAACAATTCTGGTTTGATCGACGGCTTGCGGGCTAAGAAGACAATAATGCGCCAACACAACCAGTGGAAGAATTCTATGCACGAATTTAAGATGGTCCCAGAGCAGTGGTTGAGATGAAGTGCAGATCTTATACCCAATTATCCCATGAAAACGGCGGACTTGAGCGTCCGATCTACACAATAGGCCCTGAGTCCCTGGCCGTCCCCACAGATTGCAGCACCCCGGAGGCCCGCAGGGCCTGATCCAACATCTGGTCTGGATGCTGAAATACAGACCTTATCAGCGGGCGATTCATATATTTGTGTCTCTGAGATTCACAACAATCTCAGGAACTTCCAGGCCTACAGGACTGTTTCCATTCTCCTTGGTGTGGAAGTCCGACGGGAATCCAAGTAATTCTGCATAGAAGCTTACAGTTTAGCTATGGCACAGGTATGAATCAAACGTATGGTCGGTGGCATAGTCTCATCTCAATTACAGGGACTGAACATCGTGGAGGCTTCAATTGAAGACTTGCAGCAAGCGTTGACTTCCGGTCAAGTCTCTGCAGTCGAGCTGGCAGCCAAGCATCTCCATCGCATTGCACAATATGATCGAAGAGGACCGATCCTCAATGCCATCCCCATCGTCAACGAACGTGTCTTCGAAGCTGCACAGGCATCAGACGAGCGCAGGGCTGATGGCAAAATCAACTCCGATTTTGATGGCGTACCATGCACCATCAAAGATAGCTACAAGATCAAAGGCATGACAGTGGCCTCGGGATCCCACGCTTTCCAGAATCTGGAAGCAACTGACGATGCCTTTACTGTTGCTCGGATCAGAGAAGCTGGTGGCGTTATCATGGGAAAAACAAACATGCCACCAATGGCGGCTGGTAAGTCGAATACTAGAATACTCTCGATGCCCCAAACTCATAATCTCTGTAGGTGGAATGCAGCGGGGTGTTTATGGCCGTGCCGAAAGTCCGTATAACAAGGACTACTTGACTGCCGCTTTCGCATCTGGCTCTTCCAATGGTTCTGCGACAGCCACAGCAGCAAGCTTTGGTGCGTTCGGCATGGGCGAGGAGACCATCTCTTCAGGACGTTCACCAGCCTCCAACAACGGGCTCGTTGCTTACACGCCATCTCGTGGACTCATTTCGATTCGTGGAAATTGGCCCTTGTTCCCGAATTGCGATACTGTCGTGCCACATACCAGGACCATGAAAGACATGTTCAGTCTGTTGGACGTCATAGTCGTAAAAGATGAAAACAAACACTGCGACTTTTGGAGAGAGCAGCCTTTTGTGCCTCTTCCAGAAGTTAACACCATTCGACCAAAGACATACCACAGTCTGGCGGACAAGGAATCGTTGAAGGGCAAGAAAATCGGCGTTCCAAAGATGTACATCGGTGAGGAGGATCCAGCTGCTCTGCCAGTCCACACTGCTTCATCAGTGCGCGCACTTTGGAACCGGGCTAGAAAGACTCTGGAGTCTCTGGGCGCAACGGTGGAGGAGGTCGACTTTCCGATCGTGACAAATTTCGAGAGGCTCCCGGAAGGAGTTGAGTCACCAAAAGATGCATATTACACTCCTCGATACAACAATGCAATCGACATGGTTCAGTTGATGGCTTACACTTGGGACGACTTTCTCAAAGACAACAACGACACATCTTGCGTAACCACATTGGGGGACGTTGATCCCGACATGATCTTCCCACACCCTCCAGGTTGTTTACGCGATCGATACGGCGCCGAGGATCCACTTGTGAAGCACGCTGCTCTTGTGGATGCCGTCAAGAATGGTCGCGTCCCCACTTTCGAGATTCCAGGTTTAGGTCCCAAACTTCAAACCTTAGAAGAACGGCGCAAAGTTGACTTCGAAGCCTGGCTTGATGCGGAGGGTCTCGACTGTGTCGTCTTCCCTTGCGCAGGTGATGTTGGTAAAGCAGACGCCGATATTAATGAACAGTCCGCCCGCGACGCCTGGCGCAACGGCGTTCTTTACTCGAACGGCAACTGCGCGATCCGACAGTTTGGTATTCCAACTGTTTCTGTCAGTATGGGAATTATGGCCGATACCAAGATGCCCGTCAACCTGACCTTCGCCACGAAAGCCTACGAGGACTCGAAAATCTTCAAGTACGCTTATGCTTTTGAACAGGCGCACAAGGGAAGGGTGAAGCCTGGCAGGACACCAGAGTTGGAGACTGATTTAATTACTGGCATGCAAGGCACTCCCATGAAGGGCACAACGGCTCCTATTCTTAGCGCCGAGGTCAAGAAAGCGGGTGGCTCGCTAGAGCTCTTAGGCTCGGTCAAGGCTGATGAGGCGGGAGGACTGAAAAGTCTTGAGATCTATGTGGATGGAGTCAAGGCTAGCGAGGTTACACCTGACAACAATGGGAACTGGCAGCTCGTTGCTGATGTGCTATCGACATGGAAGGGCAAGTCCCACGAGAAGAATGTCCCTGATGCTAATCTGGCTATGGTTGTGGTACTGGCTGTCGCTAAGAATGGAAGAGCGGCTGGGAAGTTGATGTTTGCATAGCCGCTGAATGCCTCGCCGTTTGTACTAGGTAACCAAGGTAGGACGAAATCGTAAGTACAATGTCATGCCTACCGCTTTCTTCCACAGAGTCCAGTATTTTCAAGGGAATCTCTTTCTACCACTCCTCCTGCAGAGCTCTCGTCTGACTCCTTCCAACGAAGTTCTTGAGACTCACTTCACCTCATTCTCAAACTATCCCGCTATTACACATCCTCAACTCCCCCCATCCCAGACCGACCGAAAAAAAGACACTATCCTCTTACCCGAAAGCTCTCACCGACCCCCACTTCTTATTCCGTCTTCCTTCCATCCGACAAAGGGCCAGAGATCATCTAGTACCACGACAAATCACCAGTACACTTCTGACCAAGTGAAAAGAAAAGCAGTAAAAACAATTTCTCAGATAACCTACTCAAACATGGCGCAGGGTTTTGGAACAGTCAAAGAGACGAGGACTTCTGGTCAGACGGGTAGATTGTTTGATACAATCTGTACCCAGAAAATCTTCAAATACCCAGGAAAGATTCAAAAGTAACAAAACGAAATAAAACCCATCAATCTCTCGGGAATACGACTGGAATCTACTCTGCTACTAGGTGGGTACATGGAAGATGATTTGATCCAACTCGTTGATGAGAATACTCCACGCCTCAGGCAAGCTCCCGTCCACATAAACAGCCAACCCCAACGCAACCCATTTCCCACAGAACACCATCTCACCCAGCATGCAGACTATCTTCACATAATCCAAGCCGTAAAAATAAGACAAATAAACAATAAACGAACAAAACAAAAAGGTAACAAATATCTCCCATCCACTAGATTCACACACACCACAGCTCCAAGAATCCAAAAGACACGTTCCCTCCCCCTCTCAACCGTGCCAATGATTTCTCGAAGCGTCGAAGTATACACACAAATAATGAAAAGCGAAGAAACCTCCCATCCCGTAATACAACAACACCATCAAATCAATCCATAATGTCGAATCCTCCAAAGCTCCGAAAAGCAGAATAGAGTCGTGTTCGAAAATCCAGGGAAGAAGGAAAGAGGGCAAAATCATCCACGACCAATCATCAACGCGATAATCGAGATAAAGCAAGATATTACTGTTCAAACAAAAATAGATGGTAGGAATATAAGATGCGACGAGACAAACATAGCTGGTCAAACACGCGAGGATAGATATGGCGAGCAGATTGACTCTGACACGGAACTGTTTTGAGCGACTCATCATCATCGTCATCATCCGCAGCTTGAGGTGAAGTAGACTGACAGAAATGAAAAGCGCAGTCGTTCAATTGGCACCAAGGGCCATGGCGGAAAGGCCCCATAGGTAGGAATCAAGTAAAATGAAAAGTATCGAATATGTTTCCACTCCAGAGCCGCAAATAGCCTCTTCGCTTTTCAGACTTCCTGGCCATTGGCATAAAGCCGTCCATATCACACCGTAGTGGAGAAAAGCAATCGCTATCAAAAAACCGTCAATCTCGGCTAAGAAAAACCATCATCTTGACACCCAACGCCATGCGGTTCATTCAGCCCAAAGAAAACGTCAGCACAATAGTCGTGCTCAAGTAGAATGGGTGGAATCAAACAATGGCACTACCTCCTCCCCCACCACCATTGCCACTCTGCGCAATAGGTCTCCGACTAGACTGACTGCCTCTCCTGCTACCAGCGACGCTAGACCCTCCTCCAATACTTTCAGAGCGGGCACTGCTGATACTCCTTCTCGTATTACTAGCGCTCGAACTCCTCCTTCTCAGCTGCCTGAGCTCAGAAGGATCATGTGGATTCAATCCACTGGCCTTCGCAAACAGATTGAGAATATCTGTAAGACTGACAACACCAGAGAGACGACCTGACATGTTTTGTGAATATTGCATACCTGACTGGATCTGGGAGGTTGTTGAGGCAGCGATTGGAGGCGTGGCTGGTGGTGGAATCGTTGTAGATGAACCGAGGTTGGTGGGAGTCGGTTGGGAGGAGAAAGATGAGGAGTGATCGTGAGAGGAAGCATGGAGGGGTGTCGTAGGTGCGAGAGCGGGCGTTGGCGGTCCTGAGGAGGATGCTGGCGAGGATGGCTGGACAACCCACATTCTGAGTCATGTTAGCTGTGCACGCTTATTGAGTCATCATGGGTTGGACGTACCTGTGGGATTGGGTTGCTACCAGTTTGGCTGTTGTATGTGCAAGTGTCGAAAACGGGCTCACGTGGAAGACTGGATATGAATCCTTTCCATCTGTGACGCCTCGCTCGGAGAGAATAACTGAGATGAAATGGATGCAGGATGAGCGGAGCAGTGGTAAAGCAGTGTTTTTTGTCAGAAGCTGCAGCAGTTAGCAAGCATGATCTTGATTGACTCGGCTCGATCTTAGACTTACTCGGACATCGACATGTGAGATGTTGCCGATAACGTTCTGCTGGTGATCGACGACTGGCAATGAAGTAATTCCCTCATTGTTCATGAGCTCCAGCGCATCAGTCAAAGGCTTATCACCGCTGCCTTAAAGTCAGCAGTCGTCACTCTTTCAGTGCAGTCCACTACTCACTTGATAGCAAAGACCTCCTTACTGCCAATATCCAAATCTCTGAGCGTAGCCTGATAAAGCCCCTCGATACTCTCAAAGTGTCTCCCGTTCTCCCAGAAAAATGTAACCATCCTCAATTGCGTAAGCACACCCACAACCTCCTGCGTTCCCTCCTTCAATACGATAATCCGATGAATGCCACTTCCAAACACCTCCGCGGCCTTTGTCAAACTCGCTGTATGCGGCAGCACAATCAGAGGCTCCTTCTTTCCCAAATCCTTAACATCCTTCAATGGGATCGGTCTTCCCTCCCGTCCCTTCTGTGCCAACTCTTTGAAACTCTGTCGATCTTCTGGTTGTGCGAGACCAACTACAAGCAGTAGGTATGAATTGAGATCGGTGTAATCGAATGTTCCAATGGCAGCGTGGGTGTCTTTACTCTCCCTCAGCAAGACCACATTGGGACTTCCAGAAGTGATAAGGACATTGGTGGCTTCCTCGACACTTGTATCCATCTCCACCCATCGAACCAACTCTTCATCGACAATCTCCCCCACTTTGACATCTCGCCAATCTCTTCCTGCGAATTCATTTTTTCCACTTTTGCCGAGTCCGACCTCTGAGGAGTTCATGGTTGGTGGGTTGTTCATGAGCTCCTGAAGAGCTTGTTGACTCAGACTTGGGCTTCGGTACGCGGCTCTTGGAGATGTAGGGTTGGCGCGTAAGTTTTCGGTGAGACTGGGCCTATGCGAGATGGAGCCTAGAGATGGGGACGGGGGAGGACGCGTCGAGGAGTTCGGGGGGGAGCGCGATGGTTGGAGAGGAGCAGGTGTATGGGGTCCAGGCGGTGGAGGATTGTGATTGTCGGCCATGTTGGATCGATTGGCAGCTGCTGTGCTCGAAAGATCAGTGTTGTTGTTGGTAGGAAGGCGTAATGGCGGGGGGAGCACGGTGGTGTGAGGAGAAATGGATCCAAAGCAGGCGGGACCTGTATCTGGCGTGTTCGAAATCCGAGCTTAGGTACGGGATCTCGTATTTTCTCGCGGAAGTGTCTGGAGGAGGGAAAGATAGTCCGTCGGTGGTTACAGACATGGATTATTTCTGCTGCACTCGAATCTCAGACGTCACAGTCACATGATAGATTGCAAGGCCATTTCCTCTTCTTATTACTTATTAGGTAATACATACATCGCGCAAGTTCGGACACTGGATTCTTGGTTATTTCTATTTTCAATTCTTTTTTGAATTACTATTTACAATTCATACTACATCAATCATTCTATATACAATCGCCAGTCATTCTCATATTCTGATTAATGCTCGTACGCTATCAAAACTCCCGCTAATCCCAGAAACCGATTCCCTCCTGGGATCTCAAACGCCGCCGGTCTAAAACTGTTGTAATCTAATCCACTGCTCATCCAGGTGACTATAAAAGAGCAGCCGCGATAGCAAAAGCACCCAGTGCGAAAGGAGCGCCCAAACTTGCGGCTCCATTCGAATTGGCGGCAGCTCTAGTTGCAGATGGCTGGCTGAAAGAGCCTGTACCAGTGCTCGATGAGCCGGAAGAACTGGTTTTTGTGCTGAGAGTTGTCGAGTTTGACGCTTTGCCAGTCACACCAGCAGCAATAGTGGCTTTGGATGGCATTCCAGTAATGACTCCATTGGCATCGGTCATGGAGGTGTAAGAAGTAAAACCATTCTCATAGGGAGTTGTGGCAGTAGCAGTACCTGTAATGGTAGCAGCAGGTACCGTGGCACCTCCGTTAACGTGAGCGCCTGCTGGGCAAGGATTGGCCCAGAGCTCACATCCAGCAGGCCATGTCACAGCTGATTGCCAGTCTCCTGTTGCGGCGGGAGTAGGGACGGTCGGGGTCACAGCTGGTGTTGTGACTTTTGATAAGGAGGCAGTACTGTCCTTTCCAGGGACTGTCATCTGGGAGTAGGGAACACCTGCACTGTTAACAGTGGAGGCTTGCGGACCAGGGGCAACAGGATTTGCGGCTGTTGCTGCCCAGGTGGAAGCTTGAGCTTGAACGGCTGGGTGCCACATGCCATCATCTGGTGGGGCAGGTGCTGAGAGGGATGGTGCAGTGAGAAGGAGGATGGAGAGGATGAGGGATGATGGGAGGAACATCATGACGGATGTGTGAGTTGATTGGTACGGTATGTATCGGTGGAAGAGTGTAGTGATAAGATATGAGCAGTGATATATGCTTCTGATCAGGCGAATGTGATGCGATGAATGAAGGTGTCTGACTTGGGTAGTGGGTTGAGGATGGTTGTTGTGAAGTTTGGGTGATAGACTCGTTAGAAGGGATTGTAAGAGCTTGTTGGTTGTTATGGGAATGTTTGTGGTGTTCTGAAGATGGAAAAGATCGAAGAGAAGCATGCGATACTTATACTGTGGTTGACAGCCTTCGATGTTGACATTCAGCCTTCCAACCTGGTGGAATGTTTCTCCCTGCCTCCCATTATGTGCGCTAGCCAGCCACAAACGCCACATCCAGCCCCACGATTGTCAGTCGATTCCAGCCCTGAAAAGCTTAATTTGACTGGCAGGATAACATGTTGATCTGTGATTCGTCTTCGGAGAGTTGCCTGAATGTTCCATCATTGTTGGTGGTGGTTGGGAAATGTTCCGTGATGGGATTGAAGGAAGAAATCAAAGTTGCGAGGGATATTTGGAGACGGGCCGAGGCACCTTTAGCGCGCCCGGACCCCTATCGGACGGGAAGTACCTTCCGTCCTCTTGGCACATCGCTCATCTCCTTTCCCACGTCTTCACCATTCTCTCTCCTGCCTTCACCATCTTCACCATTCTCTCTCCTGACTTCACCATCTTCACCATTCTCTCTCCTGCCTTCACCATTAGTCCGTGATCAGCGCCCTGCCAAGCTGGGCGAGTATTGCAGTCAGCCATACTTCCCCGTCACTAGTCAACTCGGAGACTATTGGATGAACAAGCGTTCTCCCCATGCAACACAAGGTTTTGCCATTTTCTTTTTGCTGTCGAATCATACCTCACCTTTTGTGATATCTTTCGTCGTATCGATCAATGTCGCACACAAAGTTTGCTCGTTATCCGGACTCCGAGATGAGGTGACTATCTGCTGGTCAACAGAGTCGTACAGCAATGGATATACTATTGGAGAGATTGTCGGCCCATCATCACACAGAGCAAAATGGTGCGATCCGGATAAGTGATGTCGACGATGCTGTGCCTTCTTCTAGAAGCAATGGCCGCATGGTTGTACCTTCCGTTAATTGAGTTTCACAATGGTCTTAATCACAGAATTGCTAGTCTAAACAATTGTTACTTAGGTTGCTCCCTCCTACACTGCATGTTCGACTCATAAATTCCCAGAATAACTCCTCAGCTCCTTATACAGTCAACCCATCTTCCATCGACCTGCTCAGCATGCATTCTCGACCCTCCCTTCTACTGCTCTCTCTCTTCACTCTCTTCGCCTCACACGTTCAAGCTAGCCCTACCAAGCGTGGCTTTTGTGTTGGCTCACCAAATGCAATTTTCAAGATCAGCAGCTTTGCTTTTCAGAAAACCGTCTCTGCATCCCCAGCTGTGTCGCCCTCCTGCTCCGTCTTCTTCAACTTCGCGGATACCTATCACGGCTCCTCAACAACATGTTCCGCGAAATACGATAACTGTGGCGGCATCAAAAATGTTATCGAACCAGAACTTAATCCAGGGGGTATCTTTGATGGCTCGAACCTGTTTTACTGCGACAATGGTGGGGACACCCAGTTCAGGTTCTGGGAGAAAGGAAGGCTGGATCTGGTGCATCGATGGACTTGTGATACGCCGGGTGGCTTCGCTCCAAGGCAAGCTCTTTTTCCTTCATTTTCTCCAGCTGCTAATTAAATGAAATAGTCAGCACTTTGCGGCCACCTCATCTGGACAGGTGCCAGGGAACTGCACGAAGTCTTCGCGGGAGAACGATAGTGAGACTGAGTTCTCGTGCAAGAGCACAGGTGATTGGTGGCCAGAGTCTACAATGATCAAGCCTTCTTGAGTTCGGTCACGTCGATATGGTCCCTCAAACTGTGACACAGGCCCAGAAATCAGAAATTGCAAATGGACAGTAATTTGGAAGGAAGATAGAAACTAATAAGTGTGGGAGCATAGATCACTGGCAGTGTCAAAATTCAATCACGTGCCACGCAGCCTAGCAACCCAAGACTAGGCCTTTGAACTCGTTTCCCCTTAGTATCGACTATTCCCAACGGTATTGAATCAATAGTCTACGTAAACCTCCTCGGCTGATCATGTAACCTCCCATCATCTTGGATTCACTTCTTAACGCTGATCTCACAGAACGCGGTTCAAACTCGCAGACTCAACGTCTTTCAATTTTCATCAACTCGAAGGTGAATATCTAGTGCTGATAGTCATCACCATATCTCGATGATCGCTGTCTAGCTCACGATCTCTCTGCCATCGCCGGTATTTTGTTGTTTTCACTTCATATTACAGATCTATACGCCGATAGCTCTTCATGAGGACCGGGAATCAGTTGCACTATGAATACACATACCTTATAAGGTCTGTCAGAAATCTCAATGTTTGTTGAGGTGACCTTTCATTGTGTCCAGGTCTATTGTACTCTTTTGCATCAGCGCATACTACTCGCAGAACCAGTCTTTGGGCCTTTGAACAAAGTACTTGCGCCACCGAGACGACGAATGTATCTTTGGATCAGACTTTGGCGCAAATCCCAGAGCACGAAACCCCCTTATTGGTAATTGATGCTTGATTCCTGAGGCTAATTTGTATTTGCAAAAAAAGTGAGAGACAAGAAGCGATGAAGATGGTGACCGCATCTGCTGCAGACCACCAGTATGGTGACGACGTTGCGAATGGGAATGGTGGTGATCATCGTCTGGTTTTCAGCCTTGCGCACGAGGCAGACTTTGGCGCAAATCCCAGAGCACGAAACCCCAGTGTTGGTGGTTGATGCTTGATTCCTAAGGCTGATTTGTATTTGCAAAAAAGCGAGAGACAAAAAGGATGAAGTTGGTGACCGCATCTGCTGTAGATCAATCACCAGTATGGTGACGACATTGCGAATGGGAATGGTGGTGATCGTCGTCTGATTTTCAGCCTTGCGCACGGGGCTAACTGGACCCACTTCGGCCGACGTAAATTTCGATCGTGGATTCTTTGGATGTCAACGACGTTCAACACTATGCGTTGGGAAAAATACGAAAAGTAGTAAACTATTGAATCCTATTTTACAGTGAAAAAGAGGGTCTGTGGATATACCGCGCGACCTAGCCTACTTTCTTTACATCGACGCAAGCACACATGCGTGGCTGTAACCACTCGACAAGTACTCGACAACGGTAACTGAGGCAATCGCAACACTACTTACACCTCTCAGTCAAATCAATACCTCAGGCAACTGTACTCGGCTAGGTATCATTATCCGATTCGCAATGCTTATGCCATTCGCCTAAAAAGATTTTTGCAACTGTTGCTATTCATCTTGATTCGCAAAGCCACTGCCCCTATCAAGACTCGTCGCCAATAGAATCAAGGTGCTTGTGTTTTGCTTAATCCTCTACGCCGGTGTCACAAGTGCCTCAGTTGCTACAACAGAGAAGAATTCGGGGATAGCTAATTCATTGGCCGTACGATATGTCTTCGGGCGCACCACTTGTGAATACCAAACGCCTTGTCAATAACTCCAATCGGAATTTGCAAAGTCCAACGACCATCTTCATTCATTCAAGGTTCATCATTCAAAGCGTATGTTGAATTAGCGCAAAGAATGTCATCGACGTGATAGGAAAATCCAAGAGCGTGGAGGAGTAATCGCTCATATTGTTCCCAAGCCGTTCAAAACCAGCACCTAACAACCGCTATCTAACTGCAGGTGGAGTACCAAGTATTTGCAATATTAATTTTATGCAACCAACATCCGTTTTCTGAGACCTTGCAGGGGTTGTCCTAGATAAAGATTCGTCAGTCTAGCTTCTAGATTTGATATTCGAGGATCGATTTTTTCATACCTTGAGACATCGGTGGTGATCGTTTTTGGTAGGGTCCGTAGCAGATACGAAGTAACACCAGCCTGAGTCCCATGTTCCGGATGTATCTTTCAAGCAGTATGCCTATAGTAGGCGTTAGAATATCGAAGACGTATTAACAGATGTAGAGTTCGGGTAACGTACACGATCATATGGAGTATAACCAGGAGCAGTACAAACAGGAGGTTTGACTTTTTCAGCCACAGGATTCCATGAAAATGCAGACACAGCGGTAGCGATAGTTAGGAAGATCAGAGTGGACTTCATGATGAAGGACTAGATGGGGGGAAGGAAGTAGTAGGATTACTTTGAATAGGGAGAGTGAGAGTAGATGAGCTTGGAGTTTGAGTATTCTGCAGTGGTCAAAGCCAAATAAATATCCAGCTGCTACCAACGTTCGTAAGAACAGACGGGGGGGTTCCCCAGACAATCGCAAGGCTGTAGACCGTAGCATCGTATCAAGGATTTTCAATCTCTACCATCACAGTACTGTTTGAGCAAGGGAGAAGGTCGGATCGATACTTCTATGTCATGTAGGACATCGGAAGCTAGGATGTTATCTGGGGCTAATATAATACAATATAAGGCATGCGCGATGTAATTTGGGGATCGGTGTTTTCACTTGGATCTATACTATATATACATCCTCTAGTTACTATGTAATTCCAATGGAGCGTTAGCGGATATAAGTACGAATTTACTGCTTCCGGCTAGAGTCTCCATACCTACATGCATCGTTGTAATATACAACGCCGTGTACGGATGTACCAGGACATACATTGCTTTTGAGCACGTATTATACATGTATTAGTATGTAACAACTCCCGTGCATGACGTCTTTGGAGATCGATTCTCTACAGACTCTGATATTGCCAGAGCCTGCCTATCTATACCAACATTTTCCAACTTCACAGGTCGATATCCACGGACCTACCCAACTCCTATATGAGACGTGAATCCTTATCAGAAAATTAGTCATTATCTAAGCCCCAGATACGGAGCGTCAACGTGGGAGGCATGAACCCTCTCTCCATGACCTTGATCGACACAGCGAGTAGACTGGAGCCTTTGTCTCTCGTGACGACAGAACTGTGATGGCAAAAAATCAGCCGCGAGCGAAAGATTGGAGAGCTGGAAAGGAATGCACCGTGATGGACCTTCTCTCGTTACATGCCATAGTCAGGCCTCCCGATCGACACGGCGAGTAGACTGGAGCCTTTGTCTCTCATGACTACAGAACAGCCCTGACGGCAAAAAATCAGCCTCGGGCGAAAGATTGGAGAGCTGGAAATGAATGCACCGTGATGGACCTTCTCACCATCACCTTTGCCGGCATGGTCATCAATACCGTTTCATCATCTAATTCACGTCCCAAGTCTGTGGCCGTCACTGTCTCCTAGCTCTTGCTGTAATGAACTAACCAAGAGCCAACCATTCTACCATGAATTCACCCAGAGCGTCTCCACATGCCAAGTTTCTGCAGTTGTTTTGTAGTTGGAAGTTTTAAGTTGCCTGCAGCTCAATCCTTTATATCGAGAGACTTGGTATGGCCACCCTGCTGGTAGAGCCGGTAGTCTAGCCATCGACTTTTACTTTCTCTATATTCATATCCAGGGTATCATCATCTTCATCCACTTATTCCCTCATGCAGCATCTCATGCCTAATCCAAAAACGCCCCTCGCTATGCCCGAAATCAAATTCTTCACATTGCGTCACTGCTCCATTATCACCTCTTTTTCCCCTTGCCCTTCCCTTTGCTACCAGTAGCTGGTATCAACTTCGCATGCCCAGGATTCTCTTTCAAGTGCGCAAATAATTTTGTTTTAGACGGAAACGGCGCAGCACAATTTGAGCATTGAAATTCAGAAGAAGCATTAGTGGATCCATCCACAGATCCATTTGTGCTTCCAGTGTTGTTGTCTTTCGCAGCCTTTTTGAGCCGTTTTTGAGCCGCTTTGCCTAATTTTTTCTCTGGTAACGGAGGTTCGCTGGAAGACGGTTCAGGAGGGGAAACCGGGGCGGAAAAAGAGTTGATGGAGGAGGTGAGACGGTCTGCGACTTTTTCTCGAGGGGCGTAGTCGGAATCTTGGGAGTCTGAATCGGAAGCTGGGCTGTCTTGATAGTCGACGGGCGGTGATTTCGGAGGCGCAGTTTCTTCATCTTTGTCCTCGCCGTGCAAGGTCTCGCTGTTGTCACTATCATCGCTTATGTCCAGATCTTTGACTTCAGGTGTTGGATCCGCTTCTTCTTCTTCAAGCTCATCGTCCTGTAATGGATAGTCCCCCTCGTCTAGTGGTGTGCTGTCTCCGCCATCTATGGTCTCCTCATCCAGGCCCAACGCAGCGTTGTCCTTGCGCATCTGCTTCTTCAATGCGTACATAGACTTCTGGTGCTTCTTGCTCTTCTCGTGTGACAGCCATTGTTTCTCGCTCTTGAACGTCTTCCGACAAGCCACACATTCATACTCCTCCTCCTCCTCCTCCTCCTCCTCCTCCTGTTCCTCCTCTTCCTCATCCGAATCACCCTGCTCATCCGACGACTGTATCTTGGTCCACTCTGGCACCTCCTCTGCCATCTTTGCCGCATTAGCAGCACGTTGTCTTGCAGCCTGCGCAGCTGTCGCCTTCCTCGCCGCCGCATGCCGTTGATCTTCTGTTTCCGGTGTCCACCTTCTATCCCGCTTTTTGACAAAGCTCACTAACTGCCTGACGGCTTCGTTAAACTCCTTGATAGCGCTTGCTCGAAATCCAGCATTCTCCTTCTCCATCATCCTCCTCACCCTCCGATCCGGCGCCTCGTTCAACCGGTACTTGTCCTTCCACGCGAATGCCTTCTTCGTCGCAAACCCACCCCACGCTGCATAGAAGTGTTTGACCACGTCCTCGTAAGAATCATCTTTGTGTCCAAAACTCGGGTAATCCGGTGCGTCCAAATTTTCCCATTCAGCAGCAATCTCCTCTTCCCTTGCCAGCTTTTCGAATACATCTCTTACGAAGCCATAGAATCCATTGGGACTGTCTGAATAATCAACCCCGTATCGGAACATGCCCATCATAGCATCGAGCTCGTCGGCAGTCGTAACGCGAACATTGTGTTCAAAATGCTCCTCCTCATCGCCTCCAACCTCGGCTCCTCGAAGGATGGAGGATTCGTGAGAGTCATACCAGGCGCGTTCTTGAGGATCGGAGAGGACTTCGTAGGCAGCTTGGATTTCGGCGAAACGAATTGTTGCTTCCTCTTCTGCGCCGTGATTGCGGTCGGGGTGAAGGTCCAGGGCACGGCGGCGGTATGCCTTCTTAATTCTATGTATCGCGTTAAGAAAAGTATGAGAGATGGACTATTCGTGAGACGCACTCATCCTCTGTGGCTTGTCTTTCTATTCCCAGAAGCTCGTAGTAACTTGTCTTGACATTTGCAGCGGGCGCGCTGCTGGCGCCGGCATTCTTGCTCTGGTTGGGACCCATTTTGCCTGTAGCAATGGGGTCCGTTAAGAATGTTTTGCCGTACCAGTACTTGAAGAGAGATATATCTAATTTTGGCTTATGGTCTTGGCTACAACTATGAGTAATGTTGCATTAGAATAGAACTATGGTTCGCTTAGAACAGCGGAACAAGCTTTGACGGGCTTCGCCACCAGTCAACAAAGACTTGAACGCCGCGCTATGGCAAGTTTTTTCACCTGGTCGCGTGCTTTTTTATCTTACAAGGGCGGCGTCACTCCTCATGCTTCGTGCCATGTCTTCTGCCGTCAGACACGTCTTGCCATCAAGACTTCCTCCTTGAATCCTCCACCGCGGCCCCCTCATAATCTGGGAACCCATCTCTTAGAGGCCGCCTAGTCTCTCACGACATTTCTCTAGCTTTTCACGTTACTGATCCATTGGATAATTGACATTCAGCGTCATCGGAAGGACAATGAGCGCTGAGAAACGAAGTGGGTTACATCGAAGAAGATTTCTCATATCAAACCCACCGACTTCATTAAAGCCCCCTCACGATGAAGTTTGCGCATGAATACAAGGATTACCTCGAGCATAGCGGATTTCCTGTTGAATGGGTGAACTCTGCCCTGTCCTACGGCCAGCTAAAGAAATGTATCAAAAAGGTGAAGCGTGAGCTTGCCTCTATTGGTCTGGACCCGACGACGCTTCAAGAACTCCTGGACTCGGATGAGAAAAGACGAGCTTCGATAGCGAGGAGGGAAGAGGAAGGGGCAGAGCTGGAATCAGAGCACGAAGGATATCCTGTGCGCTACGAGTTTGTAGACAAAACTACTCGGGGAGGGGCTATGGAAACCGGAACTTCGACACCACGACAAGCCTTTGTACGACCGATGTTACTTTTCCTCGTGGATGATCAGACTGGAGAGCCGTTTGATGCACGACTAGCGCCGGAAACGAAGACTTACATTCATAAGCTGGCTCTTAATGCTCGGTTGACAGATGTGAGTATTGAAGACGCACCAGAATTTACATCAGATCGATCATCAACCGGGTCGCCTGAAAATGGATGCAGAAGATCGTCACGGGCTCACAGGTTAATCGAAGTCCCGCTCACAACAGACACGGAGTTCTTCGATCTGCTTCAAAACGAGCTGTCCAGCATCGCCAAACTGCAAGACTCAGAAAGGGCGAAGCTGCATGGTGATATCACAACAGTTGGTCAAAATCTCGCCAAAGCCACGGATCCGCAGGATAAGAACGGAAAGAAAGATCTGGCCCGCTGGAGGAAACTTTTTGAACTCTACGTTGATTCCCGGGTTTTCTTCGCCACGAACGAGCAAGACCATGGGCTGCATAATTTTGCTTCGGCGCAAAAGCGATACATGCTTTTCATCGAGAAAGCACAAGAGATCGGTCTGTTAACGAAGTTCAAAAAAAGTGAGAGCGCGGCTGCCTTGCAAACTTTCCTTGCGATCAACTCGAGGTTGTTGCAGAATGTCAGGTTTGTGGAAATCAATCAAACCGCTATGACGAAGATTTTGAAAAGTATGCATGCATTTTCTAGATTGGTCATGACGTGACTAACGAGGATCAGAATTCGACAAGCGCACCGCTTTGTCAATCAAGTCGACGTTTCCAACCAGTCTTCCTACATCTCTCCTCACAGTTGACATAGCGAAATCACTGTCAGCACAAGTGTCAACAGACATTCTGTCAGTAGTGCCATCACTGGACGACTATCTCTGTCCCATCTGCTCAGAGCTTGCGTGGCGACCTGTTCGACTACGGTGTCAGCATACTTATTGCATTCGCTGTTTGATTCGGCTGCAACGGCAGGGACAAGGACGGTGCCCGCTGTGCCGTGAGGATGGAGCTGTGATGATGGCCGATAGTCGTGAGTTCTGCCACAGATTTGATGTGGAGGGATGGTGCTAATTTTGGGCAGGATACATTGACCCTAACCTGATAACTTTCTTGAAGAAGTACTTCCCAGACGAAGTCAAAGCAAAGCAAAAACTTAACGAGAGAATGGCGTTGGTGGATAAGTTTGGAGAAGCGTATGTCGACGCCAAGTGTACATTAATGTAGGAGCGTTTTCCCCAGTCTTCTCCTGGAGCGTGAAGCGAAGTGTGACTGACTTTTGGATGATACCTTGTTCCTCGATACTCGAGGCTGTTCGACGTGTGAAGTTGGCTCGATTGGATATATGGTAATGGAGCTTCGACTGGTTTCTCTCCACCGCGGACATCATACACTCCTAAGCTTTTGGATTCGTTAGGCCGGACTCTAACAAAGTTGGACCAAGGAAGTGGTAACAATTTATTAGGACGACAGTTGTTGCCTATAGCAAGATTTGAAGCTTGGTATTACAAGAGAAAGAGCTAGCTTGTCGACCTAGTAACAAGTGGAGATGTATTCTTCCTCCGATCTTTTGTTCATCAATGCACTATATAGCTGCTGATGATGGTCCTCATTACTATTACTTGGTAGCATCAGCATCATCACCGCCTTACCCATGGCCGTTCTCTTACTCGGACAAAGTCGATTCGCGCAAAATTAAACGTCACAATGATCTTGAAGATGACAGCGAAACGCTCATGTGAAGGTATTACAGCTGATGCATATCAGGCGACTTGCAGACGATGGATAAAGTGGGCTAACATCTTCTCAGCCGCCTAGTAGCGGATGGTAACCAAATAGCTACGATGATATAAACAGATTTTACCTCGAATATTCACGATTCAAGGTAAACTTCAAGCCAGAAGCATGAAGCCGGAAGCTTTCATGGTCTGGGTATGTGTATAGTGGAAATGACCTGTCACCTAGGAATAGATAATATAAACTAACCAAGACCACAGAACTCAAAGGCATAATATTAGAAAGTGGAGACGAGAGTATTGATTCAATATGTTGTTTCTATAGTAGGAATGAATGCATTTTGGACAACCTAAGTCGAGTAATTGAATTTTTCATGGCCGAAGAGTACTACGTTGATTAAACCCATGTCCAAGCTGAGTCAGAGTGTATATCAACCAGCACCAAAGAGGACCAGGCACATACGGCCATAGAATCAAGAGAGCTCGAGTCCCCGTCCGCTCACTCACAGATAAGCTTGATATCGGCGAACTAGTAGTTGGGTGGGTGACCACCAGCGAATTCTCGCTGCTGTATGTTTTTTGTTTTTTATTGGTAATGGATGCACACGAGAAGAAATGGACCCGTTGGATATAATTAGTATTCTACCCAGCTTACAAGCAGTAGACTTCGAGACATTTAAAAGCAAATAAGGAACTATAATTGTCTACGGTTTTTAACCCTCCTCCTAATTAATAACATTATATAGACTTGCTGTACACACCAGATCAAGGTAGTAATAGACGTAGAAGTCGTACTACCCTTATCGTCTACCGAGACTACTACTCAAGAGCTCGCCTACGGACCCTTGATATTTTTCTGATTTCTAGTTGTTCCTAATTTCACCTTGTTTAAACGCCCCTGTGTTCTGTAGTAATTGCCTGTTATAGTAGCAAGAAAGCTTCTTGTCTACTATCAGCCTTGCTCGCTAGCCTAATCACGTAAGACGCTAAATTACTCCTATAAGACAGCAAAAAACGTAAAGGACAAGTAAGGTATACAAGATTACCGAGTGCCTACAAATTCTCAGTACTTATTGTATGAAAAGCTTGGGCCGAAGGTAGACTTAATAATACTTTCGACGCAGCTATTAACGTATTACTTGTAACCTTTATTAGCTTTTCACTACGACGTCGACGACGGGGAATATTATTAACAATACTTAATTATTACACCTGGAAGAACAAGTTTCCCTAGTTGTACCTAGTAAATAGATAATCTTTGTAATAAGGTTTAGGATTATTCCTCAAAGGAAAGGAGTTTAGGAGATAATTAGGTAATTATAGATTACCTAATCTACACGTATATAGGTCGCAGGTTCCTCGCAAGGAAGGAACCTTAGAGATTATCTTTAATATTAATCTATTCTTATACTTCTTATAATTCTTATAATTATAATCTCTCTCTCTAAGAGGTC